>JAYKKI010000033.1:16907500-17277500 GCA_039881145.1 Druceiella hillmani
TATAGTTGGCTGAGTATTATTTCTCGTGTATAGCAATATACTATTAGAAAAGTATAAACATGTTTGTCTATATATTGAACGCACGAACTCTAAAAGAATTCACGTAAAAACTTCTAAACGAACTTTCATGGAGTTTTCGCTTTTTGAAAGATAAGGGTCAAAGTTATTGTAGTCATGTTACTGAGCATGTATCATGTGATGTATGTTACTGTGTATATAATTAGTATGTATACAGTATGTATTATTGTACGTATCAAGTATGTGTTATATCATTAGTATGTATCAAGTATGTATTATTGTACGTATCAAGTATGTGTTATATAATTAGTATGTATGGAATATGTGTTATTGTACGTATCAAGTATGTGTTATATCATTAGTATGTATTATTGTATGTATCAAGTATGTGTTATATCATTAGTATGTATCGAGTATGTATTATTGTACGTATCAAGTATGTGTTATATCATTAGTATGTATCGAGTATGTATTATTGTACGTATCAAGTATGTGTTATATCATTAGTATGTATTATTGTACATATCAAGTATGTGTTATATCATTAGTATATATCGGGTATGTTTTATTGTAAGTATCAAGTATGTGTTATATCATTAGTAAGTATCGAGTATGTATTATTGTACGTATTAAGTATGTGTTATATCATTAGTATGTATAGAGTATGCATTATTATACGTATGAAGTATGTGTTATATCATTAGTATGCATCGAGGATGTGTTATTATACCAATAGTATTTATCTTGTATGAATTAGTAAATGTGTTATTGGGGATAAAACAGAAGAATAAAAAAACAAGAAATAAAGTTATTCATGCGTCAGGCAAAAAACTACTAAATTAATTTTAATAATTCTTTCATCGTTAGAAAACTTAAAATTCAATTGAGAAGCATAAAATGTAGTCGAACAGAATATTTACTTAAATGGGGCTTAATTTTATAACAAAACTAGAGTAAAACATTCTTTATGGAGAGTAAACAAACTAGAGTAAAACAATTGATTCTACAGAATAGCTTTGGAATAAGCGACTCATGAAAATGTATAATTAGTAAAGATTAACTAAATTTGATGCAAACGAAGGCGGGGTAAATTCTAGTTGCAAACTAACCTACATGTAGACAGATTGGTATCTGTGGACGGTTACCACATATGCCAGTGTAAGCTGGAAACCTCTTGTACGTGTCAAGTGATACAGATAAATGTCAATTAAGGCCTCTTATGATTTTGTTATTTTAATTCATTTTTGGAAACAAAATATGTATGGTTTACGAGAAATGTTAGCTTTAAAATTATAATTTTAAGTACAAGTGGGTAGGTTTAAGTACATTTAAGTACACTTTGTATCTTTGACAGGATCACCAGACCAGCCTTTGGCAAACAAAAACTTTTATGAGTCTCGATCAGGAGTCAGAATCATCTAGTTCTATTAACGTAACGGTATTACAATTGAATTAAATCCTCAAAATGGCGACAGAATCATATAGTCTTATTAACGTAACGATATTGAAATTGAATTAAATCCTCAAAATGGCGACAGAATCATCTAGTTCTATTAACGTAACGGTATTGCAATTGAATTAAATCCTCAAAATGGCGACAGAATCATCTCGTTCTATTAACGTAACGGTATTGCAATTGAATTAAATCATCAAAATGGCGACAAAATCATCTAGTTCTATTAAGTTAACGGTATTACAAATGAATTAAACCCTCAAAATGGCGACAGAATCATCTTGTTCTATTAACTTAACGGTATTACAATTGAATTAAATCATCAAAATGGCGACAGAATCATTTAGTTCTATTAACGTACCGGTATTGCAATTGAATTAAGTTCCTAATGAATTATCAAACGAAGTAGATTAAATTCGATATCGTAATCGATAATAACTTGAATAGTAACAAAATTAAGTGACACTATAGATATTTAGATTATATCGCTTATTTTCATGTTATTTATGCGAAAATTGCATAACAATTAACTCTACATTCTAAATATCAATATATTTATTAAAAATTTCCTTTTTGTTTTATCATTTAATATCGTTATTTTGGGCTTCTTGCACAATGTTTAGAGCATAGACAAATTCTAGAGGTATATACAACTACAAAACCCTTCTTCCGGCTTGCTGCTATACACACTTGACCATTTTTATTCCAAATCACACTATTAACAGCATTATATAACAAATTTGAATGTACGCTCATTACTATTCAATTACATACAGACAGCTAGGTCCGAATATTACTAACTATTATTATAGTCCTATTCAATTTTCCATAAAATATAAAAAAAATAATCTTTCGCTTTACGCTAATTAGGGTTCGAATTAAATTATGGAAGCCGAATAACCACTGGTGAAAAATTACCGTACAATCGTCGCTACTTCAGAATGCGTTAAAATTTCTTTGTACCCTAATTTGTCTTAATTTAATAAATGTATTTTAATTTATTTATGTTATAAATTTTATTTATTTATATCGTTGCCCTTTTTTAATTTATAACTATAGGAGTCTCTTTCAATCAACCATAGCACTAAGCAAAAATATATTGTGTTGTGTATACAATTGCAAAAAAAATATGTCATATTGTGTATACAATTGCTAAAAAAATTAAATAAGAATAAATAAAACAGCAAACTAACAAAAGGAATAACAGCAAGTTATGTTTTTTTTTGTTGACTTGCCATTTTATTTGTTGCTATATTAACTTTTTCATATTAATAAAAATAAATTAGCAAGTACAAAGCTGAGGGTTAGAATTTAGAAGGGAAAACCACGGTTGGAACGATGGGGAGTAACGATAGGAGTATCTTTTTCAGACCCTTGAATTGGGGGATTACGTCGGATATCAGGATTTAATTTATTCCACACCTTGACAGCTTAGACAGTGAAAGAATATTCTTAAAAGAAGATACCGTATTCGAGGGAGCTTTTAAAGCTTAAAAAGATATGTCTATGGATAGATAGATTTATTGCTATAAGAGTACATATATATATGTTTTTTTTTTTAATTGATGCCATAACCATATCATCTATACATATAATAAAATTATAACAGAGTAAATTCTGTACAATATAAGTACTCTCAAGTGCAATTGATTTAACTTATAGAATGACAATAGAAGCCAGAAAACCTTTTTTAGAATGTTTGTCTGTCTGTATGTTATTTTGTGCGTCAATCACGCAAACTTGACTGGATTTTGATGAAATTTGGTATGGTAATAGTTTATAACCAAGAGCAATATATGAGATTTTTTTCTTATTCCGAATTCCACGAGTGTGAAACCGGCGGCACAGCTAGTATATAATAAACCCAAATGATCACTACGGCCCTGCATCGTCGCTGCTTATACTGCTAAATGCCGACGCTACAAATAGTTGCATCGTAAATGTAACTGTTAAAAACACTATATCATCGACATAAATTCCTGATATGTCCATTAGAATTATACTTATCATTTAAAACATTAATATGGCAAGCACAACACTATGTACTCCTGCACGATAGAGGTGTGACGCGTCGTTAACATGGTTACTTTTTAATAGTCCCATTATAATTTAGCATACAACCTCTCGTGATGAAATAACAGTAGTTTATTATTAAAGTACTCTATAATCTATGGCCCTTTACGTCAATTTTAATGTAATTTGACCCATTATTTTTGGTAATGATACCAAACATAACAACTAACTCATTTTCCTTATTTACTATCCAATTTAGGAACTAATTACACTAATCATTTAAAGAGTTTATTGTATTAATATGGATATGTGGTGGATAACATCTTTTTAAAGGGTGTGGGTAATCAATTAAAATAATGTGAGTGAAAGGGGTTGAAGTGTGTTTGTTAACCGTTTTATGTACGAATATATTGTAGACAATATAACTATCTACAAAAAACAGTGAGCCGTCACGGGACGCCTGGCAGATGTGAAACATCGTGTTCGTACAAGTAATATTCATAAAAGACAAGATTATTACAGGAACTAAATATAGCATAATGAAAAAATAAAGTATTACGAATTTCTTACAGAAAATGGTGACTTGTAAACAACAGCGTCGAACTGAGTGAGGAGGGGGTCGTGTAGTCGGTTGCGCATGGCGACACGTCGCCATACCGTACACTCTACTACATATAGACTATATATACACCTTAGTATAGCGTGGCGACCCGTCGCCACGGCAAGCATCGCCACGCCAACGATCCGGTTTATACCTGTGCCTATAGATGTTTCACATCAAAAATAAACGGTTACTCAATAACTAATTATTACACTGTCAGTTAAGGAAATTTCCTGTTGCAAAATTGGACTATAGAAGTATTTTAGGTTAAATAAACTAAACAATTATAGTCACGTCAAAGTAACGTTTGAGAGAATTGATACAAAAAAGTTCAAAGATTAATGTGGCTAAGCATTACAGACTGTTTGATATAAGCTTTTTAATGTTACAAGATTGGGCAGTACAATTACTTCTGTATTCGACTAAAATGCAAAATAAATATTTAAACTGTAAGGAAAAGCGTTAATAAATTAACTGTAACTGATTAGTGGATAACAAGCGACTAAAACAATGTCCTTTTTGACCAAACAAAGTCGCAATCGATAGCTAGCTAATAAAGTTAAAAAATATATTAAATCGATTACGAATTATTATCACATAATTTATCCGCGCAGAGCACCTCACTAGTTGGATAGATGACACAGACAGAAGTCGACGCCGAGACGTGCTACCATGCAGACTTTTTGCTAATAACAAAGTATACCATAAATATAAATTATATGAAATGTAATAGTAAATATATGAAAATTTACCAGCAGCTCTGTTTATAGATGGGTTTTCATAATTCGAAATAATTACTAAGTAATGGATAAATAGTCGGTGTAAGGTTGGTGTTCCTATGGGTCTTTCGATTCCCTTATGCAATCATTTAGTTCCTATGGAGCGACTATTTTACTGGTAAAATAATTCTTTCAAACATTATTTTGAGGTGTTTTTTACGGTTTAATCAGAGGAAGCAAGAAAGCAAGCAGTTACTTTTCTGACTTTTCTTTCATCGATTATCAGTTTCTTTAAAGAATCCAGTTTCTTTTCTGACTTTTCTTTTATCGATCGTAACTGCTCAACTCTTTTTAAATACAGCATCAGTTTCTTTTCCGGAGTTTCTTTAAAGCAGACAGCTACTTTTCCGACTTTTTTTCATCGATAATCATTGCTCAACTCACTTTAAATGTAGCTTCAGCTTCTTTTTTCAGATGTCTCTTTAAAGTAGGCAATTCCTTTTCTGACTTGTCTTTCATCGACCGCCATTGCTACACTCTCTTTAAATATAGCATCAGTTTCTCTTCTGGCGTTTCTTTAAAGCAGACAGCTTATCTAACTTTTGTTTTGGCGATCGTCCCTGTTCAACTTCTTTTAAATAGGCATGATGACCCAGCTTTTAATCATACTGAAGAAACAATATATAAGTCAGTGAAAAGTTTGTCAAAATTAATCCTGTGTTATTTAATTTTAATGCCGGAAAAGAATTCAAACTTTTCGTATGAGAAATTTCAAATCGATTTATTATTATTTCTAAGTAGTTTGACAAGAAGCAAATGTATAAAGGAACTTTTTTATTGCAGCACAAAAGTGTTACGTTGTCTGTTTATTTGTTTGCTTACTTATCTTTCTTTCTTGCTTAAATGGCTTAGCGGCTCACCGGACGTTAATGTAATACCGAACGTTAATGAAATTTGCATATAGATAATATACTTCATTGATTAAGAGATAGGCTCCCTGAATGATAATGAAATTTGCATATAGATAATATACTTCATTGATTAAGAGATAGGCTCACCGAATGTTAATGAAATTTGCATATAGATAATATACTTCATTGATTATGAGATAGGCTCTCCGAATTTTAATGAAATTTGCATATAGATAATATACCTCATTGATTGAGAGATACGCTCACCGAACGTTAATGAAATTTGCATATAGATAATATACTTCATTAATTAAGAGATAGACTCACCGAACGATAATGAAATTTGCATACATATAATATATTTCATTGATTAAGAGATAGACTCACCGAGCGTTAATGAAATTTGCATATGGGTAATATACTTCATTGATTAAGAGGTAGGCTCACCGAACGTTAATGCAATTTGCATACATATAATATACTTCATTGATTAAGAGATAGGCTCACCGAATGTTAATGAAATTTGCATATAGATAATATACTTCATTGATTATGAGATAGGCTCTCCGAATTTTAATGAAATTTGCATATAGATAATATACCTCATTGATTGAGAGATACGCTCACCGAACGTTAATGAAATTTGCATATAGATAATATACTTCATTGATTAAGAGATAGACTCACCGAACGATAATGAAATTTGCATTCATATAATATATTTCATTGATTAAGAGATAGACTCACTGAACGTTAATGAAATTTGAATATGGATAATATATTTCATTGATTAAGAGATAGGCTCACCAAACGATAGTGAAATTTGCATAAAGATAAGATACTTCATTGATTAAGAGATAGGCTCACCGAACGTTAGTGAAATTTGCATAAAAATAATATACTTCATTGGTTAAGAGATAGGCTCACCGAACGTTAGTGAAATTTGCATAAAGATAATATACTTCATTGATTAAGAGATAGGCTCACCGAACGTTAATGAAATTTGCATATACTTCATTGATTAAGAGATAGGCTGACCGAACGTTAATGAAATTTGCATATAGATAATATACTTCATTGATTAAGAGATAGGCTCACCGAACGCTAATGAAATTTGTATATAGATAATGTACTTCATTGATTAAGAGATAGGCTCACCGAACGTTAATGAAATTTGCATATACTTCATTGATTAAGAGATAGGCTGACCGAACGTTAATGAAATTTGCATATAGATAATATACTTCATTGATTAAGAGATAGGCTCACCGAACGCTAATGAAATTTGTATATAGATAATGTACTTCATTGATTAAGAGATAGGCTATTATTTACAGTGGACACGACGGCAAAAAAAATACGCGAGCGTACAAAAAACTGAATACGTCCACAAAACTACAGAAACAATTCGTGACAAAATGAAGCTATCGCCAAAATAAGGGTTTAATGATAAATAAAGTATTATTGCTGAACATCAGATCCATGGATGTTTATTGTTAAAACTGCAATGGGTAAAAATATGTTTTCCTAATACCACGCGGACATAGTCGTGGGCAAAAGCTAGTACTGAATAAAGATTTACGAAAAAATATGCAACTGACAGTGTGCAGTCATCACAATGCAACTGCGTTATAAGTCAATCCAGAAATGTAACTACGGTGATGCATTTATAACACGCGGTACAAAGTGAGAAATTCCACGAATCAAACGGGCTCTTCCTGACTCACGAGGAAGATGACTCACGCGCGAATCCGCTGAAATGTGTGAAATTTACAACTAAATCGGAATATAAAAATATCAATTTTGTTAAACTAAATTTGTTAAGTACAGGTATAACTAGCACTAAGAGGGTTGCGTACATACTTAGCGCCTATAACCATTTACGCATTTTCGTTATAAAAAACTAAAATTGTATATATAGTTTAATGGGAATATTATGTATATGTTTATGGGAATATATTGTATACAGTTTAATGGAAATATTCGTAAACGTTTATCAATGCCTAAACGTGTACGGAACCCTCGTAGTGCAAGTTTCATTCGTGCTTGACAGGTTTTTGTTTCATTTGAAATTCCCTTAGCGTACGTATTGTAATCAATCAAAGTTATTCATAATGCCTAAATGTGGTGAAGTACGTTGTTTAAAAACATTTTAATAATTAATAAAAACAAATAAGTGTTTTGTTTTCCGAAAAGCGAATCTCGTGTTCAGTCGTAACATCTCGTATTCAGTTGTAACATATTGTATTCACTCGTAACCACTTTTCATTCACTATTTTCTTTCAATAAATCACATGCACTGATATATACAAATGTATTACCTAAAGATCTTGTTTCTATTGTTTTCAAACGACCTCTGTTTCTTGCGCAGTTCTCACACAGATGTTTGTAGTATTCATAAATTAGAAACTGTTATAACGTAATTTAGTATTTGTTGTTAAAAGAGAGATATAATAATTTGCAATGGGCAATTATAAATACGGGCCCGATAAAAAAATAAATTTTTCAAAAAAAAACAAAGCTCTTTTCATGTATCTGCTCTCTTCATGTAAAAGTAATTGAAATAAGAAAAATAGAAGTAATTTTCGTCGCACCACTTCGTATTTATAGGCGCCTCCTTAAAACATAAAAATGTACATAATCTGTAGGTATAATAAAACTGTAAGCTTTACGTATCTGTGAATATTAAAAATATTTGCAGAAAGAAAATTTATAGGGATGAATCATAACGGATAGAATGCATTACTACTACTTAATATTTGGTACTTTTCTCCGCCTATGTGATTATTTATGCGCGCATCACGTGTAAATTACTAGCCCGGTTCACAATAGGGGTCAACTTAAAGTAACATTTAGTTTTTATTTTATCACAATTGGAATTCACTCATTCAGAAGACGAATTTAATATTTTCAAAAATTGATATACATTGAATTAGTACAACAATTAAAGAAGTGTCTATTCGACGCGTACTAATTACATAAATGTATAGGTTCCGATGTACGTCAATAGATGGCGCCGCGAGTGTTTTAAATCGCGAAATTAAGTTTTCCACACAGACATATATTGGCGAAATGAGCGCGACCAGATGTGAAGTGTGGGCCAGACGTGAAGGTGGCACTACGAGGGTTCCATACACATTTAGGTATTGATAAACATTGAATGGTACATAATATTTTTATTAAACTATTTACAAAATTTTAGTTTTTTTGAAAGAAAATATATGTTTCACAGGTGCACATTTAAAATAATTATTTTTTATTTTATGTAACTACAAAATAACGATTTTCGGTACTTGTCCTGCTTTTGTGCTATGAGACCTTACTTCTTGACAAATTTTATGTATATAGATTAACAGAAAGTACCCTTTATATTTTGATTTATTTGGGAGTATCAAAATATGCGGCATAAATGGACACAATTTTAGGGATCTCCTTGATTGCGTTAACTTACTTTTTTACAGCTTCAAGGTGCCGTAGACCTAAGTATTTGATATTAATTTCAACTTGATATCCCCAAGCGTTCCTGAGACAAAGCGTATTGACAGACCGACAGACGACAAAGTGATCCTATAAGGGTTCCTTTTTTATCCTTTTAAGGTACGGACACGTACCTCAAAAGTGGACAAAAAGTGAACTCATGAAGTACGAAACGGCATCGGTACTTATTTCAGTTGTTCGCGCGTACAAAGTCACGGGCACAGCTTGTTTCAAATATAATTCCCGGTTTTGGTTCAAAGAATCACGTAGCAAATGTAAAATTTACGCCCATAGCGTATTCCGTATAGAATTTAGAAGCCTCTCTATTGGACTGACGGACAGACAGGGATGTCGAAGGGTTCCGTTCGAACCCTTTACGTACGAAACCCTACAAAGGTCACGTCTCGCACAATGAGTGTTCTGTATCAGTAAAATCACTTGATAAATCTTCTTAACATTTTAATAGAGTCATTGCTAACACAATTACCAAAAAATAAATATTTTTTATCCAGGCCAGGTATTTAACCCGGCATCCAAATAATATCTTTTTTTGGCAGCATGTACATAATATTATTATTTATTATCACCCGATCTGTTCAAAAAAAATTGCAACTAAAGAAATTTGCAATTTTCTTTTAAATAAATAAGTTATTTATTACAAATTAGTGTAATTCAAAAGGTTGCCAACAATTTCAATCTTGAATTTACATTTAACATTTTTTAAAAGTTTTCTTTTCTAATTATTACTTTCGAAATCAAGAGGGTGAGATAAACAATTTTCATGGTAATTTTAGGGTGCCGTCTCCGTGAAAAATACATAAAACATATGTACCCTCCCTTATCTCCGAAACTACTGAAACAAAAATTATGAAAAAACAGGATTTTTAGACTTCTTAGCGTAATAAATATCATCATATCATCATCATCATATCATCATCATCATCATCATATATATTAATACGCTAAGGTTAAGATGTTACACTCCCTTTTTAGAAAAAACCTCACAACTAATCCACATAAATTATATATCATTTTATAGATAATTGCTTGCTCTACCGGCATCCACAACTAAAAAATTTATTATTGCTATTGTTTTTGCAAATTAATTAATTATTAAAATTATATACACAAAACAGCAATGCTGCCATCTAACGGCTCAACGTCAATTATCTTGGTTTAGTATCTCGTTTAAGCCCTAAATGGGTAATAAAAGCCAGTATATTGTTTTATTTTCAAACAAAAAATAGCCTTTTAAATAGAGTAGAAAGTTATTTTAAACTTTTGAAAGCTTTACTTCTCTGTTGAAAGATTCATTTTTTTTAGAAAATAAAACAATATACTGGCTTTTATTACCCATTTACGGGCTTAAACGAGATACTAAACCAAGATAATTTGTTTGTCTACTTTCATCCAAATACGGCTTCCATTAACTAATTAGCTAATTAGAGTTTTAGACTCCAGGGACCATCGCCAGCAAAGCTGTAATGAAATTTTCCCAACCTGAACGTTCAAGTCTTCACAATAGTTCTGTTGCGTAAAACATAAAGTCCACTGAACGACAGCCTGGTGGACGGTGACTTCAACTTTGAAACTTTACCAATTTTTACCCGTTTTAAACTTTACACACACACACATATATATATATATATATATATATATATATATATATATATATATATATATATTAATACCTTGTACAATATAAACGCGAATTACCTGTTCTGAGTCACGTAAGCGCCAACCACCTTAAGTCAAGTACGCCTGTAATACTACACCCGCGTCTAATTTCCAGAGAGTGGAGGAGTAACAGATACTCGTAAAATATACATTTTAGAACTTTCGTCTGTCTGTAAACTTATTTCAAGGTGACTCAGATATTGATCGGACGACCTTGATAATATGAAATTAAAATAAACTAAACCTTACAGAAGATATTTAGCAATAAAAATGACTTGTTTGATATCTGAAAGACAATTGGACTACTAATGTTGTCATAATTAACACGTTTCTCATGCATTAGAGAAAGTAATTAATATTATGGCTTATTTTGTTGCCTGAAGAGGCAGAGTGGGTCGGTCTCCCGCTAGATGTGGATAACGGCACGGGATTGATCTTTGTGTGGGGGAGATTTATGATTAGCAGTAAACGTCTTCCAGCTGGTCGTGATGATGATATGCTACTTTATAAACATATAACGAACTTCGCCAGTATCTATTAAAAGTTAAACGGTGTTACAAAAAGGACCGATAAAGATAGTATTAACTGAAGAATTAATTGAAGAGTTCAAGATTTTTCTAAAGAATGAATGAAAAAATGTTTAGACTGTTCCACAATATTTTATTAGAAGGTATAGTAGACTAAAGTGCGCTCGGCTAATAGCAGTTAGCACCAAGCCTTCCAGTGCATTGCATCAAAAAAAAATAGATTCAAATTGAGATCAAGTATGGACTCTTCTTCTTTGTGAATTAGTATTTGTCATTAATTATTGACATAATTAATTAGTATTTGTCATTAATTATTGTCATTAATTATGAATAATGAATTTCTACAAAATTAATGCCAAATATACTCAATATTAATTATTGAAATTAAGACAACTTAAAATGGCTAAAGCAATTAGTAACTGGTGATAAAAAGTAAATTGCATTCGTTAATCACGCAACGCAAACGCCAGTGGCTTAGCATAGGATAAACAGGAGTTTCAGAACCCAAGCCTGGACTAAACACTCAGCTGCTCGTAGAATATCAAGTGCTTATTTCATCAGTAATTGCTTTCGGAGAGATCGACGATGAATGCAATGATACATTATAGCGTTTAGATCAACTAGCTAATAAACTCCATATACTGCAAATTATAAATTCTATAATTGGGAAGACCTTTAAAAAAATCTGTTGATATTTACCATATGTTTACGCTAAGGTGGCCATTGCCTACCAATGGGCAGCAGTTTAGAGAAAAAATGGTGTATTTGGGAACATTGGGTTTGAACTTATTTTTGTAAGAACAGGTTGAGGTTAAAAACTAATTAGGCGACCCAATCATTATTCCTATTATCGCATCCTAGTGAGCGTCTGATTGAGGGCGATATACGTGCAAATGGGTCGATATAGGTGCTGATGGATTTTTAACATTCTTTACAATCTCGCATCTTTAAAAGTACAACTATTATTGAGGGTATTATGATCGTATTGAGTAACATATTTAACATCGATGAACTTGAGTAGCGTGTTCCTCAGATTCTCTTAAATCAGTTTGGTCCAGGCCTTTTCTGGAGCTGGTGATTGAAATTTCCATTTCGTCACGATTATCACTGATACTAGAGATATCTACGAAGTACAGATTTCCAATTCCTTTGGTATATATGGCCAAATCATCTTGGATTGTGAGATTTAATTTTCTCCTCTATGGCAAGTTGGTGGTCGAAAGGAAACAGCGCGACCTCGTATCGGAATAGCCATATCGCATTACCTCAAAAATTTGCAGCAGATATCACAATTGGAAGAATTTCAGTCTATTGATACCCATCTTGAGCATTATCCTTGTTTCAAACCAATAAAGAAGTAGAGACAGATCGAATGCATATGAAAACCTTGATGGAAATATTAGTTTTCCGCCATTAATACCATTTGAGCAATGAAAATAGTTGTCCGTCCGTTCCTGCTACTGTTGATGGTCTATCCGTTCCTGTTATTGACACCAACTATGCTTGCAACCCTCTTTTCCTTGACAAAAAAACCATGGAAACGGAATTCCGGTACGTGCTTAATCTGGACGCCAATGTGGGTTGTAGTTTGCAAACCATTGGTGGTCACCTACCAGTGCTAATTGGTGCTTGCGTATGCGTAAAAGCAGGAACGTTTACAATGAAAAAACGTCCACCATCGATATATTATACAAACACAAATATTATATATCTTACAGATTTAAAATTTCGGAGATGAAAAATTTCAATTTTAGGTTCTGATGATTCTTAACATTGATATTCATTTATTTATCCGTCAGTCAATCCGTCTGTACTTAAGATCGCCGCCAATAACCGTTGGAGCCAGTAACTTACAATTTGGTGTGTGGTAACTATATATCACTCTTCAAACACGTTGCATATCCAAAGTGTGTTTTTAAAAAATATTTTTAAAAAAACTTTTCGAAAATGTATCACTTCTTCTCTGAAATAACGAAGTTGAAATAACGAAGTTGAAAAAAAATTTAAGTAGTTGTACATTCATAAATTTTCAAATAAAATAATTCCATATCAACCGACTACCGGTAATTTGAAAATACACATTTTTAAAAACAATTCCGTACACATCACTAAGATTTCCCATTTCCCAAAATTCCATTACAGCACCTGAGCCGTTGAAATTCGAAGGTCTGATACTTATTAAAGAGACACTGTCTACAACCCTACAATTGGAAATATGTGGAATAAACTTATGAGTTTTAATTTTTTTTTTAAATATTCGACAAAAATAATTTATTTCCTCATGATACTGGCTTCTATTTAACAGCTCACTAGCAACATATAATAAATAGTTAAAAGTAAAAATTGCTAAAAAAAGCGTCTTTGGAAATTTAAATTTGGATTACGATTTTAAATTTGGATTATTACATATTTCATCTTTTCCACAGCATTGCCCGCGTTGTTCTTTTACATTTAAAAATCAAATGTTAATACTTAATTTGGAACAAGAAAGAAGCCAATTTTTCGAGACAAGTAATAACCTAGAAGGAAAGAAAAAAATAAAAACAATTTTTAAAAACAAGAAGTTTATATCTTGCATATCCATTTAAGACAAGGACTATCTGCACTAAAATTATCGAATTTGGTTTAAATTATGGCGTATTTGAATAACAAACAATGAAACAGAGATTGGGTCTTTCGGATTTACAATATTGATTAAAATTTAGGTTAGTAAATACCTATATTGAACTATTCAAATTTACAGACTCTCAGGCTGATATCGCGGTGACCCAATCAATAACTTTGAACCTGTTTCTATAGAAAATACTAAAAAGACCGATTCGATTAATTGTTTTAACATGAAAAGTAACTAATCTATTTTTAAAGAGTTCGAAAACACAATACACTTTTATATAAACTGAAAATACTTAAATCAACTGCAGTAATACTTTCTCGGCTTGAATCAAACTACACCAAAGTCTCATCATGAACATGCATTGCTCTTAGATTGAATCACAAGAGTCACAAACCCTCTATGAGATAAGCCAAATTTAAAGCGATTTTGAACACATTTTTTCCAGATTAGATCACAAGGCAATGGCAGATTATGCCGATGCGTGGAAAACATAAGAAAAGATAAGATCAAATATTATCGAAATCAGATATGAAAGTAAACAAATATACCGTATTATCAATGTACATTGGACGAGAAGACACAAAGAAGACCTTTCCTCTGGCTTACAGTGGTCCACTAAACTTTTCCGCGTATGAAAATAGAAAACTTAAATTCTGCTGCTTTATTTTAATAACCAATAATTTAGCCATGTTTAGATGTAGAAAGAAAGATAAAGAATTGCTGGTAATAGCTGAAATACAAATCTCATAATTTGCATTTTTCAATTGACACGTTCACGATTTACAATAACAAAAACATACCACCCTAAATTTTAAGATACTAAAACCTAGATTAGTTTGACAGATGATAAGAAGGATCGTTAACGATATTATCGTGACGAAATTATTATTACTATCGTGTCACATGTCATCGGGTGCCCCATTTTTTTCATTTCCTTTAAATGAAAATACTAAAACCTACACTATTCTGGTGAGACGATCAAAAGGATTGTTAACAATATTATCGTGACGAAATTATTATAACTATCGTATCATATGTCGTCGGGTGCCCCATTTTTTTCATTTTCCTTCAAATGAAGATACTAAAACCGAGACTAGTCTGGTCAGACGATAAAAAGGATCGTTACCGATATTATCGTGACGAAATTACTATTCATATATTTTTATAGACATGTCGTCGGGTGCCCCATTTTTTTCCATTTTCCTTCAAATGCTGTTTCAGTTGTTTGTAATGCACTAAACATTAAATAACATTTATTTCGTTTTTTATTGCATTGTTTTAAATTAAACAAGATGTTGGTTAATTGGTATAGGGAGATGAATCTGGTATGGCGGGATGGATTTAAGTTAATTATTTTTTAAATAAGTAGATGGAACATGTATATTATTGCGAATACCTCAATAAATATGACATCTTGAATCATGCTTATCCTACAAACTTTGAGTATTTTTCTAAAACCTTGGTTTTTTGCAGAATGTTACATTTAGTAGTTTCGAAAATAAGAGGAGGGAGATACATTTTTTGGATATATTTCAGTCAGAAATATATCTGAAGATATTTATACATAAAATAAAATCATAACAAAATGAATTCTGTACATTGAAAATATTTTAAAAATGGATATTTGGTTTAGCATATAGAATGATAATAAAAGCCAGAAACCTGTTTTTTAAATTGTCGACTATTTATCTATTTGTATGTTTGTTAATTTGTTCTTTAATCGCAAAAAATCGACTAAACGGATTTTGATGAAAGGAGACCGGCAAAGGTCCGTATAGTGTTGGGCCCAGGTGTTACAAGAATAAAAGTTATACTGTTACATAGAGAAAATTAAAAAAATAAGCTTCTTGAAAGTTTTATCAATTTCGTCAATCAGACGAAACGAGAAAAAAATCTGGTATTTTTATTATCAAAAGTGAGGTTGTTTTTCGTAATAGATTGTAAATGTAATTTCGACTAGTTTCTTTGAACTAGCGAGATAAAACAAGATTGTATCTCGTTATAACCTCCATCCACAGATGGACCAAATTAATCAATGATACTCACAGGCACGACAGGGTTGTCCAGTACAGTTATATAAATCTCGATAAGATAGAAAAAGCCATTCATTTTGACAACAATAGAACCATTGTCAATGTTTGTTAACAGTTTATTTCTAATTAATTTAGGCAATGGCTACACGTTACAGAAAGCAAGAGGCATTGATTATTTTTTGTAATCCTTTCTAAAAAGTTATTATGTATCCTGTTAAATTTTTTTTTGTCATTTTTATTTGCAATAAATTATAATTCTTTATATTTTAAAAATATAATATATTCGCATTTATGCAGATAGCTTTTTTTTCTTTTGTATTATGGTTACAAATTTTAATTCCATTTTTTTCTCCTTCCTGATTGTCAATTACTGAATTTTTTGGTTTTTTATATTCTAAAAAATACCAGCTTTTTTAAAAATTATGTCTTATCTCTGTAACGTCTGGGCCCATTTTTGCCAGTTTCCTTTGTATTGTAATAGTTTATACCATTGAGCAACGTATAGGCTACTTTTTATCTGGATACTACAAATTAAAAAACTTCACTTTGTAAATATTAAGATATTGGTACTGCCAACGCCATCTATTAGCGTTTTTAGATACTCTAAAAATAAACAAAAAAGAACAGAGAAATGATAATGTTCTTCATTCTGAATTTCACGCGAACGAAGCCGCAGGCTCAGCTAGTACTACCTTTCCTATCCTTTGAAGCGGTTTCCCACACTATAGATGGAATTTGAACTGTTTTAGTGCCATTGTTTTTTAACTCATATATACTTAAAAATGCCAAAGAATCTTTTGTTTTTGATATCATTTACCCTTGCCTCGAAAAAAACTGTATCTCTTCCAAAAATTATTCAATTTTAATAATTTTTTCGGCGTTTTCTTAATAAAAACTTGTACAAGGATAATAAAATTCAAAGAAAATTATAGAAATATATATTGTGAACAAAAATTATAACGAAAACTAAAATCAAGGTCACATCTTATTTTCGCAGTCCGGTACATCCTCCGTATCAGCAAAATAATTGTTATCGTCACTATTATCACTATCACTCAAAATTTGCATTACGCCAAAATGTGAGTGCACCACAATGTCACTCCCACTATCACTTTCTTCACAACTTGAAAAACAATCATTTTCAATTGAATTATTTTTGTACTCCGAAAAGGAAATTTTTAACCCATAATGGGTTAAAAATTTTCTTTTCCTAGATCCTTTTTATATTTTTAATTATTAATAATATTTTAATTTGAACTTTATGTAACACATAGAAAGATAAAAAATTAGCGATGCGTGTGAGCGGCCTCCCCTACCGCGCGCTAAACAGCAACTGATTTCGCGAGCGCCATCGCGCTCGTGGCAAATTTAGTTAGTACGCCCACGAGCGCGATGGCGCTCGTCGGCACTCTAACGGTTAAATTTGTTTGAAGTACTTAATTCGCCGGTAAATAAATTTCCATACAAATATTTTTAAATTTTGACTCGATGTATATTTATATGGGTCAATATGTATATGGATCAATATGCTTTTTTAAATTTCAGGTTTGTGCGTCAACGGTTTTTGAGAAAAACGGCTGTGACAGACGGTCGGACACGTGAGTGATAAGAATTCCGTTTTTTTCCATTTGAGGTATGGAACCCTAATATAACCTAGAACAATTATTAATTTTTTACTGTTAATACTAAGTGAAATGCAAGCTCAGTAAGATTATGCCATTACTGACTATTACGATATCGAACTTTTACGATATCGAACTATTTACGATATCGAATTTCATTTTAGCAATAAATCGGTTGCTCAAAATTTAGGGGACACACAAGAGCGCTTGTGTTACAAGTTTAATAGCAGCTTGCAATAATTAAACTGTTAAAGCTGACAATGATGAATTTCCCTGGGAATACTCATCAAGAGAATAAAAATAAAGCGGTCAAGTAAGAGTCGAACTCCCATGGTAATAGTTCGGTACCATAATTTAAACTAATTGTAAGTCATGATGGTATTTTGCTTACCATGTAGACTCCATCCGATATATCCCAATACTCTTTCAATTTTTTGAAGTAAAACTTCTTTACGCACGCTTGACTTGGGGAGTAAGCTGGTGAATGCGTGACGAGAGCGTTACGAACAGTGTGATCGGCGAGGCGAACGGAAGTTGAGAGGGAGATATAAGTTAGTGAAGACAGAAAGAGAGAGAGTTACTTTTCGTATATTACTGTAGGGACAAGAGAGAGAGGTGCGAGCACACATTTGCTCAAAGCCAGTGCATGATATATATATATATATATATATATGCGAGTTTGCTAGCGTTACGCGAACGGTGATTTTTTATTATTTTGTAATTTCATTTCGTTCTTGAACAATTTTATAAATTATTATTTTGTTCAATACATTAAATATTCAACGTTTAAAGTGAATAAAATTGTAAATTCATTTTAAAGTTCATATTTTGTGAATTTGAAGTGTTACTTCAGTCTTGTGGTCTAAAGCACACTGGTTTTTTTTCTTGCTATAGCATTAAGATATAAAAGACTGATAAACAATTTTAATGGTTTCTTTGAAAATTTTGTTCAAGAAAGTTTCTACCATATTTATGTTTAGATTTTCAATTTTGTTAGTTATAACTTGCCCCAACAAAAAAAGGGTTAAAAAAGGGTTAGTAACTCTTTTCACTTCTCAAAATTAACACTTAGGAAGTCGCGTCCTAATTTGTTACTCAAGTATTCGCTACCGGGTCCACTGAACCCAGTTTATTATTATAAATTTATTCCGAAGTTGCTTAATAAACTTAAATGGCTACTTTCTTCTAGGAATTATATGACTTATATGATCGCGCCCTAATTTGTTACTCAAGTAGTCGCTACCGGGTACACTGAACTCAGTTTATTATTATAAATTTATTCCGAAATTGCTTAATAAAATTAAATGTCTACTTTCTCCTAGGGATTTTATGACTTATATGATCGCGCCCTAATTTGTTACTCAAGTAGTCGCTACCGGGTCCACTGAACTCAGTTTATTATTATAAGCTTATTCCGAAATTGCTTAATAAACTTAAATGTCTACTTTCTTCTAGGCATATGTTATATGACTGCAAAGAAAAACATTATTGAATCAAATATCAATATTTATTGTTTTTAATTAAATAAAAAGCTATTACAATAATATACTCAATTACGCATTAGTTTTAAGATAAGATTTAGTACAATCATTATAATTTCTATAATTACTTATATAAATAAAAATCTTCTGTATTTTCTTACACAACGATATTACTTATACAAAATAACAAAGAGAGATCCATCTTCATAGAAATATGAAAAAAAATTAAATATCTTGTTTGGAGTAAAATCGCATAACATCAACAATTTTTAGACACTTTGTACATAAAATTTAGTTGTAACAATTGGGTATTTGACTAAATTTTTTTATTTCATTAATCATAATTTCAAGCTGATGAACAGAGAAAATTTTTTTAATAATCTTAAAAATTGACCGAGTTACAAAAGTTTAAATTTAATCTTTAGACAAGGACTGGAATACTGTATTGTGAGGTCATTTTTAATATTGCACATTATATTCTACAAGAGGGAAAGAGACCGGGATATTCCCAACTCTATCCGTATCTTCAAATTTAGAAGCGTACAACTGGCTTATTTTTCAATAAATTTTTGAATTTTTTCACGACTGGTTATTAATATGTTTTCCACAAATTGGTACACTGCACTTTGTGCAAAAAAGTTTGGTTTTCCTATCTTTTTTCCAATTACATAGACCGCAACGCACTTTTCTTCTACTAGCTGGTGGGTTAGATGCAGCAATTGGTTCTTCTTCTGGCGTTATATTTCGGATACGGTTTTTGATATGCTATAGAATGTTTGTAATAAAAATTCTTTCATGAAGAAGTGGTTCAATCAGAGAAATAGCCAATGTTTTGATAAAATCTCTTCATGTGAAGTTTGTTGGTTTGCTGGTTATATAGCGATTCTTTAAGTGTTAACCACAAAATAGCGAATTGAATTTATTATCATTTTGACAGATGACATCTCAAAAACGGTTACACCTCTTTTTAAAGTAACTCTTTTAATATCGTGTTTATCACTTTATCTTTATTATACATACATTTAAAAAGGTTTTTATTTTACTTGTTTTATTGTCTGTCTGTCCGCTAGAATCTTGCAATCGATATTTAAATTTAAACTAGGCACACATATATATCCGACGACAACACCCTCATCATCAATATAATGAAGCCAGGATCTGATGATGAAGACGGAACATGGCCAAAGGATCTCATTAACGGTGAATGTAGACCCACTGAGTGTGGGCTTGTTACACCTGTTTTATTGAGTCTTTTTTTGGATTTCTGACTATTTTAATTTTGAACACTGAACTTTCAAACAGTGAATCCGCAATCAAAATCCGTTTAGATTTTTGCATAATATTGAAACCATCAAAAAATAGACAAGGGTACACATTTTAAACAATACATTTTTTGGATTCAGTAACCTTCAAATAGTCGATTCCTTTTAGTCAGAAAAAGCCTTGTTACAAGTTTGTGACAGTTCCTATCCATAGTTGATGACAGTTCCTATCCATAAAAACCTTTATTTATGTTGACAAAACATGTCACACAACGGTTTACGATAGATAGAAAACTTTAAATGCTAAGTACCTATGGATAGACCGACAGACAAAGCAACATTAATAATATGACTTGTGAATACTAATTTTAATGCAACTGCTTTGTCATACTGTTCCGTTACGTAAGTAGTTGGACAATAATGACAGCCAATACGCCGACATTTGCAAAAAGTATAATTGAAATACTTGTGTATGGATAAACACTACCTGGTATGCGAAGCATTGACATCTTGTCGTTGTACCGCCGATGGAAAGTTCGCAAAGTTCAGTGACTTTCACGTCAGACGACAGAAGCGTGTCTGATCTCCATGAAATGACATTTTGCAATCATCTATATTCATGGACCATAACAGTTAGAGTTGCCACATAAGTTTGCAGCAAATCTCAAGTTTTTATTTGTTACGAGGGCGGTGTAGAAGAATGGAAGTTGTGAGTCTTCCGTTGCGTGCTTCCGCGGAAATATTTTAATTAAAATGGAACGTAAGAATAAAAATAATTTTTAGGTTTCCACAATGAAATAACAAACTCTTAAAACTTTGCCATGTCTGTCTCTCCTAGCCGTACAATTTCCACGGTTCTAGCCTCAATTAATGTGCAATAGGATCGATTTTTTCTTCGCCAGCCCCAGGCGAGTAAGTGCCATTGAACAATTATTTCAATAAAATTGAATCTCTCTATAATAATCTTTTAATAATAGATTTAAAATCCAAAAAAAAATCTAGGTACTACAATTTTATTAGCACTTTCAATTAAAATTACTTCAGTTAAACATTAGCAATTTCAAGACGTCATGTAGATAATTAAGAAATCTTATCTTATGCGTATTCCGAAACGGACTTCACCATTTTTTACTTATTTACTAAAAAGAAGTCCATAGTTCTTCTGCAGAGTAGTACATGAGGCAAAACCATATGAAATATGTCCAAAAGACGAAATAAATACCCTCGATTACTATTAATAGAAAACATCTTAATTTCTGCTTTTGAAAGGAGTTAGTTAACTAAACAAAACTCTAATTTTATCAGCCTTTATAGTTCCCTGGAACGGTATTTAGAAGCACCTAGAAATTCCTCCCATTAATGTGTTGTAAATATTCCATGGATATTTACAACGCTCGATACTGCTTCATCTCAAATAACTAACAATTGTTGGAAATATAGTGAGATATTGTTTTTAATTCTTTTCATATTTCTGGAACCCCATATACTTTGCCTGGAACCCCATATTTTCTGGAACCCCATAAACGTGGAAAAGCCTATTCGCTACCAGTTTTACAGAATAACATTCTATCAAGACCAGGTCATAAGTTCTTGGACGTATATTTCCGACTTGATCCCCAGTACGCAGTTCCTAACACGATGGGATGTGAGGTATATTTTGAGTATAAGATATATGGCACTGACGTAGAAGCTTGCTTCCCGCGTGGTATGAAGAGGATGCCTCCATCTCTCGTGAGACAGGAAAAACAAGCTACTACTACCGTAGAACATATAGTACATCAGATATACTTCACATTCAACAGTGGTACGATCTGAGTACCGGAGATGAAGTACTTAATCAATTTTAAGGTTAGTAACTGATTACCTATATGTCATAAGCGGTTCTCCACTGCTAATAATAATGGATATTTAGATCGGAAAAAACAATTACTAAAAAACAAAAAAAATAAACGAATTTTAGTAAAGCTGAATTTGTCAGACTTAATTTGAAACGAGATCCGATAATTAAAGATGATAGTTATGATGTTAGAAAAACAATTTTTTACAGAGTTCGTTTTTGTTTTTTTGTTATAACACTTTAATTCTTTTTTGTTTTTTTTTTGTTATTTTTGCAACAGGTACTTATAAATTAGCTGAGCTCTCGACTCCGTGCGCGCAAACAACTCAAAAACGTATTTGTTTACAACAATAAACTACGTAACAATCAAATGTATGCAGCCTAATACTTAACCTACCAAAGTAATTAAATTATAAATGTTGACAACAGATTCAAATTTTGAACAAATTGAAAATACAAAGTCAGCTTATAACGACAAATATTATGTGGACAACATCGATAAATGTTATGTTGGGAAGACGACCGACAACGATGTCAGTTCTCATGCCCCTTCCGCACCACGCCTGGATACAACCATTCCACCGATGAATGTCCCGGTGAAAAACTTCATTGCGCGATTTACAATACTCTTAACGCTACGTATTGATGTATAGAGGTACATTATACATTTGTGCAATTACTGTACGTCAAGTAGTTAGGCACTTCTTCGTGGTTGTTATTGTACTAACACAAATTAAGTGTATTTTTTAATGTTAAATTTGCATATCTTATCACTAGTTTTTAGATGACGCAAGCACAAACAAACATACGAATAGACAAAAATTGTAAAAATTACCGTAATGCATTCTATGACTCATCCTTAATTTCCCAAAAAATTTTTTGCAAATATTTTCAATGTACAGACACGCAAATGTTACGTTTTTATAATATGTAGATATTTTCTAAATCTACAATTCACACCCTTTAATTTGATACACAATTTCACAATATTTCATTCCGTCTCCGCCATGTTGCTTTTTCTTTTATTTCATATACCTTTTGACATTAGGCATGACAAGAAAATTATATCCAAATCTTATTTATCAAAACCCTATCTGCCGTTAATTTTTTAAGAAATAATAAACAAACTCACAGACGAAAAACATACAAACAAGCATACACGAACCCTAATATAAACACAAAACTCCTTTTCCGCAGTCGTTAATGAGGATAAAAATTTGTAAGGGCGACTCTTTGCTTAAATTAATTATTACCGAGTTTTCAGATATGTCTTCTCAATTTGCGATTAGTTGTGAAAAAATACAAAATATATAATAATATATAACAATAATAGTGAAAAAAAAATAAAAAGGTGAAAAACCTTTAAATTTTTATTACTTTTATCACAAGTTTCCGAAACGCCATCCAGACAATATTTCTAAAAATAATTTTCAAATCATTACGATACCCACGTAAATAACTATTAATGCGTTGCCTTTATCATAATAAAATCGTTTGAATCCATAGGTAGATATAATGTTTTATTTCACGGCTTAGTCCTATCTCGCTCCCTCATCATCCTTCTTACACATACAACATAATTGTTCAGTTATACGTTAGATTAAGAGTTAATAAATAATTGAAATATAAATGTATAATACTTAATAAAATACAACATCGAACACAAATAACACAATAATATGATAAGAGGAAAAAGCAAAATGCCAAACAAATCAAATGACAAAACCGGCAATAAGGTATTTCACTATATTAATTCTAATACTAAAATAGATTAAGTAATAACATTAAAAACGGACTTTTCATTACAAAGTTGTAACGATTTAAAAACCGACGAACTACGATACGCGCGAAAACGCCCCATACAAAACACAACTGGCTTATGACGTCACTGGACAGTAATTTAGCATTCATTACAAGGAAGTTTATTAAATATTTTAGTATCTCGTTAAATATTGCGTTTAAGTTATTTATAGCATATTATAATTCTCTCATTTTTTCGTATGGAAACTAAATCAATAATAACTTTTTATATGGAATGAACAAACAAATTGACACATCTTTCTATTTAGAAGTTTCGATTAATTGATAACGGAAATAATACTTACAGAGAATGATTGTAATATATCAAGGAATAAGATGAAATCGAAAATCACGCAGTGAAAAATAATAGCGTGTTCTAAGTATGTAATTTTATGACAAAAGGTTCCTACTGAAAATCTTTTCCCAGGATAGTACTAAACGCAAAGCGTATTAAACCCATTCCAGCGTCTCTATATCTTTCTATTTTTTCTTATATTTATCTTTCAATAGTTAACACACAAAAATACTTTGCAAAAAAAATTTAATACGAAGCAAATTAAGTACTCAAAAAATAATTTTTTTAACGCCATAAACAGCGTGGTATTTTCCGTCTATTGGTTGAAAGTGCTACTTACAAGGATTTCAAAAATATTTTTTTTATAATTTTAGATATTATATCTTCACATACATACCGAAAAATATGTAAAAAAATGTTCCGCCCTTATTTCAGAAACTATTCAAACTAAAATGATTAAAATTAGGGATTTTAAAAGCACAAAGGTTATAGGAAAACTATAATATTATCCTAGATAATATTTCAAATATACACTACGTTTTTACACCTGTGAAAGATATGGTAGACAATATATTTAGGTTGTGATGAATTAATATTTATTATAATAGTTTAAAAGAAACACTACGTACACTAAAGTGTCTGTAAGTGCGTAAATGTGTATGGTATCCTTGTAGTGCGAGTTCTACTCGTACTTGACATGTCGTTTAGATTATCGTAGCTCAAAATGAGAAACGGAACTCTTGTAACATCACTCGAGCGTGGTTTTGTTCGTCTGTCATGGCCGTTTTCCTCAGAAATGGTTTGACGTAGAAGTCATTAAATTTATAGGTATAGCATAGTGGTGAAGAATACTAACATGCATATTTTCCAATAGTAAAACTATCTAAGGGTGAACAAAAGACCAATAAGCGCGACTTCGGTTTAACAAGTTTTATTTATTTGTTAACAATGTCATCGGATCAGGTTTTTTTTTCAAAAAGTATTAAAGAGGGGTAATTTTTTTTTTCGATTTATTTGTCAAATAATATATAACCTTTGAAAGGACTTGTCATGAGGAATACAAAAATCTTTTTTTCATGAATTCAAATTGCATTATAAAAGACATTGGAAAACAGGGCATCATTTTCATATTAAAACTTGTGATTAATATTTTCATTACATTTTCTCAATTAAATTTTCAATTGACGAAATTATCGGAGGTTTGTATTCAATCGATCATCTATTTTATAGAAGACCAGTCACTGTTGTTCTCCCAAGAGTGCCATGAATCTTCTTTCAGTGCAGAAACAGTTGCCTCCAGAATGGGTTCAGAAACGATGGATATTGTGCAATCAATGGATGCCATTGTGTTCATTAGGATACGATAAGACAAAACAGTTGCTAAGTAACTCTATCTATCATTTTTTGATTGAGGTAATCTTCGAGTTCCTATGGGAAATAGCGTTATAAAAATTAATTCAATTTCAAATATTTGAAACAAAATTAATCTTCACCTAAATATTATTCTAAAATTAAAAAAAGTTCTTAAGTCTTTCTTTTATTCTACCTCTCTCTTTCTCTTTATTTTAAAATATATTTAAATAAAATTATAGATTTGTTCTTTTTTGTTAACAATTTTTAAATGAAAAATTTATTAAAGCGAGAAAGTTATTTTTTCCTACAAATTTCTTGTGCCCTTTCTTTTGTGCTTCTGAAACTTATTTTGATGGAAATGTTAATGAACAGGACTGAACACGACGTAGTAATACTGTGTAATAGTGGTATAACAAGTTGTCTAAAGTAATTTCCGTGGCAATAATTCAAAAGTTGAAAATAAATTTGTGCGCGCACATAATACCAAATACATATTTTCCAAGTACCTACTTCATAATTTTTTCTATTAAAAGACATATGTATAATCCTTGCTAGTTTCCACACAATTAAATTGGAACCAAAAGAGATATTGAAATTATTTCTCCAGATCGGAAGTTCTTACGACTTTTTTTTGTAACGAAGCTATTTGATTACACACGGTAGTACAAATGGGGGAAAAAAGTGAAAGTTTAAAGGTCTAATCGGTTTATTAAGTCTTTACCACATGCGGTAGCGCAAATATGGGCAAAAAGTCTAAGTTAAAAGCTCTAATCAGTTCGTTAAAAGTATTTACCAAATAAGGCAAGAAGAATGTGGACAGAAAACTTAAAGTTAAAACTCTAATTCGTTAATTTGTAAAGTCTTTACAACATGATGTAACGCAAATGTGGGCAAAAGGTGGAATTTAAAAGTTCTAACCATTTTGTTAAAAGCCTTTACCACATTCAAAAGTGGGTAAACAATTCGAAGATAAAAGTTCTAATCAGTATGTTAGAACGCCGACTATTTGAAATTTTATAAAAAAAGTATAAAACCTTATAATTTTATAAAAATAATATAAAACCTATCTATTTAAAAACAACTAGCAACTCTGACTTCTCTTTGCGCGGGAAAGTTGTTATACGTTACCTATTTCTAGATCTAGAACTTTGTTCCTTTGTGATAAACGCTGAAAATGAAGTAATTTATTAAAATAAATAAGAAAATTAATTCTAAATTCCATTTAATTTTTTTTTAAATTGCAACAATAATAGAATTTAACGTAGCCCAAAAAATGTTCTTGAATGTTCTGAACGTACCAAAAGAAAAGCAAAATTTACTATTTATCACTTCAATAACACTTTCAATCTACAAGTACAAATAATTGAAAATTTCTTTAAAAAATGTATGATGAGTTTGTCGTAATTATTATGTAAACATTACTTTATTGCGCAGTCATTACTCGAGCCAATTATTATTACTGGCACGGAGAAAGACCATTATTCTATTAAGTTTAGTAAAGAACATATGTTCTCCTTTTATTTTTATCCCAACATGACTACTAACCAGTAATTAAAGAAAATAATTATCATTTGTATTACACTTGTCAACGGTCACTTGAAAGATTGTTAAATTTTTTTATAAATATTTAATAAGAAATTTAAAATATAATGTATCGATCCTAATTTAACTAATCTAAAATAGAAAACATCTAACCTGAATAAATGTTGAATATATTTGGCGTTAATTTTGTAGAAATTCATTATAATTTAATTGTTTACAATTAAATTAAACTATGTGATGTAGTATTATTTCTACTTTATTTAAATGATTTACCACATCTTAGATTTCGTTGTATGACAACATCTCCAAGAGGGCCAAATATCTTTACAAATTGCCCACCTAAATATATTGTCATACAACGAAACCTAGGTCGTGGTAAAGAATTTAAGTAAAGTAGAAATAATACTACCTCACGTAGTTTCATTTAGTTGTGAAAAATTGAACTCAATAAATGTAATAAAATAAAAAATGAAAACCAATATCCTTACCTTACAAAAACTATAAATAATACTTTTGAAAAATAAAACTTTTTGTTTGATTAATACAAGGTTTTGATATTTTGAAAGAAGCTTAGTTATATTTTTGTATTACTAATCAAACATTCACAAAAGCGATCAAGTGCGTATCGAAACATGCATAAAGTAGTCTATCTGTGTGACAGCCGACAGGTAATCGAAATAATTTTAATTAAAATTTAATATCTAGACTTTTTTCGATTTTTCAATGCATGTTTGAAAAATTGTACGATGTATACCCATTGCACATGACTTTAAAATTTAATATTTCTCAAACGGTAATTAAAAATAAAAAAAATAGTAAGTGGAAACATCATTAACTAAAACGTTTAAAAATTTACAAATTTACAAATTGGTAATTTTCCATTTAAGAATCTTAGAGAAAATTCAGTTATAAACAAAACACCGCAACAAACTTAATAAATTATTTAGTATGTAATTAAAACATAAAACGTTTAGAAATACTACCCACCATTAAATCATTTCAGTTTATGTAGATCATATATTTTGCATTACATTAATAAACCTAATAGCGAAACTGTGTTATAATGATTATATTAATATATAATCAAAATATTAACTTATAATCAAAATATTAACTCAAAATATTAACTTATAATAAAAAAGACACTTCGATACTTTCGTGTCTGGTTATTGAACCCGAAAATGCAAAACAAAAGATGTAAACACTTCAAAGCATAAAGAAAATCCAGTATTATTAACATAAAGTGATTGTACAAACACAATATTTGTTTCGACTGATAATTAAATGAACAATAAGTAAAATATAAGCGAATTCTATTCATAAGAACAAAACGAAATAGAACTTACGAAAAATCCATTTTTTCCGGCGCCAATATGTCTCGACTTGCGAAAGCCGAATGAAGACTGGTTCGTTTGCAAAACAAACCAAAACATTCACAAATGTAAATTCTATTCCAATAAACACGTATAACAGGATCAAAACATAACCTCACAATTAGGATTTTCACATGGACTCGCGATATATTTTATTGAAGTAAATTTATAATTATTGTTTGTTTCATAATATTTATAAACAAACGGTTTCACTTTTATTTTGTGTGCAACACTGACGCACGTCTATTCTATCGGCCGTCACAATGAATGTGGAAAAAGTGTATTATTTTGACATGCGACAGCTGATACGAATTATAGCTATCTCTCTCTGTTTATGTGCGCTCCAAAATTCAAGAGTAATTGAGTGAAACTAGCTGTCTCGTTTATTCTCATGTCCATTATCGCAACGAAAGGTTTTAGAGTGAAAAGCACAATGTTGGACAGTAGTTTACATCCGAAATGCTATAAACGACTTCAATCGAGATACATAATTTTATCTGCTATGATAATTTACATAAAAGCTACTTTAGTGTAAATTATTTTAGAATTTTGACTTTATAGTATTGCATATCACTAAAATTAAAAGTAAATTAAAAGTTTTTCATAACTGGTCGAATGGCCCTTGCAGCTTTTAGTGTGTTATTTTTTTTGTTGTTTTGTTAATTTCATTACACCATTATATGTTGTAGTAAAGTACTGATTGAGTTCATAATTGTCTAACGTGTATAACGAATAATGAAATTTTTATAATTAATTTTGTCGGTAGCAACGCACTAATAATTCAATTATAGCTTGAAGGTCAGTTAAAATTAATAAAAACAGCAAGACTGATATTATCAGTCTCGTGTATGTTTTACTTGTTTTTTTTTTGTTTGTCCACAAATACAATAGCGGATTATTAATTGTGATGATATACACAAACAACATTTATAGAAAATTAAATGTGTACGTTGCTAGTAGATTTCAATTCTTCAGCATTCTTTAGAGTCGTACTAAAATATTTATTAGATAAAGATTATGTTTAAAATATTCGAAATTTTATACGAAATTAACGCTTCGCTTTCACTTATATTCCACATAGTTATTATAATTTGACAAATTTAACGATAACTATATTTTGTCGTTTTCGAATGACTGTAAGTTTGTAAAAATTGATAGCGAAAAAATAAAAGTGAATTTTCAATTTTTTTAATTCATTAACGGTTTGTGACACTTATTTTTGGCATCATTTATTGATAAACGCGAAAAAAATTATACTAAAATTTTACAGCACGCCCAGGTAACCATAACATTGTTTCAGTTGTTGTATAAGTTTTCTTATCAACTCGTATGATCAAAGCAGGTAATATGAATAATTCAGGTCATATATATAATTGTAGACCTTTGCTATGTATATATATATATATATATATATATATATATATATATATATATACCTAGCAAAGGTCTACAATAGTTTTCCCCTTTCAGATTTGATATCTGATTTTTATAGATTTTGGGGCTCTGATTACGGGAAAAAACACTAAAAAATTCCATAACGTCAGAATGTTTAGTTATTTAGCATAGTTTTTATGCCAAAAGTACCTAGGCCTATCTAGTCAAGAACTATTTTATTTTATTTGTTTCTTATTGAACAAAAAAACACACTGAATGGTTGCAATAGACAACAATGAATAAGTTCACATAAATAGTTAGTTAAATATAACGTAATTAACTCAGTGACATACCCTTATTATTGGAAAAAGGTGGATTTTTAGGTATTATATATTATTTAGGAGTACTTTTAGGAATATGAAAATAGCTTTATACATAACACAGGTCTACAATGGTTTTCCACTTTCAGATTTGGTGAATGATTTTGATAGCTTTTGGGGCACTGATTACGGGAAAAACACTAAAATAATTCCATCAAGTCAGAATGTTTAGTTATTTAGCATAGTTTTTTACAAAAGTGCCTAGGCCTACCTACTCAAGAACTGATATTTTATTTTAATTGTTTCTTATTGAACAAACAATACCAAAAAACAGTGAACGATTACAGTAGACAACAATGAATAAGTTTTCATAAATAGTTAGTTAAACATAACGTAATTAACTAAATGGCATACACTTATTATAGGAAAAAAGGTGGATTTTTAGTACATTTGCTAAAGACCTCATTTAATCATAATTAACTTAAATCGTTAGAAGAGGGTTAACGACAACATCGTTAATAAAGAGCAACACCATTATATTTATTTATAAAAGCAGTACTGCTCACTTAAAATACGTCACCGCGAAAGTGTAAAACAGCAGCATAACATTACTGAATTCATACGTAACGTTTATAGCATGTATTTCAGCCTAGCAATCGCTAACCAAGACAAACAGTGGGTCCCATATAATGTTTGTTCAACTTCGAAAGTGGTCGAAAGGGCAGAACAATACCTTTGATTTACAATCGCCTATGTTCTGGAGAGAATCTAAGAATCACACTGAAGACTATTATTTTTGCTGTTGCAAGACTATTGGCTACAATTCTAAAACAAAAAAGGACTTGGTATATCCAGCTGTGCACCGCCATCACCTCTATCACCTCTAACGTTGCACCGCCCTCACCTCCATGTTTGCAATCTATGCAAGCTGAAGGACATGAGCAGTGATATCGAAGAGGTATCTTAACCTGAAGCTCAATTTTAAAGTGCAAGTGGAACACAGTTATTTTCAGTCAGAACTTGACAGCACTATGTTTAGTCGCAGTCTGAAGATATAATAAAGCATAGTCCAATTATCCATATAACTGAATAATCAGATAGAAACGCAGATTCTAGAATAGGCATATTGTCTAGTGAACTAATTCTACAAGGGCATCCAATATTCACACTGAAACATTTTCCTAGTCAGTTTTGTACAGATTTTTATGAATGAACCGTCATGGAAATGCCTAACAAAAAATTTTAACAAATTTTCCTTTATTTTCATTTCTTAACTACATGACGAAATCGTGTGGAAAGTTAGGAATTGTTTTTCCTTCGTCTCACAAGGTAGATTTCAATTAACTGCATATTGTTATTTGCATACCAACTTATAAAAAATTCTTAAACTGTAGTTAAGAATAGAAAGTAGTTATAATAATGTTTAAAAGACCTAATTTTATTTTCTACTTTCCATAATTTGGATCAAGGCTTCAAATATTTCTAATATAATTAATAAAAGCAGTTGTGAGGAAGTTTTTAATAAAAAGTGATGACTCTGATAGCTGTCTTCTGAAGCCAAGAAGCTTAATATTACGAAACAGCGGGTGCGGTCAGAATTGCCTTCTGAAATTGGATATCTTTTTTCGTAGCGAGTGATGAAAATTTGTTGGGTAAATACTGAAAATCGGACATGTGGGAAAATTTCTAGAATTCGCTGCAAGATTCAGAAGTTTACAAAACGTTTTTTCATAGTAAGTCTGCAAGTAGAAAATAATAATATTTAATATGCTATGTATTTTTTAAGCATGTATATTGTATAATAAGCTTACTAAATAAGCCAAAATCTAATTTTACTTCTCCGTCATTTACACATTTTAATATATTCAGATGTAGATCACGCACTCCGCCTTCATCATGCTGGTATTTTAAGTTATATTTCGCAGTAAGAAAAATCTATCACACCAGTAATATGTCTATTTTTTTCATGGAGACTCCATCTTTGACTGTATGCTTTATTGATTAATTCGTCTATTTACTATTGACTTAATTCACTATAATTAAACAGAATGTGACTGTACACTTGACAAATTCCATTGCTAATTATTTATTGAATTTATTAAAATTAATTGGAATGTTTCTTAATTGGAATTATATTACCCAATAACGGGTAACACCAAACTAATCATGATGTGCCCACTCTTTTTATTGTTATCACAAAATAAGTATATATATATATATATATATATATATATATATATATATATATATATATATATAATATTTATAATTATATTTACTTAATAAATCTTTGATAATTAAATATTTAAATATAATCATGATTCAGAAAATGTTAAAAATAATAATTTGTTATTGGTAAAAATTAACTGTCCCTAATACAGGCTCCGATCAAAAACGTTATAGATTATTTTCGTTTCATGTATACGAGAGGAATTCGAAAAAAAATCTTGTGCCCACTAACTAATACACGACATTTTCTATTTTCACCGGTTTTATAGCGAGTAAACTCGTGATAAATAAATAGTCTACACCAAAGCAGAAAGTGTTATCTTTAAAACCATAAAATAATTTTTATAAAAACAAAATAAATCACTTAATGAAAATTCGATTTTCAAATACTTTGTATCCGCCGAATTAAGTAACAAAATTGTTTGTAGATACTTTATTGCTTATGTTGTTCTGATACTTAATCGCTTATGTTGTTCTGATACTTAATCGCTTAATCGCTTATGTTGTTCTGATACTTAATCGCTTATGTTGTTCTGATACTTAATCGCTTATGTTGTTCTGATACTTAATCGCTTAATGGCTTATTTTGTTCTGATACTTAATCGCTTAATCGCTTATGTTGTTCTGATACTTAATCGCTTAATGGCTTATGTTGTTCTGATACTTAATCGCTTATGTTGTTCTGATACTTAATCGCTTAATCGCTTATGTTGTTCTGTTGCCAATAAATCCCGCTACCCATCTTTTTTTTTCCATTGTTTCTTGCTGTTTTATGCTAGATATGCAAATAATTACAATGTACTACAGAACAGAGCGTTAATGTCACAGTTACTACGCGCCATTGTGTGATATTGGGTAAATAATGAATTTTTAGTTTATGGTGCACATTCTTCGCATCTGATTTATGTCGTGAATTCACGCTGGAACTTCGCGGGATGGAAACCTGCTTCGCGAATATGGATCCGGTTTTAGAGAATGATGCAGAGATATCTTGATATGAGGACAGAGAGTTAAAAAGTAAAAAAAAGTGTCGCCCTTGTAAAGATTACGGTATTATTAACCATATTATTATCTCAGCCCTAACAATTTAGCTATTAAGGCGACATCAGATCAATTATCTTTGTTCTACAATACTTATTTTGTTCTATAATACTTATTTTTGTTCTACAATACAGTCATCACAACTAAATTTTTCACATAATTTTTATAATGAACACAAAGTGCTTATAAAGTGCTAATTTTAACGCGTGAGGAGTCGTACATCGCCAGTACAAATTTTTACTATATATTTCTTGTAGACTTCACCGAATTGTATTGCGAATTTCTATAGGAACGAGTCAGTTCAAATTGTTTGACCTACTGAGTTCAAAAATAAAGTGACAGAAGTGTTGTTTGTTTTGTGTTGTTTGAAGTGTAGCTTATTTAACCACAGTAATGCAAGTTCGTAAGTAAATAAATTTAACCATAACGAAGAGTGAAACATTTCTGTATAATTTCTTCCTCCGCTGTCAGTCGTTCAGTGCTGCAGTGTATGGCAGACGCCAGTAAATTAAAGTATAGTCTTGTTTCAGTTATCATTTTGCTTCCAGAAACAGTAGAAATAATATTCATCTGTAAATATTAATAATATTAAGACAATTAACGTAAAAGTTTTATTTACTGGTAATGGACACTCCATTTACGGAAAGTCAGTTTTATTGAAAGAAAACATTTATTATTACTTTGAATTTCAATAAAACGTTTTTCAAAAAAAATAAAATGTTGTTTCAATAAAACTGACTTTACCTGTAAATCACATGATTATCTTAATACTCTTCAACACAATAAATATATAAATAAATATATATGTTTATTTATATATACATATATATATATATATATATATATATATATAATTAAATCTTGAAGCGTACAGCACCGTGCATCCTTTTTAAATTTTTTAACTATTTATTTTGACTTAATTTAAAAAAAAAAATTTAATGTTTATGTATTCCAATGTAATTTTAAAACACCTGTTTTTATTTAAGTTATTTTAAGTAATTAGAAAGGAACGCAACTGATAGGAGACGCCGGAAGGAGCGCGTAGTAGAGGGAGCCAAGGCCTGCAAGGGGCCATTGCGCTTGTAACGAAAAGAAAAGATTTTTTCGTAATTACGAGTAAGTACTCTATCTAAATTTTACATTAAGTTAATTTTAAATGTCAAAATGTGAAAAAGGAAATCTCACATTAAATTTTAACTTTTCGCCTGCAAGAGTACGGAATTCTAGGAATCATGCAAACTTTAAGTAAACAACACGTCGGTATAATCACTTGACTAATATTTACGTGAGTTAGTAATGAACTTTGCTTTGTTACAACACAATAATCACATTTACATAAAAAAAAAGTAAAGCAAATAAGACGTAGGAATATGTTCATTATATTGTAACCTACTTATGAATCCAACGATTTTTATAAACTTAACATTTAATGTTCGATTCACGACTTCTTTATTACGGAGATTGTTTATTGCACTATTTGCTTATAATTTGCATTTCGTGTCCATTAGTAGCTTTATTTCGTTTCGTATTTGTATTATTTTTTCTCTGCTGTCGTTTATTAAATGAGACGTCTGTGTTGATTTACTGATCGTATTAGCCTAAAGCTGACAATATAATAAAATCAAGATTATTTACTGATCGTATTAGCCTAAAGCTGACAATATAATAAAATCAAGATTATTTACTGATCGTATTAGCCTAAAGCTGACAATATAATAAAATCAAGATTATTTGCTGATCGTATTAGCCTAAAGCTGACAATAAATAAAATCAAGATTATTTACTGATCGTATTAGCCTAAAGCTGACAATATAATAAAATCAAGATTATTTACTGATCGTATTAGCCTAAAGCTGACAATATAATAAAATCAAGATTATTTGCTGATCGTATTAGCCTAAAGTTTACAATATAATAAAATCAAGATTATTTGCTGATCGTATTAGCCTAAAGCTGACAATATAATAAAATCAAGATTATTTGCTGATCGTATTAGCCTAAAGCTGACAATATAATAAAATCAAGATTATTTACTGATCGTATTAGCCTAAAGCTGACAATATAATAAAATCAAGATTATTTGCTGATCGTATTACCCTAAAGCTGACAATATAATAAAATCAAGATTATTTGCTGATCGTATTAGCCTAAAGCTGACAATATAATAAAATCAAGATTATTTACTGATCGTATTAGCCTAAAGCTGACAATATAATAAAATCAAGATTATTTGCTGATCGTATTAGCCTAAAGCTGACAATATAATAAAATCAAGATTATTTACTGATCGTATTAGCCTAAAGCTGACAATATAATAAAATCAAGATTATTTGCTGATCGTATTAGCCTAAAGCTGACAATATAATAAAATCAAGATTATTTGCTGATCGTATTAGCCTGAAGCTGACAATATAATAAAATCAAGATTATTTGCTGATCGTATTAGCTTAAAGCTGACAATATAATAAAATCAAGATTATTTACTGATCGTATTAGCCTAAAGCTGACAATATAATAAAATCAAGATTATTTGCTGATCGTATTAGCCTAAAGCTGACAATATAATAAAATCAAGATTATTTGCTGATCGTATTAGCCTAAAGCTGACAATATAATAAAATCAAGATTATTTGCTGATCGTATTAGCCTAAAGCTGACAATATAATAAAATCAAGATTATTTACTGATCGTATTAGCCTAAAGCTGACAATATAATAAAATCAAGATTATTTGCTGATCGTATTAGCCTAAAGCTGACAATATAATAAAATCAAGATTATTTGCTGATCGTATTAGCCTAAAGCTGACAATATAATAAAATCAAGATTATTTACTGATCGTATTAGCCTAAAGCTGACAATATAATAAAATCAAGATTATTTACTGATCGTATTAGCCTAAAGCTGACAATATAATAAAATCAAGATTATTTGCTGATCGTATTAGCCTAAAGCTGACAATATAATAAAATCAAGATTATTTGCTGATCGTATTAGCCTAAAGCTGACAATATAATAAAATCAAGATTATTTGCTGATCGTATTAGCCTAAAGCTGACAATATAATAAAATCAAGATTATTTACTGATCGTATTAGCCTAAAGCTGACAATATAATAAAATCAAGATTATTTGCTGATCGTATTAGCCTAAAGCTGACAATATAATAAAATCAAGATTATTTGCTGATCGTATTAGCCTAAAGCTGACAATATAATAAAATCAAGATTATTTACTGATCGTATTAGCCTAAAGCTGACAATATAATAAAATCAAGATTATTTGCTGATCGTATTAGCCTAAAGCTGACAATATAATAAAATCAAGATTATTTGCTGATCGTATTAGCCTAAAGCTGACAATATAATAAAATCATGATTATTTACTGATCATATTAGCCTAAAGCTGACAATATAATAAAATCAAGATTATTTGCTGATCGTATTAGTATAAAACTGCTGTGTCATTCAATTTAAAATAAAATCAAGATTCTTTCGTAATAAACTTGATTCAAAAAATATATAGACAATTGCTAATAATTAAGAGGGCGCGAGATATTCGCGTGAGCATGTTACGAGCCATTTTCCACTTTTAAAACTTTCAGCACGCGCTTTTTCTAGATGACGCATACATCTCTCTAATTTTGGTGCGCTTGTTTTTTTCTGAACGAATTAATATTGGATACTCGGTTTTAAACATATTTTAAAAATCTGACTCATTCAAACGTTTTATTATAAAACTCAGTCTCATCGGCGTAGACGACTTTCTGAGACCGCTCGACATTATTAGACATCGTGATGTCATTGTGGTCTATTAGCTATTTTTAATTATCAATTACTTTAAATTCATGTTATAATCACAAAAAATACCAAATGAAAATAAAATTATTTACAGTTTTACGACAAATAATGCGTATTGCTTATTTCTGATTATTTATAGATTTATTATTGATGATGCGTTTTGTAAAAATAGGGATAATTGAAACAAGGTATTACAAAAATAGAGATAATTGAAATAAGCTACTGTAAAAATAGAAGTAATTAAAATAAATTACTGTAAAAATATACATAATTGAAATAACCTACTGTAAAAATAGACACAATTGAAATAAGCTACTGTAAAAATAGAGATAATCGAAATAAGCTACTGTAAAAATAGAGATAATCGAAATAACATACTGTAAAAATAGGCACAATTGAAATAAGCTACTGTAAAAATAGAGATAATTGAAATACGCTACTGTAAAAATAGAGATAATCGAAATAACCTACTGTAAAAATAGACACAATTGAAATAAGCTACTGTAAAAATAGAGATAATTGAAATAAGCTACTGTAAAAATAGACGTAATTAAAATAAATTACTGTAAAAATAGACATAATTGAAATAAGCTACTGTAAAAATGGAGATAATTGAAATAAGCTACTGTAAAAATAGACGTAATTAAAATAAATTACTGTAAAAATAGACATAATTGAAATAATCTACTGTAAAAATAGACACAATTGAAATAAGCAACTGTAAAAATAGAGATAATCGAAATAAGTAAATTTTTATCTTATTGTTCTATAAAAATAACCGAGTTATTTTTTAGAATGTAAATATATGCGTTATAATGACTTAAAGGTTTTTATCTGAATTACTTGTCTTCTCCAGCTTTTTAAATTTTAGTTCTTAGGCATATGCGAAAAAGCCTTCAGTAAAATTTAAAAAGATTAGATTTCTTACTAAAGATTTTTTTAAATTTTTTGTCGGTATTTACGATATAATGAAAAAATCAAACATTTTTTTAATTGTCGACCAAACGGAGGCGTTTAATGCTCCGAAAATGGGTTTGGTTTGGTTTTACACTCCCAAACATATCTCCTTATGTATTGACAAAAAATACTTGTTCAAAATATTAAATGACCTCCTTTGAAGGGTAAAATTAATTATATATTCAGGTGTGTTCTATCACTCTGTGTGAAACTACCCTTTCTTTTAATATTCAAGGTGATCTGTGTAAGTGAAGAAATAAAAAAGAGAAAATGATTAAAAATAGAAATTCCATTTACAATAATTGAACCTTAATATAACCATTCTTAACTTTCAACCATAAATATCGTACTCCTTATAGGGAAATTTAAGACTTATTTGGAATATATTAAGAATTATTTGGAATATATTAAGATTTATTTGGAATATATTAAGATTTATTTGGAAGACCTATCTGATAACAGATAAATTCAAATTCGCAAGAATAACATCTCATACTCTTACTTTACTCATATTACACATTTCCAAATCAATACATATAAATTAAAGCCGTCATTCTGTCTAGATGTACACCACGATCTTCTCAGTAACTACTGATCGGATTATATTAGTTTTTGTTAATGGATAGATTGATTCTCTAGAAAAGCCAGCCTGTGGCAATGAATGTCGATGAAATCGAAAAAGGCATAGATATCTTTCTCTATATTCTTTTAGATACCTTTCTAAATATTCGAAACTTCCAAACTTAAAAGTGCGCAGTTTTCCAAATATTTTTATGAATTAAGTAACAAGTATATAGCTATTCAATATTTTATATTAAACAGTACATAACTCTATGTATGAATGTCGTAATCGTTAGTTATACGTGAAAACAATGAATGGCAATATCGTTCTTCTCAAAAAGTACTATAATAATGTGCAGAACAGTATAAGTGTATATATTAAATAAAATTTATATTAAACGTTTTATTGCTTAAAAAAACGTAATTCTTAAAGTCGATCTAAAGTTTTTTTCTAATTCTAAAGCGTATTGAGCAAAAAACCCTAAATCCTTAACAAATTTAATTTTGTAATGATTTTCCCTAATTTATATATATATATATATATATATATATATATATATATATATCAAATGCGTACCGTAGCTTTCTAATAAATAGTAATTTTTCTAATAATTAGTAATAAGAGATTGTTAAATCGACCACGAGAACGAAATTGCGTACATAACATCTATAGTAGATCATTTGTCGTATTTTGTAATTTTATTTGTTTTTCTTTCTTGAACCAAAAAAGTTGGTCATATATTAGCAGATAAAAAAAACGCGAAAAAGTACGAGATAAAAATTGTTTTTGATTGAATTTAAAAATATTACTCCAAATGCGACTGGTTTGCTACTATTAACCTGTACAAATGGGCATAAGATCCTTGCGTCAAATTAGCCCAACCTAACTATAAAATCAAAAAATTAATAACAATCAAGTAATTAAATAAAAAATAAATAAAAAACCAAATAATTTTTTTGCAATGGTAATTTATAAGTGAGAAAGCTTAAATCAAATAGAAATATTGTTTAATTACGAAACTGAACCTATACAAAAGTCTACATTTATAAATAAATCCAAAAAAACCGTATCAACTAATGGCGGTTTCTTCCTTTTAGCTGAGTTAAACGGCATTTATAACCTGCCTGGTGTTGTGCCAATTTATTCCGACTTTCATAAGCAAGATCATCCTGACCAGGAAGACTATAGAATTTAATCATTTATTTCAGCTGTGTCCTACACTTGGCAAAAATCTGAAAATAATTCTATCAGAATATTACTTATTTAACATTTTAAAATGCATTATTACTATTCAAAAAATGAAGAAGTGGAATTTTGGCTACTGTCAATTAAATTTAAAAACTGATGAAAGTCCTCTGGTTCTCATCTATGCGTAATTGTATCAAGCCAGTATATCTCCACTTGACTATGTTTGGCGTTAATTTTTTAGAAAATGCAATTTCAAGAGATCTCTTCCTGAAGATATTGCCATACAACGAAATCTAGGTCGTGGTAATTTTAATTTACAACTAAATGAGACTACGTGATATAGTATTATATCCACTTTATTTAAATATTTAATCACGACCTAGGTTTCGTTGTATGGCAACATGTTCAGGTAGAGATCTCTTGAAATTGCATTTTCTAAAAAATTGACCCCAAATGTATTCAAGTGGAGATATACTGGCTCGATACAATTACGTATAGATGAGAACCGAAGATCTTCCATGATTTTTAAATTTAATTGCCAGCAGCCAAAATTCCAACTTGATCTGATTTGGTCTATGGTCATTTATTGCTCGAATACTGAATATGGCAAAAGCACGCTGAAGAATTGCCTCGGTATGATTCTTCTTCAGTGTTAAAAACACTTAAAAATCACCAAATCCTCAGTAAATATTTATTGACTGAAAAATACACACAAAAATGTGTGAAATTAGGCAGTCAAAACTTCAAAATATACTTAAACTTTAGTTAGGGGTTATTAAAGGGGTAATCGTGTTTAGATATCTTTCTAAATATTCGAAACTTACAAATATAAAAGTGCGCAGTTTTCCAAATATTTTAGTTATATGGTTATTCAAAATTTTACATTAAATAGTACATAACTCCATTATTATCAGTCATTTTTTTTTCAAATCATTCAAACGCTTACTAGACGAACAATTTTTAATGCACATGAGCAAAATGCAAACGCATACTTTCTCTTATACTAATTTATTACTAATTGCAATAAAACGCATTTTCCAGTTCCGGGATTGTACAAAATTAATTAGACATAAGCCAATTTTCTGGAGTTTATTTTTTAATTTTTTAAATCAACCAAACAGTCCACTGTGCAGGGCGGCCGCGTCACCAACAAGTTGGTTGCACAAGCGACATACGGCCACTTTTCTACTATTTTTTACTAATGTAATTATCAAATTAAAACTAAAACTATTTCGTAGAGTACATAGTTTAATAGCCTTACATTTGACGATATTAATGTTTAGAGTGTTGACTCTTAATATCATAATTAATAACGAATTCGTTTATTTGTTTTTTATTGTATTCGTTTGTTATCAAAGTAGAGTACATAGTTTAATAGCCTTACATTTGACGATATTAATGTTTAGAGTGTTGACTCTTAATATCATAATTAATAACGAATTCGTTTATTTGTTTTTTATTGTATTCGTTTGTTATCAAAGTAGAGTACATAGTGTTATAGCCTTACAATTGACGATATTAATGTTTAGAGTGTTGACTCTTAATATCATAATTAATAACGAATTCGTTTGTTTGTTTTTTATTGTATTCGTTTGTTATCAAAGTAGAGTACATAGTTTAATAGCCTTACATTTGACGATATTAATGTTTAAAGTGTTGACTCTTAATATCATAATTAATAACGAATTCGTTTGTTTGTTTTTTATTGTATTCGTTTGTTATCAAAGTAGAGTACATAGTTAATAGCCTTACATTTGACGATATAATGTTTAGAGTGTTGACTCTTAATATCATAATTAATAACGAATTCGTTTATTTGTTTTTTATTGTATTCGTTTGTTATCAAAGTAGAGTACATAGTTTAATAGCCTTACATTTGACGATATTAATGTTTAGAGTGTTGACTCTTAATATCATAATTAATAACGAATTCGTTTATTTGTTTTTATTGTATTCGTTTGTTATCAAAGTAGAGTACATAGTTTAATAGCCTTACATTTGACGGTATTTAATGTTTAGAGTGTTGACTCTTAATATCATAATTAATAACGAATTCGTTTATTTGTTTTTTATTGTATTCGTTTGTTGTCAAAGTAGAGTACATAGTTTAATAGCCTTACATTTGACGATATTAATGTTTAAAGTGTTGATTCTTAATATCATAATTAATAACGAATTCGTTTGTTTGTTTTTTATTGTATTCGTTTGTTATCAAAGTAGAGTACATAGTTTAATAGCCTTACATTTGACGATATTAATGTTTAGAGTGTTGACTCTTAATATCATAATTAATAACGAATTCGTTTATTTGTTTTTTATTGTATTCGTTTTGTTATCAAAGTTAGAGTACATAGTGTTATAGCCTTACAATTGACGATATTAATGTTTAGAGTGTTGACTCTTAATATCATAATTAATAACGAATTCGTTTGTTTGTTTTTTATTATATTCGTTTGTTATCAAAGTAGAGTACATAGTTTAATAGCTATACATTGGACGATATTAATGTTTAGAGTGTTGACTCTAAATATCATAATTAATAACGAATTCGTTTGTTTGTTTTTTATTGTATTCGTTTGTTATCAAAGTAGAGTACATAGTTTAATAGCCTTACATTTAACGATATTAATGTTTAGAATGTTGACTCTACACAAGATAATTAGTAACGAATTCGTTTGTTTTTTTTTTTATTGTATTGTTTGTTATCAAAGTAGAATACATAATTTAATAGCCTTTTTCGTTATTATCAAAGTAGAATATATAATTAAACATTTGACGATATGAATGTTTAGTGGACTAGTGCCAGGCATGTTCGATCTAGGACAGAATTATGCTAAGACAGAAATTAACTCGTGTAAGCCTCTTGTTTTACTCAACTATTAATGAAAATGAAATATGTAGGCTATGGTATATCATGTTATGATCGTTAATTTGCTGACAAAATTTAACTTTTCTTAACCAAATCTTAAAAATTATTTCTTAACCAAATCTTAAAAATTATTTCTTTGTAATTTTGATATGTCCGTCTGTCTGTCTGTCTTTCCATCCGCATATTACAAACTATATTATATTAGAATATTAGAAACTAGGTCTTTTTGAAATTTAAACTCGGAAATATTTGACCTTTTTTTCTCTCACGAAACCCACCGAGTTAGGTTTCATTGAAGAGGTATTTTAAAAGACAATCGAAAAAATCTTGTAGTACGTTTAATACGGTATAGCGTCTTCTTCGCTAAGTATGAGTTTCTAAAGCTTTTTGCCGTACTTCCCAGTACCGAACTCATTTTTTAACTAGGTCAAAATCCGTTTGCGGTACTTCCCAGTACCCACCTCATTTTTTAACCAAGTCAAAACCCATTTGCCGTACTTCCCAGTATCCACCTCATCTTTAACCAGGTCAAAATCTGTTTGCCGTAATTAACAGCACCCACCTCATTTTTAACCAGGTCAAAATTTGTTTGCCGTAATTCCTAACACCCACCTCATTTTTTAACCAGATATCTCAAAAATCTGAAGAATTGAGTAAAACGTGTATGTAAATACGTCAATGCAATAATACTTCAGTCAGTTTGAATAAATAAGTTAAAGAGATATACTAGGCAACCAAATTATCTTTTCAAGCAAGTGAAAAATTGACTAGAAATATAATTAAATGGCGAAAAATAATCTTAATACCTTTAAATAATTTAATAAAAACGATATATATATATATATATATATATATATATATATATATATATATATATATATATATATATATATATATATATATATATATATATATATATATATATATATATATATATATATATATATATATATATATATATATATATATATATATATATATATCCTCAAAAGTTTGTTTGCTTAAGTTAATATGGAACCCTCGTAGTGCGAGTTAAATTCGTATGTAATAAACTTTTCCAATATTTCTCATCGTGTTGACGCCATGTTAATGATATTTCAATTCAATCTCTAGACTCTAGTAAATACAAAAACAAAATTTCATGTAAATTTGGTTGGTAGTTTTCAAGTGACGCAAATACAAACAAACAAACCTAATCAATTACAAACATACCGATAGATAATTATTCTAACAAAGTTCAATATTCCAGGATTTAAATAATACGAAATTAAAACCCATCAATATTAATTTTTACGCAATGCGCGTACCGACAGAAAAGACGTCTCGGTAACAAACTTGGTTAGTTACCAAGTGACGGACAGAAGGAAACACGAAAAATGTCTTGGTTTGCTTTGTACCCTAGTGAATCTCATAGTTTTTATGGATATAATATAATACTTATGTTATAATTCTAAAATAATTATTACTGAAATTTATATTTTGTTACTTATTATTAATGAATCATTTTGTATTAATACAAAATTGGTATTTAATACAGTTTTCTTTTCAAACCAAATAAAAAAGGGAAAAGTTATTCATTGATTTTTATTCCTGTTTTCAGCTTCAGCACTTTTTTTTCATCAGCATCCTCAAAACTGCATTTGTTCTGTTTAACTTATGAAATTTTGTTAAACAATTTGATATTATAAAGTTTTGACAAATTTAAAAAAAAACCGGCTTCTAGGGATTCCTGAGTAAAAAGTAAAACGATTATTATTATATATTACTCTATTCAATTGTTAACGAAAAGTTAATCATTCTGCAGTGCAAGTGCACCGAGTGCCACGTAGCATCATAAAAGCGAAGCAGTTAACACCTTATTCGGATTTTTACAAGAAAATTGAACGAGACGAGTATTATTTCGCAAATATATATTTTTTTATAATCCAATGTTTTTTTTAAAGTTTGTTTATGGGGTTCCGTTTTTGATAATGAAACATTTAAATGTAATTATGATTAAAAGATGTTGGAAATGGAATATATTTTGGTATTCAAAAACAAATTATTTCTCAGTAATAAAGGCTTATTATTATTGTATTGTATTGTATTGTATTGTATTGTATTGTATTGTATTGTATTGTATTGTATTGTATTGTATTGTATTGTATTGTATTGTATTGTATTGTATTGTATTGTATTGTATTGTATTGTATTGTATTGTATTGTATTGTATTGTATTGTATTGTATTGTATTGTATTGTATTGTATTGTATTGTATTGTATTGTATTGTATTGTATTGTATTGTATTGTATTGTATTGTATTGTATTGTATTGTATTGTATTGTATTGTATTGTATTGTATTGTATTGTATTGTATTGTATTGTATTGTATTGTATTGTATTGTATTGTATTGTATTGTATTGTATTGTATTGTATTGTATTGTATTGTATTGTATTGTATTGTATTGTATTGTATTGTATTGTATTGTATTGTATTGTATTGTATTGTATTGTATTGTATTGTATTGTATTGTATTGTATTGTATTGTATTGTATTGTATTGTATTGTATTGTATTGTATTGTATTGTATTGTATTGTATTGTATTGTATTGTATTGTATTGTATTGTATTGTATTGTATTGTATTGTATTGTATTGTATTGTATTGTATTGTATTGTATTGTATTGTATTGTATTGTATTGTATTGTATTGTATTGTATTGTATTGTATTGTATTGTATTGTATTGTATTGTATTGTATTGTATTGTATTGTATTGTATTGTATTGTATTGTATTGTATTGTATTGTATTGTATTGTATTGTATTGTATTGTATTGTATTGTATTGTATTGTATTGTATTGTATTGTATTGTATTGTATTGTATTGTATTGTATTGTATTGTATTGTATTGTATTGTATTGTATTGTATTGTATTGTATTGTATTGTATTGTATTGTATTGTATTGTATTGTATTGTATTGTATTGTATTGTATTGTATTGTATTGTATTGTATTGTATTGTATTGTATTGTATTGTATTGTATTGTATTGTATTGTATTGTATTGTATTGTATTGTATTGTATTGTATTGTATTGTATTGTATTGTATTGTATTGTATTGTATTGTATTGTATTGTATTGTATTGTATTGTATTGTATTGTATTGTATTGTATTGTATTGTATTGTATTGTATTGTATTGTATTGTATTGTATTGTATTGTATTGTATTGTATTGTATTGTATTGTATTGTATTGTATTGTATTGTATTGTATTGTATTGTATTGTATTGTATTGTATTGTATTGTATTGTATTGTATTGTATTGTATTGTATTGTATTGTATTGTATTGTATTGTATTGTATTGTATTGTATTGTATTGTATTGTATTGTATTGTATTGTATTGTATTGTATTGTATTGTATTGTATTGTATTGTATTGTATTGTATTGTATTGTATTGTATTGTATTGTATTGTATTGTATTGTATTGTATTGTATTGTATTGTATTGTATTGTATTGTATTGTATTGTATTGTATTGTATTGTATTGTATTGTATTGTATTGTATTGTATTGTATTGTATTGTATTGTATTGTATTGTATTGTATTGTATTGTATTGTATTGTATTGTATTGTATTGTATTGTATTGTATTGTATTGTATTGTATTGTATTGTATTGTATTGTATTGTATTGTATTGTATTGTATTGTATTGTATTGTATTGTATTGTATTGTATTGTATTGTATTGTATTGTATTGTATTGTATTGTATTGTATTGTATTGTATTGTATTGTATTGTATTGTATTGTATTGTATTGTATTGTATTGTATTGTATTGTATTGTATTGTATTGTATTGTATTGTATTGTATTGTATTGTATTGTATTGTATTGTATTGTATTGTATTGTATTGTATTGTATTGTATTGTATTGTATTGTATTGTATTGTATTGTATTGTATTGTATTGTATTGTATTGTATTGTATTGTATTGTATTGTATTGTATTGTATTGTATTGTATTGTATTGTATTGTATTGTATTGTATTGTATTGTATTGTATTGTATTGTATTGTATTGTATTGTATTGTATTGTATTGTATTGTATTGTATTGTATTGTATTGTATTGTATTGTATTGTATTGTATTGTATTGTATTGTATTGTATTGTATTGTATTGTATTGTATTGTATTGTATTGTATTGTATTGTATTGTATTGTATTGTATTGTATTGTATTGTATTGTATTGTATTGTATTGTATTGTATTGTATTGTATTGTATTGTATTGTATTGTATTGTATTGTATTGTATTGTATTGTATTGTATTGTATTGTATTGTATTGTATTGTATTGTATTGTATTGTATTGTATTGTATTGTATTGTATTGTATTGTATTGTATTGTATTGTATTGTATTGTATTGTATTGTATTGTATTGTATTGTATTGTATTGTATTGTATTGTATTGTATTGTATTGTATTGTATTGTATTGTATTGTATTGTATTGTATTGTATTGTATTGTATTGTATTGTATTGTATTGTATTGTATTGTATTGTATTGTATTGTATTGTATTGTATTGTATTGTATTGTATTGTATTGTATTGTATTGTATTGTATTGTATTGTATTGTATTGTATTGTATTGTATTGTATTGTATTGTATTATTATTTTTTCATTATGTTTTTGAAAGGAATTAAATTTTTACTACTAACTTATATAGCACGCAATCTTGCTAGGATATCGCTGGCAATGTGGCTGTGGTATAGCACGTCATTTTACTATTATATAGCATACAACCTTGCTGTGAAATAACACGTAAAATCGCAATGATACAGCACTCAATTTTGCTGTGATATAACACGTAATCTTGCTATAATATAGCATGCAATCTTGCCATGATTAAACAACATGTTGGTATATACCTTTGATTATTATCAAAGATTTTCTTTAATAAATATGCATATCTTTAGTCCAGCTATGTAAACGAGAATGTTCATCTTTCGTGAAAAGATTTTCAATAGACATGAATCCAGTCAGTCGAATGTTGTAAAGAATTAGACCAAGAAAATTAGGATCTGGCGAAAGATCAAATGGCTTTAACACCCCTTTTTCTTAAGTCTTATTTTTGTAGAATCAAAAAAGAGGACGGGTCTGCTGTCGTTTACGTAAAGAGAAAATTATTTTTAAAAAAATTGCTCTTTTTGAAATATAAACAGGCAAACAATTCAGCGATGGAGAGTGAGATAAGAACAAAAAATAAATAATAATTTATAATCATAATACAAAACAAAAACGATATCAGTTTAAACGTGGCGTGTATTATATTTATGATATATTAAGAATTATTAATTATTGAATATATTTGGCATTAATTTTGTAGAAATTCATTATTCACAATTAAATGAAACTAAACGTGATGTAGTATTATTTCTACTTTCTTTGAGTTCTTTATCACGACCTAGGTTTCGTTGTATTGCCACATCTTCATGTGGTCAATTTTTGAAGAATTATTAACAAAACATAAAAATAACAATACAAATACAACAAGTATATAATTTAACTTTTTAGAAACCATCATAAAATATAATCATTACTTATTGCTTATTTAATTTGTAGCTATTGCCTAAATTAATTAAAAATTAACTGTTAACTGACATTGACACTTGTTTATTTTCTGTCAAAATAAACGTCTTTTTCGCTCTTTTCGAATTTTACGTGGCTTTTTTAAGCACTTTCAGGAACATGCGAATTCCATGGATTAGTATATTACATCTGTATACAGATAATATAACAAGACACAATCTTCACTTTACTTAATCGTGCTGGTCCAAAGAGTTCCGTAGAAATAATATATACAAGCTATTATGAAAAATAACCTGAATTTTCACAAAAAATACGAAATTTCTTGTTTGTCTGATTGACAATTTAAATTCTTGTAACACCTAGGCTCATTATATTGACTTTTCGACTAAAACGTATGGAGAAAAAGTGTGTTCGTTACATATTTATTCGAGATAATGAAAAGTATTCGTGACAGTGCATGGCATTTTCTTATACAACAGTTAAAAATGTGTGACGTCACATCCCACTGAAATTGAAAAAAATTAAATTCACCACATCAAGGATGAAAGATAATTGAAAAGGAAAAGGAATTAATTTTCTTGTGTGTAAATATAAAATGAAAATGTTAACCCATTCGTCGCCTAGTGTGTATCATCGGTAGTTAATATAAGTGACACAAGGTGCAGCAGGTGTGTCACGGACTACTGAGGAGTTGTGATTACTTTTATCGAAAATAAAAGCTATTTAAACGGAAAAGAAATGGTTTTAACTAAACAAAACATTTTTCGCAAAGACAAGAAAAACAAAATTCGCTAAAGGAGACCGGCAAAGGTCCATATTGTGTTGGGTCCAGGTGATACAAGAATAAAAATGACACTGTTATGTAGAAAAAATAAAAAAATAAGTTCCTTCAAAGTTTCATCAAAATTGTCAATCAGACAATAGAAAAATCTTGTATTTTTTATGAAAAGTCAGGTTATTTTTCCCATCCACAGATTTTCTTTTTCTCCATTCACGGATGTACCATATTAATCCGTGATGCTCACAGGCTCATCGAAGAAAGTTACGTAAACCTCGATAAGAGGGAAAAAGCTATTCATTTTGACATCAATAGAGCCATTGTCAATGTTTGTTAACAATTTATTTTTAATTAATTTAGGCAATGGCTACACGTTAAACGCTACACGAAATCAAGAGGCATAGATTATATTTTGTAATCCTTTCTAAAAAGTTATTATGTATTTTGTTCAATTTTTTTTATTATTTTTATTGCCAATTAACAATTCTTTATATCTTTAAATCATAAAATATGCGCATTTGTGAAAATAACTTTTTTATTTCGTATGATAGTTACAAATTGTAATTAAATTTTTTCCTCTTTCCTGATAACCAATTACTAAATTATTTGATTTTTTTATATTCTTAAAATATCAAAGATATAATATAATAATTAAAGATATAGAATAATTAAAGATATAATATATATAATTTTTTTAAAATTATGTTTTATCTCTGTAACGTCTGGGTCCATTGTTGCCCGTATCCTTTTTGTTGTTATTATATATATGTCCACTTAATTCTTAAATTGACGTTGTAGGTATATTAATAAATTTGTAATGCTCCGTAGCAAAATTGTCAAAAAGGAACACTAATGAAATTAGTATTCCGTTATGTGTTCGTCCGTCCGTTTGTTACAGGCGATTTTCTCAAGAACATTTAAAATTTAGCACAGAATATACTCCATATTGACCCAATTATAGACGTATAGTATAAAAATATGAATTTTGATTCTGGGACCTAATTTTAAGGTGTAAATTGGGTCAAATGAAAAATTATTGAAGCATGAATTCAGAAAAATATATTATATACTTTTTTATGAATTTGTTCAAACATTTTTAAGGAAAAATGCTAGAAAATGCTGAGAATTAGGCATAGATTGAACCAAAATTATCAGGACTGAAAAAATTCTAGGGCGATTAACTGTTATGGACAATTTAATTGTTTTATTTCCTTATAACCGCTGAAACATTGGTTTTAAATAAAAAGTTGTTCGACAAAAAATATTTCTCACAGAAACTACTTTTGTCATTAGATGTTTTTCAAAATTTTAATTTGGCTCAGTACAAATGCTCCAAACTTAGCTCCGCTTACACGTCGGCGTCGGAATTATTCGTCGGAATTTATTTCAAATACCAGTGTGCCGGGATTTATTCCAAAATACTGTACGAATATACTTCGTCAAAATACTGTACGAATATACTACAGCGTATAATATTCCTTCTACAGCGTATAATGCCTGAATATACTACAGCGTATAATATTCCTTCTACAGCGTATAATGCCTGAATATACTACAGTGTATAATATTCCTTCTACAGCGTATAATGCCTGAATATACTACAGCGTATAATGCCTTAAATTTTTCGCATTTGCAAATATGGACGCACCTACATCCTTCTTTTCTTTTTTTCCTCCGTCCAAAATAGTCCAAAAACGCGGCAGATGGGGCGCCGTTTAATCGCATTGCCGGAGTGCATTACTATTAATATTTAAATGGGGGGAGGGGGGGGGGGTGATAACATGAAACACTAATTGTGCATATATAACTTACAATTTCCAGTTTTTTTAACCAACATTAAATAACTTTAATAATTCGACTGCAACGGCTTGGACGAAAACACAGATCCAATATACCCCTACGTATAGAGTATCTAATAAAAATCAAAACAAAAGAATCGTGGACGTCAAAGTAAACCGGCTAGATTCATATTACTTGGGGTCCAGGTGTCGCGACAATAAAAATAGCCCGCTTATATGAAGTGAAATAAAAAAAAATAAAATGTGAGATGCCATGCGTCGCCTGGCAGATGTAAAAATAACTAAGTTTTGTATTTTTATATTGAAATATTTTTATTTGAATGGACTAAAAAGAAAAAACAAATACTTACAGAGTTGTTAATAATAAAATATCATAATTAAATGATAATTTCATGATGTAGTAATATTTCTACTTTCGTGATGTAGTATTATTTCTACTTTCTTTAAGTTCTTTACCACGATCTAGGTTTCGTTGTGTAAAGTGTGAAGAACTTAAAGAAAGTAGAAATATTACTACATCACGTAGTTTCATTTTATTGCGAATAATGAATTTCTATAAAATTAACGCCAAATATATTCAATAAAATATTTATCTAATTTTATCATTTCATTTTTATGATATAATTTGTCCCTGAAATATTTCTTAACAATCTACTGAAAATATATTTTTAATTTTATAATACTGTTGCCAACAAGACGGAAAGCTGGCCGAATTAAGTCGCAAAGAGCCGACAAGATGGGAAGCTTACCGAATGGCATGTTGCGACGTGCCACCAAAACGTTTTTAACTCCCATCTAAATGCGCCATTATATGTTTCACATCGATAAGCTCCTTAAAAGTTTTATTTAATCTACGAAACTCATTGAACCATCAAGTTGAGATAAAGTGCAGATTGTGTCTCATTTTATTCCCCAAACACAACTATAACAAAACTAATCCATAAAACGCGCAGGCTGGACAGGCACGTCAAAAAAGCCACATAAAACTCTAAAGGAACAAAATTACATTAAATTTGACAACACAGAGAAATGTCAACGTCAGTTAGTTTATTTTTAGGCAAATGGCTTCAAATTAAAAAAAAGTGGTCGATATTGATTGTTTTCCTTTAAACGTTTCTAAATGTTATTATGTTCTTCATTGGATTTTTATTCTTATTTATATTTCTTATCAATGATGGTTTATATATTAAAAATATAACATCTATTTTTATGCAGGTAGCTTTTTCGATTTATATTACGGACACACGTACTCGTAGCGTCTTATTTTTTGCTCTTTCCTGATTCTTAGTGCTTGATCTTTACATTCTAAAAATAGAAGCTTTGTTTGGAAGGTTTATTAATTTTCTACATGGCCAGGGTAATTTTCAATCCGTTCGTTGTGCCATCAAAAATTGTCATTAGCTAAACTTAAACAATAAATGTAAACAATGACCAGCTGTGATATAAACGGATGCTTGACACGCTGCTTCAACTCTTGTTTGTATAACACGTGACTCTAAACAATTACATGAATATGTTATACCAAGTATGTCTCGCAAGTTTCTTGTTCGACTTTGTATAACATAAGAGATATATGTTGCCTTTAGATACTAATCTACAGTTAATTATTTACAAGTCGTAACAGGAAACAACTGATATCAAAAGAGGAATCGTTTCAACGAGTCATTTCTTAACGAGACCACTGACGGGCGCGTCATTTGGAGCGCGTCCATTCAGCGCGGCTCCAAATGGATGCTTGGATAATATCGACTGCACTCACAATCCCTCTACCACATGATACCTCTCATATTTATTTGTGTCTACTTATACAAACACGAGTATAATCTAATCGAACCTAAAATTTGAAAAATGACATCTGTCAAATTACTATTCTCTAGCGAGAGAATTTCTTTACCTCACTCCCACAATAACTTCGATTTGATTATTTCTTTAATATATGATCTTGGGTGCAAACTGTACCTCTACCTATTCCACGCGTCGTTCACCCCAAATGACGTGAATGGTTTGGAAACCTTGGTTTGTGAGGTTCGAAACAGTTCAAACCAATTCGGACGGTTTGAAAACCTTAGTTTGTAGGTTTCGAGAATTTGACAGCCGTTGCCAAGATTTTGACATTTCGATTGATGATTGCGCCATTCGGAACGTTGAATTGTTGGCCAATGGCCACCTTTACATCCAATCAGAAGACATGCTAGTAAAAAGAGAACATAATTAAGTCTATTGTGCAAACTAAGGTAAAAGTAAAAAGAATCACCCGAAACATCGATACAAAAATGGAACAGTTTCTGTTCCTGATATCGTTAAATAAAAAGGATTAGAGTAGGCCCTGTCGAGTCACCGTCGCTAGTCTTTATGCGTGAATGCGTTTTAGTGAAAAAAAAATTAACGCAGCGCTTTATTTTTACGTAAAAACAGGCATATTAGTCTTTTTACTATTTCGATTATAACATATTAGTCTTTTTACTATTTCGATTATAACATATTAGTCTTTTTACTATATCGATTATAACATATTAGTCTTTTTACTATTTCGATTATAACATATTAGTCTTTTTACTATTTCGATTATAACATATTAGTCTTTTTACTATTTCGATCACATATTAGTCTTTTTACTATTTCGATCACAAAATATTTAGTGTTTTATCCCTAAGTACAAAGTAAGTCTAGGAATAGGAGAGATGGCCATCTCAAATAATTTCAGAAAGAAATAGATAGATTACTGCCTGGCTAGTTCGATTCGCGGCTCGAGCGCGGTTGTTCGTCAGCAGGTGATTTCACAAGAAAAAAAAACAAAAAGTAAGTAAAATCATCATATTTTCTTTAAAATACTTAATTATTTTATGACAGTGTAATGCATGCCATGAAGTAGTTATTTTCTTGCGGAAGTGCATTATTTTGTATTTAATGAACAGTATAGGTACAAAACTTTATTATAACCTATAAATTGCCAGTGTAAGTTTTTATTTTTTTGCAGAGCTGATGTGGCTATCTGTTCTTGATAATTAGGAGAGATGACCAGTACTCATTCAAGGAGAGACGGCCACAGTTTTATATGTCAACTTATGGATTATTAAGTAGATTTATTATTTTTTTAGATGCCAAATTAATAACAAAGAAAGGATGTAAGTGTTCACGGTACTTGGACTGAAGAAGCATTGCGAGCGGTTATGGTTTCGGTGCAAAATGATGGAGTTTCGATTTATGCTGCTGTCAATCTCCATGGAATACCTAGAAAAACCTTGGAGAGAAGACTAAGAAAGCAAGATGACAAAAAAGGGCCCATAGGACCCTTAACATGGGACATAAAAGAAATGCAAAAGAGTTTCCCATTGACGATTGATGACGTAAGAATAATCGCTTATCAGTTTGACGAAGAATTGAAAATAGTACACAATTGATTGAATATATTTGGCGTTAATTTTGTAGAAATTCATTATTCACAATTAAATGAAACTACGTGATGTAGTATTATTTCTACTTTCTTTAATTTCTTTACCACGACCTAGGTTTCGTTGTATTACAACATCTTCAGGTGGGATATTAGCAAAGATCTTCAACAGATCAGAACATCTTCAGATGGGATATTATTGTGTATATTGTGTATATCAATTTGACCGACTGTGATATTTTCACAACAGTTTTTTTTCTATTCACCCATAAAAAAACTATGACCATCATTCCTAGACTTACCCTATAATATAAAATAGACTATTCCCATCATTTCCACCCGGGTTATCTCAGGGCCCATCCTGGGACCAGTAACGACCCACCTCATACAAAAGAGAGGACCGTCAAAAGTCCCCTAATAGTGTCCGGTATCTACAATCACAGCGCTTCCACCTAACAGGGTTAGAGTCTGTCCCTTCTCAATGAATCGTTTAATGTCTCCATCTGTTCGAGAACGCATTTTGCGAACGCTCTGAGTGACTCAAAGATCTGTCCATTCTCATCCAAGTCTCGGTGACTAAAGATACCACCTTCTAAGGTTCCGCGTGATTCTACTTTAATATTTAGACGCATGCTCTCTAACAAAACACTCTACGAGCATCGTTGTGCTCACTCTAGTGGAACAAAATGTGAATAATGTCCTGCGTCTCAAATCCGCAGGTACACACCGGGCTATCTCTAGGGGCGAATCTGTGTAAGCTGGCAAGAAATGCACCATTTTCCGTTAAGAATTGCGAAGTAAAATAGCCAGAAAAGAGCCAATTTTTTCTTAGACACTCAATATAAAGCAGACTTTCAATGTGATTTACCATAGAAAATACCCTTTTTCTGTGCACCCATCAGACTATCGGACATCTACGGGCATGTCTTTCATAGTTCACCATATAGGTAAACGCCGATGAAGTGAGCCCAAGGAAGCAAGTTAGGGTAAGAAGTCGGAACCTCTCAAGTTCAGTAGAAACTAAGCATGTTGTACTTCCATACAACCTATTCAGCATTCCACTTTTCTCGTTAAGTGTTGCTTTATCATAAAAATGTTCCTGGACAAATTTCAATTAGACTATTTAGGTCTATCGAATATTGCAATCAAAATAAATTTGATGTTTGTAAAAAAACATATTTTCCTCAAACAGCATTTGTGACGTGGCCATACATATTCGCTGAGTGCGGGACTTCAGCGCCACCTAGCGTACGCAACTTTAAAGGCGCGTCAAATTAATGGTTCTGCTAATATCTACGTGAATATTACATGCAATGTTTTCCTTTTATATAGTGGTCCTTATTACCTACTAATTTTTTTTTGTTACCTTTGATACAGAAAAGTAAGCATTATTTGTGTTTTCAATAAAATCAAGTTAAGTTTTATTATGTTATTCATCTTGTTATTTCGTTATGAAGTGGACAAAAATATCTAAAGTAATGCTTTTATTAACGAATAAAAAACGAATGTTAATTTATTATATAATGTCGTTTCGTTTTCAAGTCAATACTAGTGGTACAATCAAACTATTTTGACGACACGTATGTTTGTTTCTACGCGCGTGTTCAAAACTGTATTGAAGTGCAGGCAGGAGCGCGCACATTAATGTGTTGCCAAATTGAGCAGAAAAAATGAACAGACGTCTCAACGCGCACATAGAAATGTAATTAGTCTTCTAATGTGCGCAGAAAACTCCGTGTTTTTGTCATTTCTTTTCATTGACTTCCGGTTTTTGTCATTTCTGCATCAACGCCTGCGTGGCTCGCGGAGATTTCTAAATTTTAAGTCTTTTGTACCGCATACGATGTTGTCGATATACGAAAATCTGAAGTGTGACTTTTAACGGCCGTATACACCACACACGGTCAGGAATTTCAGTCGGATTTACTGACAATTCAAAACGTACTCCATATGGATAATTTAGCGATTGGACGGTGCAATGGGGCACGATTGGTAAAGTAGACTCTTGGTCCGAATCAAATGACAGCTAATAAGAAACAGAAATACATTTTTAGCTATCAGAAAGTCCGACTGACAGTCCTGACCGTGTGTGATGCATACGGGCGTAAAATACCGCTTTTGATTTTACCAGGATGCGTTATAATTAATTAGAACGTCAAAGACATAACAATGGTTTTTATTTGTTTCTTTATTCATTTATAATTTCTAAAAGTTTTGTGGGTCCATCCTTACAACATAATCAAGTGGCAAAAACCGTGATCATATATTTATGTGTTTGGCGAATGATGCCCGATTTGACTCGCTCCCCAATCGGGCCCGAATGGGGGGAACCGACTCGGACACGAATGGGGCCCGATTTGGCGCGCGCCTACGTTCAGATAAAAACATTATTTACGACGCGACTGAGCGAAGGGGAAGAGCGGCACTCCACTACACACTCCACACCTCGTTCCCCTGCTCATACCTCTGCGCCTGGTATCCGGGTATCTGCTTGAACGCCTGAGCGTGTGACATCATTTCGCTCATCAACTTTTGTGTAAAGCGCTATTGTTCTAAACTAATTAAATGTGTGTGTACGCTACTCGAATAAAGGTTATGTTACTTACTTTTCCCTTTCCACGGCAGATGTCCGATTATTTTTTTTACCCAATTTCCAATCCGATATTGAAAATAAGTAAAATTTACGTTTGACATTTCTTAAAATATTTCTGAAATTAACTACACGATAAGTATCTTGTCACATTTCGAAAATTTGCTATTAGTGCATAAAAAGTAACAATGACACTGTGTGTAAGAAAATTATATTATCTATGAGAATATTTGACAAGAGCCTTCCGATCTTTCCTTTTCGGCCACAGCGAGCGCTGCGGTCGATTTCGTTATCCCCAGTTCGTGGTCCGTATCCAGCTAATATACTCGGTCTATTTAACAAAATATTACAGTACATATACCGTAGGTACACAACCACACGGACTTATATATACACACGCATATGGCATGAGGTAACAAAGAGATAAGACCCTTTAAACATTACAGACAAAAATAAAACTTATGAATACATCTTTTTTCTAAGTATTAATGCAAGATTTTACATTACTAAATAAATAACGAAATAAACGCTTATTAATTACGTCTTATACGCCCTCCATCATACACATAGTAGTTACAAATAAATAAATATCCTTCTATGAACTTCCAGAGTTCAACAAAGCTCTAACATCACAATGAACCTGACAGTAGGTTCCCACCTGCGGGATTGTGTACACGCAGGCGAAATCAGCAACACGCGCTGATACAGAGATACAAATCGCAAGCTACGCCTATCCGAACGGATAAGTACGTTACGCTTACTGAGACTTTTTCTGTAGTTAATCGATATAGCTTTATCACTACATGGTACAAATAATGCAAAGTACTATCTGCGGAATATTAAACTTGGTCATTATCTCCCATTAAACTTGGTTATTATCTCCCATCAAACTTTGTCATTATCTCCTATCAAACTTCGTCATTATCTCCCATCAAACTTGGTCATTATCTCCCATTAAACTTGGTCATTATCTCCTATCGAACTTGGTCCTTATCTCCCATTAAACTTGATTATTATCTCCCATCAAACTTGGTCATTATCTCCTATCAAACTTGGTCATTATCTCCCGTTAAACTTGGTTATTATCTCCCATCAAACTTGGTCATTATCTCCTATCAAACTTGGTCATTATCTCCTATTAAACTTGGTTATTATTTCCCATCAAACTTTGTCATTATCTCCCATCAAACTTCGTCATTATCTCCCATCAAACTTGGTTAATATCTCCCATTAAACTTGGTCATTAGCTCCCATCAAACTTGGTCATTACCTCCCATCAAACATCGTCATTATCTTCCATCAAACTTGATCATTATCTCCCATCAAACTTGGTCATTATTTCCCATCAAACTTGGTTATCATCTCCCATTAAAATACGGTGGCAACAAGTGCACTTTAGCTAAAATTATTTTTTTTACTATTTTCCTTTATTTATTTGAGAGAAAATCAATCCTAAATTTTGCTTTGGTTAGTTAAAAATACCACTCACGGTTTATTGAAAGAAAATTATGCATTTAAATTTATTTATGCCAATTGTTTCTGTTACAGTTTTCGCTAATAGTAGTTCAATCATTTCTAATAATTTTTTGACTAAATTCGCATTTTTGTTTAATATTAAATATAAAAATAAATAAGAAAAATTGAAAAAAACTGAAATAAATGACAAGAATTTTTTTAAGACCTTTGAAATTTGATACGTTCAATTGTATGTATTAAATGTATGTAAGTAAACTAATAGGGTATTTGAAACAGGCATAAAAATATCTGATTAATGTATGTCATAATTTTTAGATTAAAAATAACCATAATGATATTTAGCTGCAATAAGTTTAGTATAAATATTCTTATCGAGTGAGTGAAATGAAAATTAATATTTTGTATTAAAATTCGCGGCAAACAGCTGAAACATAAATTGTCGCCGTCATAACGCGTGACGTCAAAATATATCACACAGGTTATGATATACTAATATATGGCCAATTTCAAGTAACTGTGCAAGCAAGACAGCGCGATCCCATAAAACGAAATCTATAAACAATATTTACTATCACCATAAAATGACGGGAGTGTGTGAAAGAGGTAGAATTTCTCCTTTTCAATTTGATAGTTTGGAACGTCGTAATATCATGGAATTTATATATAACATGGCGTATAAAGTATTTTGGCGTGAAGCATTGCATGACTGCAAAAAATTTCGATTTTTTCAGCCTAAAGCATGTTTCTTCGGAAAAATGTCACAATTGCATATTTATGGGATATATTTTGAATAATTTTAAACATCATTTTTTAAAAATTTCACATGCCCTATTACTAAATTAATCGTAAGCTACTGTATGACTGTAAAATAAATTATTTTTATAAGTGTTATTTGATTTAAAAAATGAAAGCTAATTAAAAATTAACTTTTGTTAAAATACACTTACAGATGTGAAAAATGTAAAGATTATATAAATTCCGTACCTCGACCCACATAAAACCAAAAATAAAAATAGGAAAGTATTTCCTAACGACAATCATTTAGCGGAAGCAAAAATTTGGAAGACGATTTACCTTGCTAAATAACCAAAAATTATATCCAGATGTCACAAATGCCAGTCGTTAAGTAAAGAAAAATAGTTTTATATAAATATATAATTTTGTATAAATTCTCATAAATACAACCTTTTGCCTCGACCCCGCACACAACCGAAAGCAATTTTTTTACGAAATTACCTCTAAATGTTTAAAAAAAATTGCGGACCGTAAGATGACTGGGAGACTATACAAGGACTCTGATTTTACTAAAAATTACGATTATCTATTGTTAAAAGGACTTTTATTTTTATTTATTTTCTATCCGCCGTTCTCTGAATTATTACCCAAGTGATCATATTGCAAAATTTAACAACCAGTGGTTCGTTAGCATTAGACTGTTTTGTTACCAGTATCGTCCAAACAGTGTCTGCAAAATACATTATATCGAGTAAACGATTGTCAACAGCTTCTTTTATGCTTTAAAGCCTGGAAGCACCTTCCTATCTCTCTGTAGCTTGCAGAATTTTTCTTTGCATTTGCCCATGACATCATTAAACTAAGACACATCTGCCATACGAACGGAACTTAACTGGTCGCTACTAGAAACAATAAACCGACTAGCACGTGCCAGGTCACTCACTCTGACAGCTCGTTAGCGACCGACTTCATTATACCGAAGCTATATTGAGTACCTGCTTAATTCGGCACTCTCATTGCACGAAGTCGTGGGCGTTAAATTGCCGCATCGTCAAAGTTCCATAAAAAGTCATTAACGCAAATTGGACTAAAGTCGGATCTAATTGTCGGCACTTGGAATAGATAATAGAGTTTGCTGACTGCTCTACGCACTTCTATTTATTTATATATTGACGTAAACCTTTTAACACTGATGTATAACGAAATTCGTTGCAGATAATATCACGAAATTTTGTAACAGAAGCAGTGCTAAAGGAATAAGACCAGCATGGTATGCTAGAGTTATAAATCGCGTTAATGGCGGTTATGATTGCGTGTCCTTGACCTTGGCCAAATTTATATAGTGATATATAACGCATATGAATAAAAATATTCAGAATAAAGAAGATTCCATTTAAGAGATCTGAGTTTTCAACCACAATTTCATTATTTATTCTTTGTAAACCCCGCGCTCAACTTTGAATTTGATTCAAAGCTTTAAAGAACATCGAAGGGCGATATAGTAGATTAAAAAAGAGAAGCGGTAAAGTAAAACAAACAAGCAATGCGGTAAGACAGAGAAGCGGTACGGAAAAGGTACAATTAGGTAAAACAGAGAAGCAGCAAAAGAAACAACGCGGTAGGACAGAGAAACAATATAGTAAAGATACGGTAAGGTGAAACAGAGAAGCGGTTTAGAAACATTGTGGGGATAAAAGTGGAAAAACTAGTCGCATGGCGTCTCTGACAAAGTCAAATATTTTGCATACCGTTTATTAACAAACGTATTCAGAATGAAAAAAATCGCTTTAAAGACGTGGGTTTTCCACCACGATTATTCAATTCTTCTTAATGAGGTAATGCGACGCGATTATATATATATATATATATATATATATATATATATATATATATATATATATATATATATTTATATATATATATATATATATATATACATACATATGCACACAAACTCATATATACACACATTTATGTACGTGCGTGAGTGCGTGTGTATGTGTGTGTGTGTGCGTGCGAGTGCGAGCGTGTGCGTGCGTATGTACGTGTGTGTGCGTGCGTGTGCGTGTATAAGTATATGTGTGTGTGTTTATATCAATATAGAAACTACGAATTTTATTCCGGTTTTCACCAATGGCCAGACTTATTCATGAGAAAGGGTTAGACATAATGTTTGAACTTATTGAATACAAGTGGCAAAAAATCAACTGTCGGGACGTTTTCGTGATAAGCGCTGGGCAACCACATGAAAACAATATATTTATTCTGCATTATTCGCCTCAAATAGTGCTATAGAAAAGTCCGAGAGCATATGTCTATCTTTTAAGTTTTGGCCATAATAACAAAAGGAGGCCCGATTTGGGTCTAGTCATGAACAAAGACGTAACATATAAAGAATTATTCTTTGCCTATATTTAAACTTTTTGTTCTTTTTTGTTTGCCCGTAGAACTTTCCGAGAATGAAAAAAAAAGAATTTAATATTTAATATGATGGACACAAATAGATGCACTGCCTCAAGAAACAAGTTTACTCTGTGCCATAATGTGAAGGTAGAGATGGGTTAGTGACAGTTATATATAATATGTTATCGATACTTTTAGTCATTATTCAGTATCGGAAGTTCGGAAGCTAGTATCGGTAACATTTAAATACGTGCATGAAAGTGTCGAAAAGGGTCTTATATCAAATATAAACGTAATACACGTTTTCAAAAAAATATTAGGTACTCTAAAAAGTTATGTTTACACATAAACATATGATGATTAAATAATACCAAATGAAGTTTTTTTTAATTCCATACATATTAACTAAAAATAACCTTGCGGCTACTATGACAAGTAGGCAGATTTTTAAGTATTATTAATTATAAAAATAACATTTTTTTCCTCTGAACCATTGACACAAGATATAACTAAATTAGGATTAGTAAAGTAATGTAATTAACTTTCACTAAAAGTTTTTATTTCTATATCATTTTTATCCCGCTAATATTAAATTTGGGTAGGTCAATGTTTCTTAAAATTAAAATGGAATGAAGTTAATAAAAAATGAGACCTTTTAGAATGGAATTTAAAAATGTAATAATGAAAATCAATTTAAGGTTTGATAATATTATTTGAATATTTCTCGTAATGACATTTATCAGCTAATTATCACTTCAAAATCATATACATTTATGCCTTTACTGAAGACCCGAGATGTTTCACTGAGCCAAAACTTATATATTTTGGTTTGTATATGAATGCTCTAAAATGTGATATATCAATCATTCATGATATATCTATCATTCATGTTCATAACCAGGCCAATTGCTCCATACAAACTGGGCATTATCCTTTAAGGTTTCTTAAAAATTAAAAATATTGGTAGGACTACCAGTGCATTTTTATGCAATTAAATATGCATCTTTAACCACTTATTTATCTGGGATGGCTTTTGGTATCTAAAGGGTTAATTATTGTTCTTTATACTGATTTCTTGGAACTAATAATTAAGTATGATAATGTCTTTCATTACGCGCAGGAGTAATATCTATCAATATATAGTAAAAAAACAAAATCCTTTGTCTGTCTATCTGCTAATCGCTGTAACCACTGAAAGGTGTTTGCTCATTTTTACACATTAATAGATGTAACCCAGGGGAAGGTGTACAATTTGTGTAAATTAGCCGACCTTTGTTTGTATGTTTGTCAGTATCAGTGCATTATTTACAGTATTTTTTCGACAGAAAATAGTAAACATCATTGAATATAATAAGGTTTTGTTAAGATTGGATATAAGATTAGCTTTTAAAGAATTAAACACTGTATTCTTTTTTAAGAATTATTAAAATACGTTTATACAACTGTGCCATGTAAAATTATTTTGATTGATTACAATATATACGTACTAAAAATACACACGATGAATTATTAAAATACGTTTATACAACTGTGCCATGTAAAATTATTTTGATTGATTACAATATATACGTACTAAAAATACAAACGATGAACTATTAAAATACGTTTATACAACTGTGCCATGTAAAATTATTTTGATTGATTACAATATATACGTACTAAAAATATACACGATGAATTATTAAAATACGTTTATACAATACATTGTGGCATTATTAATTATTTTGATTGATTACAATATATACGTACTAAAAATACACACGATGAACTATTAAAATACGTTTATACAACTGTGCCATGTAAAATTATTTTGATTGATTACAATATATACGTACTAAAAATACACACGATGAACTATTAAAATACGTTTATACAACTGTGCCATGTAAAATTATTTTTATTGATTACAATATATATGTACTAAAAATACACACGATGAACTATTAAAATACGTTTATACAACTGTGCCATGTAAAATTATTTTGATTGATTACAATATATACGTACTAAAAATACGCACGATGAATTATTAAAATACGTTTATACAACACACTGTGGCATTATTAATTATTTTGATTGATTACAACATGTACGCACCAAAAAATGACGGGAGCGTAACCACAAATTTATAAATATATCATCAGATGGTACTGATAGCATCTAGCACAGTCTCTATATAATATCTTTGCAGAATGTGTGGACAGTAAATAATAACGATTTAGATGAAGGGAGTTGAAGTTTGCCGAACCTTTTAAGTTTAAACTTACCTAATATAATTCAGAGCTCGAAAAACCTTCTGTATATCACCTCTTGATGTTTGTGGGTACACAGAAAGGGGTGATGTATAGAAGGTATTTCGATTATGTTAGATTAGTTTAACCAAAAAATCTAGGCTATTCTATACTCTCATTGAACCTATGGAATAAAGTTAAAAATACCTCTTCAAGTGTTTTTTTTAAATTTTTTTTACTAAAAAACTACATTTTGGTGGTCGATAAAAATTTCCATTTATGGGCCCATTTTCTCGCCAGACTGTATACAACGCCATTATGTAGGAAGTTGGAATTCGGCTCTAACATTTGCTGTGTCTCTTATTTAAGCAACAAATACAAAATAACAATAAAAATATGGATTAACAAATCGGAGCGTTTCTGAGAAAATGGCAATTTCAAAGGCAAAAAGTGGAAGGTGTGTTAGGCAATATTTTATATTGCATTGGTATATTAATTTTATTTAATTGCGGTTGATATGACTGTTTCGATTTCTCTTCAGAGATATATACACCGATATATCTTCATAGGTATATTTGTGTGTATATTCCAGAGATATATCTTCTGTACATCGCTTCTTCCTCTATCCTTTGGAACCTCCCTACACCTTCAATTCAGGTGCTGCATGAATTTTAATAACGTACAGCCTTAAACGACAGTGTTAGATTCCCTTTTATGTTCATTTTTTCCCGTTTTGCGGAAAAAAATTATAAACATTTTGTTTAAATGAAAACAATCATTTATATTTCTAAATCAATATTTTGGAAAGACGTCTTTGGATTTTATTCATACTGTCGCTCTTTTAGGCGTAGATTCGACGATGTTTTCGAATTCATCATGGCTTATGACGTCCCTTATTTTAAGCACATTTAAAAACACTCACGCATAGTTTTTTAAATCATTATTGAAATAATATAAAAAACCTATACAATAATTATAAAAAAACCTAGGTGTTAAAAAAATAATAAAAGAACACCACAATGAAATTAACCTTTTCACTACGAGTACTAGAAGCAGATTGACGCAAAGTTACAAAAAATTAAAAAATCCCACCTAAGCCCACGGTTTCTACTTTGGGATTTATAATTCTGTCTATTATTTTAATATATGTCCAAGAACATAAATGAGCAGCAAAAAAATTAATTAATTCTAAGTACTAGTTTTTAGAAAAGTGCCTGTTCATAAGGCTGTTGAATATTATTACAGAAGGCCAAATATATCGGTCACATACAAAAAAATCAGACGTTACCGTTTCTTGTTGACAGGGCCGATATTTGTGCGTGACAACGTCTCCTCGGACCTGTTTGTAATGAAGAGACCATGTTTTCGAGCGCGTCTCAATTCACTGTCCCTCGTCGTGTAACAATAAAATGGTTTGTCCCACTCTCGCTCCGTCGAGTGCATAACGTAATACTCTCATCATTTTTTGCACTCGTACATAATCCCCATATGCGTTATCAGACGTTGTAATATGGAAATTCATATTATGTTCAAGTTATAACAATGAACATGTCTAATATTCATACAAATAATTCTCTGCATCCAACTAAATATATATATATATATATATATATATATATATATATATATATATATAAATGTGCTAAATTTATGGCCACGAAAAATTATTCTTGACTATATTTTCAGTTTGATCCACGTACGGGATCACTGACTAGACACGTCCTTTGTTACATCCGTATAGATGTACATATACACAACATATATATGCTTGAAGGTACTTTTTATTATTATCACTTATTAGTTTTTGTAAATCGTTTACCCTTGGAATAATGAGTCTGCTGCTTACACTTCTAAAATAGCAATAATAAATAAATATATGAACAATTTTTCTGCCTGCTATGTTATGTCATGATGTACCAACTGATGTAGTCTTTAGAAGTAAACAATACATGTATATATAAAGAGTAATTTATTAGAAAATATTTAAAGTTCCGCTGTGAAACAATTTTTCCCGCACCTCACCGAATAGGTCTTTCAGTGTGAAATTAAGTCCCTATTCACCGTTTTAGCCCAGTCGGAGAAATATAAGTCTGAAAATGATACATAAGTTGCCCCCCTATTCTTTATTCCATTAGGAATTTGAAAAGTCTTTAAAAAATCTAGATTAGGTAGTATTTTATCAAAAATTTTAATTAAAATAATCTCGGTTGACTTGCATCAACAGTTTAAAAAAATATCGATAATTATATAATTATATTTAATTGAAAATTCTGACACGCAATTAGCCGGTTTTTTTTTCTTTTATTCTAGTCATTACTTAAAGAAACAGAGTAAGACTGTACATTGAGCCAAACGAAATAACAATGTTAAAAGGTGTATTTGTCGTTTATTAAGTTTATATTTCATTATCTATGTTAACAAGCGGATAGATGTAAAATTCCCTAAGTTTTTCTCGGAACACTTTTATTTTAATGAACATTACACGTCGAAAAGGAAATCTAATTGGAAATTACATAAATCGATAATTACATAATTCTATTTAATTGAAAATTCTGACACGCAATTAGCGGGTTTTTTTTTATTCTAGTCATTATATAAAAAAAACAAAGTAAGACTGAACATTGAGCCAAACGAAATAACAATGTTAAAAGGTGTTTTTATCGTTTATTAAGATTATATTTCATTATCTATGTTAACAAGCGGATAGATGTAAAATTCCCAAAAGTTTTTCTCGGAACACGTTTATTTTAATGAACATTACACGTCGAAAAGGAAATCTAATTCCAGCATAAATAGCGTAACGCTGAACATTGTCATTATGCTAATTCGTGCTTATAGCTATGTTTTATATTTGTGCCACGAGTTTATTGCGTCTGCAATGTTTCTGCAGCGAACAAGATTAAGAGAGAAACCGGACTCGAATAGAGAACCGGTTTTTTACAATTCACGTACGTTATGAAACTGAGAGTACATGTAACATTCGAAACCGAAATATCGACCCCTTTTCTAATAAACCTTTCTCATATCTATGCAACATTGCGTTACTAACTCAATCCACATTGGATAATCAAAACTATAGTAGTTTTTATCTCGAAAGGTTGAATCAGACACATTTTTTTTAAGAGATACGCCCTTACTAAGCCATTTATTATGCTGTCTTCAGCCTTTTCTTAACTCCAACATTTTATTAACGTGAATCAAAGACAGTTTATTAATTTTTTTTAATGTGGCGAAACATGAAGATTTAAACGTTTTGATCCTCTGTATAAAATTTTTAGAAAATCTGCAATCAAGGAGTACAAGTATTTACTAGATATGTCTCAACATCATCATCAGCCCGAAGACACCCACTGCTTAATATGGGCCTCCACTCTATATTTCCACGAAGATCGGTCCTGTGCTGCTTGCATCCAGTGTGGATGAGTGGATGGAAGTAAGCAGCATTGCTTCTTGCTTGCTTCCCACGACTTTTACCAAGTCATCTAGCGAGGAACCGTCCCACCTAGTGAGATGCCATCCCGCTCTGGTACGTGATCGACCATTTAAGGACGTTTTCTCTGGTGGTCGTCGGTTCTGTGCGATATATGACTTACTCATTGCCATTTTGGCCTGCTAATCCTATGAAATATGACGGTGACCTTAGTTTTCCAACGGATTTCCACATCAATACGAAAATGATATATTTAATGCAAAATTACATCGCCTTATTCCAAAGATATAGGGTAATTTAGTATAATATGACCAGTTTGGTAAAATTTATCTCAGTCTTCTTTCACTAAATGTCCTTAACCAATACCAATAAAAGAAGGCTACTAGTGCAAATCAACTATTTCAATTGTTGATTTTACTAAAATAATGTAGCAATTATTTATAACTCGACAGTTTTAATTGACCCCAGATTTTTTAAAATATCAGCTGTAGTGTTTTTATTTTTGAGAATTATGAATTTTACCTCTATTTTTACGTTAAATGTAATCGCCTAACGATGAAGTAATCTTAAAATGAATCGCAAATTAGTAGAAGACGTTAGAGTTGAATTTATGGCCATTTATCAGTGCGATTGGATAAGATGGCCAATTTTTTTAAGTTGATATAATCATATGTATTTAAGTATTCCCCATCTATTTTTAAATAAGATCGTTTTTATTTCAATAAGATCGTTAGAACATGGCCCTTCGTTATATAAAACATAGCCATCTCTCTCACTCACACGTATACGTTAGATATAAAATATAAGAAAACAAAGAATCTAAAGGAATATTAGGTCCTAGTTCTTTGACTCATATGGATCTAGTGCAAGAACAATTCCGCATAATTAGAAATAGAGCCAAACTAAACATTTCCCCTTAGTTTATTTGATATCCTGTTTGCACATACTTCATAGATAATTATTTTTTTAGCTATGAAAGATCTCAATTTCAAAAGATGATTAAATATAAGTTTAATACAAAATTAAAGCATTAAAATCACTTCTTATGTTTAGCTCCAAAATAGCTTCCTAAAAATGTGACCATATTATCCTAACTAACGTTTCAATAAACGAATAATTATGCGACTAAACCGTAGGCAAAAATAGCAGTGTTTAGTAAACAAAGAGTACGCCGAGTACGACAATTGTTTGAAGTCGAGAGTGAAACACGAGATGCGCGGACACATCTCTTTGTTGAACAAAACTCACATCGCATCAGCTACAACACCGCACGAGAATCGAGATCACAACATTACAGAATTAAGTATTTTCTGACTTTGAAGATAAAGCAGATGAAACTGATAAAAGAATAACCGATATTTACCGATTAACTATCAGTTAAACTTAGCGATTTAAATAAAGATCAGTTTACAAACCTGACCTACACAATAAGGTATGCTAATAAAAAAATAATCTCCGTTTTTCATGTGGGGGAGGAACATTTTAAAAACAATTTTATGAGTCTGTTGGATCCTAGAACGAACTATTGAACGCCTGGTAATACAGGGCAAAGTGGTAAGTATCAGACCACGAGGGATAGCACCTGTGAGATGGATAGATCAGGTCAAGACAGTCATGGACGTTCGGTATATGAATGCACCCGGAGAGCAGCTGATATAGAGGAATAGAGAGATATCCTATGACGTATCATTCATCTGTAAGACACTAGACATTATGACCATGACAACTCTGCTAAGAGTGTAACGAATGAAAAGAATTGAATCCTAGACTTATATGTAAGTATTTAATATTGATTTAAACATGATACTTCACAAAAACTAAAAACGGCTAGAGATTCCTGAGAAAAGAGAGTCTTGACGGATATATAATTTATGTGGATTAGTTGTGAGGTTTTTTCTAAAAAGGGAGTGTAACATCTTAACCTTAGCGTATTAATATATATGATGATGATGATGATGATGATGATGATGATGATGATGATGATGATAGGTAACACTGTATATAAATATAAATATCAATATCACTAAATGTAAATGGAAAATACTTTAGTAAAAAAAATGCTGGCAATATAATTATTTTCAAGTAAAACACAAATGAACAAGATCAAATTTATACAACAAAATTAAAAACATTTAGTAACGTCAGACTAAGAAGTTAAAATTAAAAGATACTTTTTAATTTTGTAGGATAGAAGACACCAAATATTCACACATAATGACGTTTAATAATTTCATTTTCAAATAAGCGAACATTAGTAAACTATGTGCGTCACACTCTGTCATTGTGATTACGCTATAACAAAATTCCAACATGTGTGTCACACTCCGTCATTGCGATTACGCCATAAGAAAATGCCAAATAAACATATTGATATCTCACTCTAAAGATGCGCAGAAATGTTGCGCGGAGGGGCCACCTAAGGGTTACACTTTTTTAACGCACTGAACTTTATACGATCAGAACCTAACGGTGTCACTCTTTTCAACGCTCTGAACTTCTGATTTTACTCCTCATAAAACTTCAAACCGGACGCTATATATGAAAATCGGTTCTTAAGTAGTAAACTCCAAAAGTGTGAAAATACATGATTAACGTTAATCATTAATTGACACCTATTTTAGCTGTTCATTAGTTTTGTATTCTAATTCAAGTATTTGCACCACATTTTTGTCAGACTGGGAAATTATAGTTTGTTTGTACTGCCGTTCTATTTAGAAAGGCAAAGGATTGTCCCAATATTTAATAACTACAGCCGAAGCTAAATCACTAGGATTTAACCCCTCCTGAAATTTTTGTTGGCATAAGAATGAACACAAAAAGGCATCTACAAGTTTGTCCAATTAACGAAAAAAAGCTAAAAAATTATAAACTCAACTGGAATGAAAATTTTAATTTCTTTTACAATGAAATATAACTGGTACAATAGATATATTCCATTACAATAAAATATAACAATACTATTCAGAAATCCCCTCAAACTGCGAAATATTTGATTGTCTACTGCTTTGTTACTACTACAACTATACTGGGTCGTTTTCCCCACTTAATTGGGTATTTGACTAATTTTTTTTTATTTCATTAATCATAATTTCAAAGTACAAGCTGATGAAGAATTTTTTTGAATAATCTTAAAAATTGACCGAGTTATAAATTTCAATTTAACCTTTAGAGTGCCGTTACCGGCGCCCATCACCATGCATTTTGTAAAATTTCGCATCAAGAACGTGACTCGCTTCAGGTATATTCGACTGCAGGCTGAGTACAGTCAAACGGTTCGATCCTTTTTGTGGGCGCTAAGCGCACTACGGCCGAACGAGAGGTAGACCGAACGGCCGAGTAAGAAATTATATTTTTAATTCGTCATTTTGCCCAGTAAAGCACTGGATTATGTACTTAAATGCTTTTTATCATATATTTATAAAAAATTACTTAATTTTACGTCAATAGTTATGTGTTTTAAGCGTTCCATACTTTTTCACTCTTCATCAGCTTCTACCTTGAAATTATGATTAATGAAATAAAAAAAAATTAGTCAAGTAGCGTTCCACTCCTGCGTAGAACTAATTGTGACCATATAGTTGTTCTCTTTATATTGATATCAATTACGTGTACTGCTGGTAAATATATATATATATATATATATATATATATATATATATATATATATATATATATATAACTGATTCCGAGAACAAATTTCGCCTTTCTGCTGTCTCGCTGCTTGTAATGTATTGACACTAAAACGGATTATGTGCTATAAATTATTTACTATTAACTATAACGGATTTATAATAGATATTCTTAGAAGTAATCAACAATTTGTTTCTTTTTCAATTGTTCAGTTAGATGGAATCCGAGAAATGGTATTTCGTCTTTTTTCATTATCATTCGCTGTATTTCTTCAGAGCCCAGGTATCTTATCGGTCAAGTTGCTTTGGAGATTGTGGTACAGCGCAAATACGGTGAAGCAGTATTTCGTGCAGATCAAATTAGACGAACAATATTAACTCTCACTTCTTTGAGATACTGTTACCTGTAATAAATTAGCAGAATTCACAGCTAACAGAATTCACAGCTTAACAGAATTCACAGAAACTCATTCAGTCAATCTGATATTTTAAAATTTTTTGGCGAAAATCTCTATTCTGTGCGACTGTTTGATCACAAAGTGTTATGTGTTTGACATCGACAGTATGAACGTAAACAATGAATCTTTTATTGTTGAACGTAAACCATAAATATTTTAATGTATAATTTAATGTATATAGAAACACAAATTATATTTAAATTTTCGCTTTCTGTACTCCTTCTCTATATAAACTTTAACTATGCCAAATCTCACATTCCTCCGTACGCACAATATATTTAAAAAGGGGGAAAATTTTTTTCTTCGCGTATTAATATATAGATTTGTACATATTCACACAAGTAATAAATGATGAATTATCGTCATTGGTGTCGTGAGAAGAGAACATCAAAGTTTTGATGTGCGAACACTTCATCTGATTTTTTTATTACATTAAACCTATGTGTTAGACTGTAACAAATCGTGAATCGTTCAGATTGAGGAGTTGAATCAAACTCGCTAGTGTCGTTGTCATACAGAATTATTAATTCTTGGGAATCTTGATATTGGTTTTGTTCACATAGCTTATTCAACAATAACTACTGTTTGCTGATTACCCTTCCAATGTAATTTCTTGAAATTATATTCTAGTTTGTAAGTCCGAACACAAACTTTCTGACTCCGAAGATTTCAATATATATTTATAACATGGACAGCAAATGGTAACAGAATATCTGCCTTTTGGGACTAACTTTTATAACACGTTAAACATTGCTGTACAATTTCCATTGCATACTTCAAGCACTGAATAAGATAACTAATTATTAAATATATAGAATAAAATCTTTCCAAAAAAGTTTTTATAAGTTATGTACATAATCTACATATAAAGTGAGAATGATTTTTTTCGCATACCCCATTTTCGCTTCGCGGAATAATGACTAAAAAAACCAGGCACCATTCAGGTTGGGTTGTAATAACACAGCGCACTTAACATTTTTATTATTTTTTAATTAGCCATCGAATGTTACTGAAATTCGCAGTAAGTGTAGTTAAGATCCTCCTGTTAACGTGTTATACGTTAAACATTGCTGTACCTATTAACTTGTTTTACGTTAAACATTGCTGTACCTGTTAAAGTGCTATACGTTAAACATTGCTGTACCTGTTAAATTCGTTATACGTTAAACACTACTGTATCTGTTAACGTGTTATACGTTAAACATTGCTGTACCTGTTAACGTGTTACATATTACACGTTGCTGTACCTGTTATATGTTAAACATTGCTGTACCTGTTAACGTGTTATACGTTATACATTGCTGTACCTGTTAACGTGTTATACGTTAAACATTGCTGTACCTGTTACCGTGTTATACGTTACACATTGCTGTACAATTTCTATTGCATACTTCAAGCACTGAATAAGATAATTAATTACTAATTGCTACAAATATTTTAACATATGAAATATTTCACTTCTCATTTCTTGCTGAATTAGCAGCGAGTAACTCGGCTCTTTAACATTTCTTCTACATAACACATGTGATACATGAATTTCCACTATTAGTGATAATAGGTATTGTTTTAAGTTGGCAGAATCCTTTTTTTAATTATACTGTCATTACAAACAATTATTATTCGAGACAAAAGTCTGAAGATGACTAATTCATACTTGCTTGGACACGTATGGACTGTTTTGTGATTAGGAGAGGAGGATCTTAACTCCAGCTACTGAGAGTGTCATTAACTTTCGATGAATAATTAAAAAATAATCAAAATTCAAAATGTCCCATTTTATTATGACCCAACCTGAATGATGCCTGGTCTTTTCAGATTTACTATTCCGCGAAGCTTGTGTAAATAATGAAGGTAAACATCCAATGGAATTAAACTTTTCCGCGATATTAAATGTGAACATTTTTAAGTATCTTACGTATAAAACAGGAAAATTGGTTCCTGGCTTACAAGATCAATTTAAGTAATCGTTGGAATATTCGAAGTTGGTATCGATAATTTGAACACCCAGTTTCATAAATTAGTAAAACGAATTAACGCAAAGTATACAGACGACCGTGTGAACCCAACAAGTAACAATATATGCTATATATTAAAAGCGTTAATATACGGAATTTTTCGAGACGAAATATTTGGACTTGCCAATGATTGAAATAAATTATCATTCAGTGTTACTTTATATATATCTTATACTTTATTCCAGCCCAAAGACTTTCAATTATCGACACTGATTATCAGCGTGTTATTATGTTAATTGTATAAATAAATTGATGAATACTGACTAGACTATGTACCACTTTAATTTATCGAAGTTGTTATCAATTTATTTTGTCACACTATCCATCTCTAATATTAGTTGTATGGATCCTCGCCATTGTTGTATTGACGTTTACTATCAGCGCCAAAATGGCGAGAACCAAATTGCCTTATTATGACTTTGTGCAAAGCCATAATAAGGCAAGTCCAATACACTAATATTATAGAGGTCAGTGGGAATGTAGAACACATCTGAGCTATCAGCCATTTTACACGACGTTTGGTGATATATTGAACTTTAAAAATCATGAACTTTTTATTCATTAAATCATTTTCAAAACGTGACGATGTATTTTATACAAAAATGTAAAATATTCGATATAATTTTAATATGGATATTGCGGTTTAGAGAAAGTTACTGAGTTATACATTCTTAAAATGGACATACAAATTTTCCAAACAACCCATACATTCACAATTAAATGAAACTACGTGATGTAGTATTATTTCTACTTTCTTTAATTTCTTTACCACGACCTAGGTTTCATTGTATTACAACATCTTACATCTTCAGGTGGGAATAATATCCCACCTGAAGATGTAATACAATGATACCTAGATCGTGGTAAAGAAATTAAATAAAGTGGAAATAATACTACATCACGTAGTTTCATTTAATTGTGAATAATGTATTTCTACAAAATTAACGTCAAATATATTCAAACCCATACATTTGTCATTTTAATATGCAATTAATGGATTTCATATTTATTTCACTGCCTATAAAATAATAAAAAAATTAAGATGTTTTTAATTTTACATTTTAATCTGTATCTTTGTACAAATTGATAAAAAATAATACTCAAAGGCATGGGAAATTTATCAATTACAAACATTATTTTAAATAAAAATATTTCATTGAAAAACTGCTGAAAAGTACGGTTCTCTACCAAATATAATAAATTGACTCCGACATTACAGATACTTGTCTGTCACATCTAATTTTCTTTGAAATGTTTAAAAAAAATTGCATAAAATTTATTATATTCAGATATTGTGTCCCCATCTATTCATGTAGCCGATTTCGAAAGCTGGTTAAATACTCGTAGGTCCCCCCAAATTTAGATCACTTTTCTTACTACAATATATGGGGACACGAATGAATCTTTGTGACACGTAGAGTCTGAATATATAAATAATTTTAAATTGTAACTCTACTCTTAAAAGTTATTTAGAAAGAAACTGCATTACCATATTTAAATCACAGAAATAACAAACAACAAATTGGTTCAAGTATTAGAGTTACATCAAAAAAATATGAGTTATATTAAACAAAATTAATTTACGTCAAATTCTTTATACAATTACCTGTACTACATTCTTTTTTGAATCTACATTCTTTTAGAAACTGTTGTAACAGTTTGAATCTACATTCTTTTATAAAACTGATGTAACAGTTTGAATCTACATTCTTTTAGAAACTGATGTAACAGTTTCAATCTACATTCTTTTATAAAACTGATGTAACAGTTCGAATCTACATTCTTTTATAAACCTGATGTAAAAGTTTGAATCTACATTCTTTTATAAAACTGATGTAAAAGTTTGAATCTACATTCTTTTATAAAACTGATGTAACAGTTTGAACCTACATTCTTATATAAACTGATGTAAGAGTATGAAATTTATAAAACTGATGTAAAAATACAATTCGAATTTGACTGTTTTCTGTGATATAGATATTAATATATTATTTTCCAAGTTTTTGTCAAAAAAATACTTGCGTCAACAAGTGTGGGAGATAGCGGTTAATTTGTTGCCATTATGCTTATAGCTACACCCTCAAAAGCAACATAAAAGCATTTAATTTATTTTTTATACATATCTATTTCCCTTCTATTTTAAGTCTAATTAATTTCAAACAGACCATAATTACAAGGTTATATCAAACAAACTATTTTGACAATTAAAACATTGATACCCCACGAAAGCTGACATCAGGTAAACTGACTTTAAATAAACAGTTAAGAGTCCGTTAATGGTACCACAAGTGTTCTGTTTCGTTGCTATTCGACTCGAGTAACGACTCAATGTAAACGAATAGTAGAAACAGACAACTTGTTAAAACAAAGTTAAAGAAGAACACTTGTAAATGTTTTAAAAAATATTATTTTTGTCAACCCTAACTACGCCCGCAGTTACATGTAACCGTGACCCTGCGATCAACATTTATTCTAAAATATTAGAGTCACAATTATAAATTTTGTTATACAGTTAAATGAGTTAACCATAAAATTTTAACTCGTTACAATTCTCGGTTCGAATTGAGCGTTTCATTTGCCAAGGTGAACGTCGCATTCCGCGGACCTGACCTCGATTACTCCAGTTGATTGCCCGTGAAGATCAGTTTAAGACCGCTTTTCGGTTTATGAATTTCTTCCTTGATTGAATTATTTTTAAACTACTCGACCGTAAATATACCTTTCTTTTCAATAACGTGATACTAAATATACGTGGTATTAGTGCTGTAACAATGACAAAGTATTCAAAAGACAGGGTAATTCTTGTCTTTTGTGCAACTATCTCTTTTATAAACGTGCTATCTTTGACACCCTGTCTCTTTCACCATAGTTCGCATATAGGGCTACTTGGGGTCATATATTCTGTTCGTTTTATATCGATATGTAGTATCTATTGAGTGTAGAGTCATTGTTTTTCTTTTGTAACCAAAACAGGAACCCTTATATTTTCGTTATGTACTTTAATTGTTTATCCATCTGTCTGTCATAGCCGTTTTACTTGTAGACCTAGTGATTTAGTATGGTTATACATACTTATTACGCCTACAAAGTTATTAAATATAATATTTTCAAAAAATGGGTTTATAAGTTACATACATTTATAAGTTACCCTTCCCCTACTTGTGAAATAAGGGTGAATTTTTTTCGCATACCCCATTTTGTAGGGTATCGTGAAAAAGGTCTTTCTGGAATATTGAGTGTATGTCATGAACGCAGTTTGAGTACAGGGATCCATTTACGAAATATTAATTTTTCAAGTGATCACTTTCGTTACAGTTACGTTTCTACGGCCTCTATCAGCTAATTGCTATTTTTGAATATTTCAAAAGTATTCACAATAGTAAAATATATAACGAAATTAAAAAGAAAAATTATTACATCTGAGTAGGTTCTACTAGTTTACGAGTAATCGTCGCCTTGCTTATGACATGTAGTTGGTTCTGGAAAACGTTCATAGTCCATACAAATTACTTGAATCAAGTGGAGAAATAACTTCGTATTTTAAAATATATATTGATTATATCTGTGAAAGAAATAGTTTAATAAGTATACCTTATACGTACTGTTATACCCTCCCATGCAAAGGATACAACTAACCTAAACTCTATCAATCAATCATTCTGCTATATCAACATTCCTCGTAAACACAACCTACGGGCGTCGCGAAGCTGAGCCTCCCAGTCAGCCGATTCCAAGTCACCATTATTATATTCGTAACGGTGTTAAATTCATAACGGTGTTTTAATTAGATATTATTTGTTTGAAATAAAATAGTTTCATTTTTAAAAATTGTTTTTCAATACTGGCATGATAGTTCGGTGTGTACGCTTAAATGTCTATATAAACCTAAGGGCTTAGAATAATGAGTACTCCAGAACGCGCGATGGTGTGTCCAAAAAAACTACGCATAAAATGCATAGTATCAAAACACGGCTGTCAGTGCAATTTAAGACACAGCTCTGAACTGTCGTGTGCTTTATATGTGACAACATCGCTTAAAATGCCGACTTATGCTGTCTGCAAAACTCCCAACTGCAAAAATATCACTGGACTGCAAAAGAAACAAATGGGGATTATTTTCCATACGTAAATACTATTACTTAATTTCATTTTCAATTAACTATGCAATTTTAAAGTATCGAAGTCGATTATTATTAAAAGAAGCGCGCCATTTTTATTGGTGTTGTCACCTCTTAAAAACTGTTTATTAAAATATCTTAATTGCTTGATACTGAAAAATGTAAAATTTTATTTGATAACAAACAGGGATTTGGGAGATGTCGTTGGGGAATTTGGTGTAATATTTGAAATTTCCGTTATCATATTAAATGTTAGAATATTTTAGCTATTGCATATATAATTATTGTATTTAGGATTAGGGAGACGCGTGAAAGAATGTTACATTCACACGGTGGAGAGGAAAAGATTTTTGGATTCAGGTGGCCGCGAAGAGATATGTGCGTATGCTCCTTCTAAATTACTCTATGTTCTAAAGGTGTACGTATACTCATAGTGCGAGTTTTATTGGTAATTTAAAAAATGTTAATGTTTATTCTTGTTTATTAATGTTTATGTTTTTCTAATTAAAAAAATGTTTATGTTTCAGCTTTTGAATATTTATTCATCAGTTTGAACAATCTTTTTGTATATAGTAAAATGCCTTAATGTATTTCAAATAATACTTCCTATATAAAACAAAATATAATAAGGCCATATTCATCAAGTAAATTGGTACTTTTACATAGTGTTTTTTGCATTTAAAGGTGACATTTCATCATTCTAAAATTCCGTTTTTTACCACAACTGTCAAATGTGGTCGTGAAAAAAGTCGTTATCCATTTTTGAAACGAATTTTGTTATGTACTTTAGTGTATAAATAGTTCCAGTCGATGTCACGGAATTATGCGATGACGGTATACTGATGGGAGTGGGGAAGATATGCTACAGTCGATTTTTGAAGAATTGCTTAGTGAGGTGTCTATAGGCGTGGAGAAATTGTAGTGTGAAATATCAATATTCCTTACATAGTCCCATGTCAAAAGAAAAAAAAATGGGACTGTCGGCCTGTCGGCCTGTTACATAAATTTATTTTTGGAATATTTTGCAGATGTTTTTAAACCGCTACATAAATGAAGCAAACCATGTTTTTAGAATGAGTCACTGAAAAGAACCTATATTGTATGTACTTGTATAGAAAGCCAAACGTTACAATTTTAAGCGGCTGAAAAACGAGCTCTGAAAGCGAAAAATATGATGAAGTATTCTGCTGAAGATTCAACGACTGGCGTAATTCACCTGGTGCTGTGGGCTCGTTTCAGGTTTCTCTCGAAAATTTAAGACAAAAATATTTTATAATATTTTTTGATTTGAGCATTTATTACTGCGAAATAATTTATTTTTCAATGATAAAATAAATTTCAATTTCAAAACTTTCTGAATCGTACTTATATATATATATATATATATATATATATATATATATATATATATATATATATATATATATATATATATATATAACCAATCAAAATTAAGAAATTTCAAACAATATTCTTATCGCTCAATATTCGTTGCCGAATAAGGTCTCAAACCCCATAGAATCCAACTTTTTATACAAATGTAACGACACCTGCATATGGCAATTTTCGGAATTTTATAACTGATGGCTCGAACAATATCTAGCTTGCAACAAGGGAGATACATTAATAAACATCTGTTGCTACAAAGGTAGAATCCTAACCTAAAATAGCGAAACTATAATTAACATGCAACACAAACAATAGAATACTCTTAACTCCTACCATACCGGACGTAACAGAAACATCTCAACTATAGAAACCGCATAATGCAAACATAACATAACACGTCAGGCCAGCTTTATATTTTTATAACTCGTTGGCCAGTTTCACTGGCAACCAAGGCCTTCGACAAAAGAAAAAAAAACGTTTCTAAACTAACGTTCGCGCTGATAGCGATGTGCGACCTCGCTTTAACCAACTTTTATTAGGACAACCTTGGGTTCGCTCCTATCCGCAATTACTGTTGGATCATAACAGCGTCCTAACTCGATGTCTAAATCTAATAGGTATTTAGATAAATTTATAAAAATAAAATGGGCCAATTACAAGTATATCTCTTAAGGAGAAGATCCGAATGATTACCCTCTTTTTATCGTCGAAATATCGTAAATATAGTCGTAGTTTTTAACCTAGTTTAAAAAAGGAAACGATTCCATTTAAATTATTATTTTTTATTTGAACTTCTACACCGACAGTGTGATCCCATGAAAATTTGACTGTACATAGAATTTGACTATGGAAATTGAAGATGCACCATAGTAATCTTCAACAATGAACAGCTCTAACGCCGTGATCGAATTTGAATGATTGAAGTCTAACCTAAAAATAACAAATCTAATAATATTTATATAAAAAATAATGAAAAAAACTTTGTGTACTGGCCCACACGGACGATCAACTACTATTAACAGTTGAGCAGAATTTACAACCATGTAATTTCTATTAATGCTATCTTGTGTGGTCAATTTTGTTATATATATATATATATATATATATATATATATATATGTTTGTGTGTGTGTGTGTCCAAATATCCAAAACTCTTTAGTGGTGAGGAGTATAGTCATCGAATTCGAACTCGTTTCACTTAACTTGTAAGAAAGTCACAAAGTAAATTAGATTAACAGGTAAGTGTGTACAATGGCATGCATAGGTATTTAAAAAGGCATGAAGCAACTAAGATTAATAGATTTGTTTTCGTATCAGAATATTCGGAGAACACGTCTAAGGTAGACGAAAACTTGGTGGGCAGTATAAGGTTTGTCGTTTCTTTTCATGTCTCGCACCCGTAAAACAGCGTGGTTTTGACATTGAACTAGAATATTTTGAATTTCACTCTCCGTTTTAGTTCCCATGACTGCTACGCCACGCACAGTTCGCTTAGCCTTGGTGATACGTAAAGCGATGCCCTGTCCAACTCACCTTGTTCCTGACACGATATTCCACAGAAATCTACTTGAATCGGTGGACGCATTTCATTTACTCTATGCTTACTAAAAATAGCGAAACTATAGTTAACATGTAACACAATGGAATACTCTTAACTACTACTATACCGGACGTAACAGAAACATCTCTACCATTGAAACCGCATAATGCAAACATAGCGTTACTTTTTTCGTACTAGATCTTATTTATCGTAATAAATTGCTTAATAATTATGTTAATAATCCCCTCTGTCTTGGGTCTAGTAACGTTTTATACTTCTAACTCTTACATAAGAAGAAGAAGTCGAAATACATATTTCACCTGCCTGCAACGGACATTATCCTACAGAGAAGACCAATTTTTCACGCGCTTACTTTTGTCAATGCAATGTTACCAGATATACTAAGTTTTCACATTTTCACAATGCGATAATGAATTATCTCATTGATTTACGGTTGATCTCCAGGCGCTGTTCTTTATTGATGTACTTTGTTATTGTTTTATATCATAAAACCATTTTTCATTTGTGCTTGCATATGTCAAACGATCTTAACTAATCAGTCTTACTGAAAGTACCATTTCATAAGACAATTTACTAAATATAATTTTTTAATAAATTTCTAGTCTTCAAATAGACAGCAAATAATGATTGAAGCAAATAACTTTGAATACAATTGATTATTCATGCAAACATTTCTTTTAATAAACAAAGTAAGCTTCTGTTAATGGTTATTTTGTGCTTTACTTTTATTTAATCCTACAATATTTGGTAGTAATCTGTTGACAGAGTGAAGCGCAAAGTACTAGAGCAGGGCTTAATGGAATATTATTTAATTTAATTTTTCTTTATTTAGATGATAATACACTTTTGTTAACAAATATCAGGGATATATATATATATATATATATATATATATATATATGTATATATATATATATATATATATATATATATATATATATACATACATATATATATTCGAAATATTTTTTTACAATAACTCGCGGATTAAATGGATAGCATTTATAGGTGTAATCATAATTGAATACATGACCTTACTCAACCAATTACTATACTCAACTTAATAAATGATAAATTTAACCAGTATAACTCATTCTGCGAAGGTATCGTACTAACATGAGATATTTAAAAAACCTACTGAGTGTTCTAAAATGATATATTTAAAAAACCTACCAAGTATTCTAACATGAGATATTTAAAAAACCTACCAAGTGTTCTAAGATGAGATATTTAAAAAACCTACCAAGTATTCTAACATGAGATATTTAAAAAATCTACCAAGTGTTCTAACATGATATATTTAAAAAACCTACCAAGTGTTCTAAGATGAGATATTTAAAAAACCACCACAAGCATTCTGTACACATCTGAGCATTTATAAACATTTAAGAATATTTAGTGTTTCTATTAAACTATTTATAAATATTAATTTTTCACAACGTAATGTTGCCTTGTACGTCTTTCACGATTATTACTCGTAAACTAGGAAAGCCTTCTTAGTTCTGCAAATATTCCTTTTAATCTCGTTACATATACTACTATTGTGAATACTTTTTAAATTTACAAAAATAGCGATTTAGCTGGTCGGGGGTGTGGACAGGTATTTTTAATATAAATAACCACTTCGAATATTAATATTTCGTAGACGGATCTCTGTATCAAAAAAATGTATTCATGACTTACCTCCTATATTTTTAAAACACTTACGTACTCAACGATATACAACGAGGATATCACAACAGGATACCATAACTAGGATATCACAACGAGAATATCATAATGAGGATACCACAACGAGGATATCACAACGAGGATATCACAACGAGGATATCACAACGAGGATATTGCAACGAGGATATCACAACAAGGATATAACAATGAGAATATCACAATGAGGATATCACAAAGAAGATATCACCAACAAGGCTATCACAACGAGGATATCACAACAAGGATATACAACGAGAATATCACAACGAGGATATCACAACGAGGTATACGAAAATAAAATCCGCCATCACTTTATATGTAATCGTCGTATCTTTTTAGGCCTTTTATATATTTTTAACCATACCAAATTTCGACTTTATAGGACTAGTAATCTACAAGTGAAACACCTACAGAAGTGTAACATTTTTCGATTTCCGCGAAAATAGTATCAAAACTTATATTCTTGTTACCATTTTTTAGATTGTAAAACTCTGAACATAAATTAAAAGATTTTTTTAGCTCCAGTTGTATGGAAAGTAATTAAAACCCTGGTTCGAATAAGCATCGACTGATACGAGAACAGTTTCAACGCTAATTTGTTTTCCTTTTATACAAAACTTATCGAATAGCTGGCACCAGTTACCCGGAATAGTTTCATTTGAAAGTTTTAATCAAATGCTAGTGTCTAGATGTGCTTACCAGACTTGCAAATCTAGACGTCACTAATATGATATTTCTAATACAATCAATATTTAGTAATACCTAATATAATTAAGTAGGGTGACATAAATATTACCGTGAATATTTCAAAAACTATGACATTGGTAACGGCCGTTATGCGCGTAGGCTTCTGAAAACTTTTTTCATAATTATGCCCTACACAAAAAGATTCGCAGGCTCCTTATCTTCTCTGACTCCTTAAGTTGTTTACAGTCCCTTCTTGCTAATCCATTTTCTTCAAACTGTAGTTTCCTGATTCTTCGGATCAAGCAACTTGCGCTTGATTTGGAGAGATCGGGATCCGATGTCGTTCTTGCATGGATCCCTAGTCATTGTGGCATAGTAGGTAATGAAATAGTCGACGCAAAAGCTCGGTTTGCCGCAGTGAACGGGGATCCATGTTTCACTACTAATTTCATTGAGGATCTTCTTCCCATGACTCGTTTCTGGATGGCGTCTGACTGGCAGAGGGCGTGGGAAAGATCATCCCAGATTACAGGTGCGAGATATTTCCAGATCCAACCTTTTATTCCTTTAAAACCTTGGTTCTCAACATTTACTTTCTCTCGAAAGGAATCCTCTGTGGTATCTCGCATGCGTTTGGGTCACTGTTCTGTTCCTACTCATTTGGCTAGACTGCGGGTCAGAGAGTCTCCAATTTGCGATTGCGGGTTTGGAGAGGGCGATTTAAATCATCTCATTTTTTCATGTCCATTAAATAATAGATTTCCTTCGTTTGTTTCCAAATTATTAAAATATAAAATTCAATTGCCCATCAACATAAGATCACTTTTATTTATTGCCAACAAACCCATTTTAGGATTAATCATTCAGTTCATAAGAAAGAACGACATCAAAATATAGAAATTTTTATACTTATGTTCATGTTTATTTTTTTAAGTTTGTATATACTTATTTTGTACTTTCTGTATATTATAATGTCGTTTTCTTCTTTTAGTTTAATTGTAGCCAACTTCTTATTTAGTTTTTGTTTTATTGTATAGTTTATTCTTTTGTTATCAAGCAACAATGACAAATATCCGAAATTTGATTTAATCAGTGTTGCCATAGCCTTTTTTCCACACTTGACATTGGCAAAGGTTCTCTATGGAGAGAACGAACGCTATATAATCAAAGATAAAGAAAGCCAGAGGAAAAATAAAATGGTCGACTACTTATCTGTCAAATAAACTATGTAAATATATGGTTAGCGAGCAACTTAGAATAAAGAGTACTCCAGAAGGCGCGAACACGAGCGATAATGTGTCCAAAAAACTACACATCAAATGTGTAGTATCAAAATGAGCAGTGCAATTTAAGACACAACTCTGAAAGGTTAAATGACAATATATCTTAAAATGCCGGCTTGTGCTATTCCCACCTGCAAAAATATCACTGGACTGAAAAAGAAACAAATGGGCATTACTTTTCATGCGTAAAAACTATTACTTAATTTCATTTTCAATTAACTATGCAATTTTAAAATGTCGAAGTAGATTATTATTAACAAAAGCGCGCTATTTTTATTGGTGTTGTCGCCTCTTAAAAAATTGTTTACCCAAATTAAAACATCTTAATTGCTCGATACTGAAGAATGTAAAATTTAATCAGTTAAAAAATCGGGATTTGGGAGATGTCATTGGAGAATTTGATGTAACATTTGAAATTTCCGTTTTCATATTCAATTTTAGAATATTTTACCTACCTAGACATATAATAAAATTGTCACACAGTAAATTACATACATTGAAAATATTTTTAAAAAAATATTGAGTTAGTGTATAGAATGATTTAAAAACTTTTGAAGTTATACTTCTTTACGCGCGTTATGAAAAAAATTATGAGAGTGAAATTTTAAGATTCGTCACACAAAAGTTACAGTATGAAGTTACAGTATGAAGTTGCAGCGGTTGCAGTCTCGAAACAAAAGCTATTGGCACCATCGTCGCCTCTGTTCACTGTTTTCATATTCACAGTATTTATCCACATGTTTCTAGTGTCTACATTCACACACGTGTTTTAGTTTCATATAAGTGCGATTTATATATGTGCTGATAAATTATCTATTTTATAATTTTTGTCTCTGTATGTTAATTTGTACGGGTATTGTGCAAAATCTACTTGACGAATTTTGATGAAATTTGGTATGGTAACAGTATATAGGAGCAACATATAAGAGAAAAAAAACTATTTTTTTCCTATTTACTCGTGAACGAGGCAGAGGTATTTGCATATATAATCATTATGTGTAAGATTACAGAGACGCGCAAAAGAAATTAATGTTACATTCATTCATTTTTGCCCTGTTAAATTGTAAATTAAAATTATAAAATTTTAAAATAAAAGTATATTTATAAGTTAAATTATAAAATATAATTGTTTAAAATAAGAAGAAATTTTATCACGACACTGAACAGTAATTAACATGAATAATTTTTTCGTCCCATTTTCAATTTCTTAAGTACTGGACCGATTATTTTCTAATTTTTATTGCGGGCTTTTTAACCTCTCTTTTTACTTTAAGACACTAAGCTAATTTGTTTCTTGCTGTATTAACAAAACAATATTCATTTCCATATGTAACAAAAAAAATTGTAGACACACGCAAACGCGCACACGCACAGGCGCGTGCGCACATATATACACACACATTTAATGATAATGTATTTTAATACTCATTTTAATTAATAAAATGGTAAAATGTGACAAAGTTTTTAAATGATTTTAACCTAAATACTTTGGCTATTGGTTGTGGTCAGAATAAACATTTTAGAAATATAACATGGCGACCTTAATAATACTCGTACTTTATATAAGCCAAGCCATGACCATATAAATCGATGCAAATGTGAATCGTACTGCCGCAAGCAAATGTATTAGTCGATTTCCTGAAGTTAGCGGGTAAATTTATTCTGCTGGTAACACCGTGCGCTTTGAGGAGGGCGATAGTAGGCGGAGTGTGGTGCCCCCTCCACCGATTTTTGGCTTCACCGCGACCGCGAAGAGATTTGTGCGTATGCACCTTCTGGATTATTCTATATTCTGAGGTGAGCAAATTTAGGTAGTCGATTTTTTCTTGCATCATGCCAACTTCATTCCGTATTTTTAAAATTTCACTCTTATCTTTTTTTCATAATAAATCGTAAAGAAGTATCATCATAGCCCTTTAAAAACAATATTTACGGAATTTTAAATATTGTTTTTCGAGTTTGTCCCACTCTTAACATTTTCATAGAAAATATTTTTGCGTGTTAGCTAATGAAATGTGTGCAAGTTGATATATTTTGTTACTGTGCCTTTCAAGTCACTACGTCAAACGGTTTCTGAAAAAAACCACAGCAACAGACGGAAAGTTCCCTTTTTCCTTTTTATATTATCTCTATGAACTATGAACTCGTAGATTACTAGTACGGAGACCCTTAAAAAAATGATGAAATTTTTAGAATAACAAAATGTTTGGGGGGCTGAATAAGTGAATGACTGAATACGACGAGGTAAGTATATGGCGGGATTACAGAGCTCAAAAAATGATCTGAATTAAAAAAAATAATGTTCTGAAAATATATGTGCGCAAAGTGAACGAAAATAGTAAAAGATATAAAAATCTTGTTCAAAATTTATTATAAAAGTTATTATATAAGGTTATAACTCTGAAAATTGTTTATATATTTTTTTATTCTAATTCGCTTTATGTACATACTTACGAAATCTCACCTCTTTGATCTCCATAGTTCGATTTTTTCCCCAACCACTCTATAACAATAAAAATTTTGTCAATTTTGTTTACTAAAGGAAGTTATTTTATAATATTTTGATTTATGTTATTCTACTATCTAAATATATTATTTCTAAAAGGTGTTTTTTGGTCGAGCGGCTCGATCTCTTTAACTACTGCACCAAAAAAATTAAAAAAATACCCACTTAAAGCGTATGTTTTCTACTTTAGGCGAAAAATATAAAAAAATTCGAAAAAAATATTTTTGTTAATAAAAAAATTAATTTTTATAACAATTGGCATGAGCGCCATCTGTGGGCGACACATCAAATATCTTAGCCAAATTGTATACTTGGAACACGCTAGATGGCGATATAGTGCGAAGACTTCGCACGGGTCAGCTAGTTATTAATTATTCAAAAATCCTAAAAAATTTTTAAGTTTTCATATCAACAAAGTTGAAACCCCCCTTAGATAATGTATGTACAGAACCCTCGTAACACGAGTCCGACTTATGCTTTGTAGGTTTTTATTTCTTGAAAATTTGAAACAAAAAATATATTTTTACAAAGTTGCTAATTGAAACTTGAAATTTAGAATTTTGCGGTTTTTAGACAGTGATGTGATATGTAAACGTCATATATGTGATATGTAAACGTCATGTAGTGTTGAATGTATATTTATTCTGTCATTATTGTAACTGTAACAAACGTAAGCCGCATATTAAACATCAACACCCAAATAAAACAAATCACAGACCTTTCAATTTGAGGTTAAAAGGAATTAAATTTTTATAAAGTCTCTAAATAAACTCAACGGATGTCGCCATCTATTGTGAAAGATATAAAACAAATAAAATACATGACACCTTCCTATTCACTGGTGTTAGGTTATTTAAAATACCGCGGTTTAGTTACGAAATTTCACTTAACAAAGATACATAGTACTTAATATAATGTTTAAATCACTTAATTCTATACGTATTTTGATATAAAATTACAAGTAAACTTCAGTAATAATAAAATTATAATTAATGTATTTTATTAAAAAAATATCAAAATGTTTATGAATTTTAAGTACCTATTTTTGTGAAATTTTTCCTTCTAATAAGAAAAAAATTGGAATTGTAGATTACTTTTTCTTTTTTTATAGTTTCTTTAAAGCTTCTTCATAAGCTGCTATCAATTGTCTTTTTCACTTTGACATTTGACACTATCTTATTCGATCGCTTTGTATCGTTGTGCATACGTCACTCTCTTTTGCTCCACTTCCATGGCATTCGAATATAGAGCTCTCTTGCTCTTTCTCTCTACGTCATATCTTTCTTCTCTCTCATGTAACGAAATGTGCTTAAACGTGACGCGACCTTAAAATTTTACTCTCAATTCTCGTCTACTTATCGATTAAATTATTGAATCGCCGCCTAAGAAGTTTTACTTCAAAAATAATAGAATCATCTAATTAAATTTTAACCCATTTTAAAATGTCCGAATTATTTAATATTTTGCGCAAGCATCAAGAACCGATGACAAGAAAATAATTTCACGAAATTAAAAAAAAATACAGCCTTAAACAAAAATAAAAGACTGACAAGAATAAAAATAAATTAATAGCTTAAAAATAAACACGTTTTTCAAAGTACTGCACTAAAAAGCAAAAAAAAAGTCTGTCTACTCTGTAAAGACTTTAGTATACGTCATGTTTGTTATGTATAATATATATCTGAGTGTAAACGCATGGGGCGATTTGTTTTGATATCTAACTAAAATATTCAGCATTTTTATTCATTTAATTTTCATTTTAGAAGCAAAATAATTTATTTTAGAGAAACTTTGCAGATAAGGTAATATATTTTTGTGGGCATGTTTCACCATACTTCTAGAAAAAATATATATAAAAAATAATTTTATCATACATGTAACCTGCTCTTTCCATTGACATCCCACACGACATATAGAAGTAAACAATTTGATCACTGCATTTGCATCCTTTAAAAACAGCTGTGACAAACGGACAGAGGGAAGGACACGTAAGTCACAGAACAGATACGTAATATAATTGATCTTACAAGGGTTTCGTTTTTTTGATTTTCAGCTACAGAACCTTAAAGAACAATACAAGACTTAGATCTCAAGTAGAAACCATAGACTTATTGCATTAAATAGGCAAACAGAAGTGAGAAAGAGCGCGATGATTTATAAGAGCAATGTAATAAAATTGGGTTCGGAAATTTTTTTTTGCCTATTTTGAATTTATCCATTATTATATCAGGTAAAATAAATGTGATTAGAACAATAATGACGTATTCTGTTCTTGATTGCGGTATATTTTAAAAACCATTTGTAAAGAATTGATTCCGTATTTTTCGTATTTATTTTCAAAGCCCTCATAGAAATGACTATTTCATATATGACAATTTATAGAGTAATATGCCTAATCACACGTAAAATAAAGGTATTTGTTAAAATATCACTGAATTACCGAGTTTTTGTATAGAAATTGCTTTTTTTCAATCGTAGGTATATTTTAAAAATCTAAATAAAACCAATGGTACATTTCATGGTATCACCTTAGTCATTATTATAAATACCAAGTCATTATTATATAACCAATGGTACATCACCTTAGTCATTATTATAAATATTTAATGGAATACCTTTCAACTGCAATAGTATACAGGAATATTTCTTAATCAGTGACCGGAATTGAAGAGTGATTTTTGGAGCTAAAATTTAAACAAAAACATTTCTTTTCGTTCCACATCAGAAAAAACTACAAGCATTCGTTATATTTTTAAAACACGTTTTTAAAAATCAACAAGAATGACTTGTAATAACGAACGCTTCTTCCGAGATTCGCTTACAATTCGTGCGCCTACGTTCAACGTCAAATTTCGCCTCTCACTAGCGCGTTACAGTTAACTTAAATATTTCTCGTCCGTAATGAAAAATTTGTGACAAGTTTAAAATGTTGTTATTATTTATTGATCGTTATTATTTATAATGCGTTTCAATCATTATTTACGCAAACTTCAATATATTAAGAGAATTCTCTATTTTTATTTAGTGAAATAAGTGCACGTTGTGAAATAAGATTGAAATTTTTCTTCATACGGGTTTAACATAGTGATAACGAATTTTTTTTCATTTAAATCAGTATCTTCATTACGGCGTATTTAAAAAATTGGAATTAAACTTTTTAAAGATAATTGGAAACATACGTACTCAATTAACTTCAATTGTTGTTCGAAGTGAAATTAATTACAATACACCACTCAAATTTGCACGTTTTTCTAAGACTTTGTAAACATTTACACCAGTATTTCGTAATAATAAAGCATCATTAACTCTTTTAAATTTGAGAACATTTATATTTAAAATATTTATTTAATAAAGTCTAATACACAAGTCACAATAAATTAAATTTACTTTAAATAAAATAAATCTCAATATTATTTAAAATTTCTTAGACAGTACTAATTTTCATACTTTTTTGTTTTAAAAATACTATTTTTAAAATTGTTTTTATTACACAAAAATAAATTTACTTTTTTTTCGTTTTTAAATATTTGTTACTACAACCGAAAATTATTTTGCTTCAGTTATATTAATAAATTAAACGTTTTAAAAATATAATTTTTTAAAAATATATAAAAGTTATCGACATCCTTGCCTGTATTATTGAACACCTTTAAACTTACATTAAAACGTAAAGCAGATTTACGCACAAACATTTAAATTTATGTTACGCAGAATTTGAAACTGAGGTGATCTATGTAATAAATCTTTAGTAGAAACTATTTTGAGATCAATTATTAACATAATTTAAATTTTGTAACCTGGGAAAGAAAAGAATATAATACTTTCTTTCTTTTCTTATAATTCTTTTTACAGGATAAGGACATTATGTTTTAAATTGGCATTTCTTTGCTCCAAAGGGAAGGATTAATTATCTACATAAATACTTTTATTACCGAATAAAAGTATTTATGTAGATATTTTTCTTAAAAATTTCAGCTGTTCGTACCTAGAATTTTTTTTCTGTTCAACAAAGTGAATAAAATAAAAATGTACTACCTATGTTATAACATTTCAACCACAAATAATTTAAGAGAGAATGCATTTAATAGCAGCTACCCATTTATTTTTTTTTCATCTGGTTTCCAATTCAATATGGAAAATCTGTAAAATTAGAAACTTGCTATTTCTTGAAGTGATTTTACAATTTAATACACGATATAGTAGGTATAAGTTCAGTACAGCAAAAATATCAATTTTAGTGCTATTTTTTTTAAGTTAAAGGATACACAAAAAAATGACGTATTTAAACAAATAGGACTCGCTCGTCATCATTTTATTATAAAAATTAATATGAAATAAATTTATTCACAATAAATCTCTTTATGTTGTTATTTCTGAAAAGTTTTTTACTTTAAATATATAATTGTATACTACACGCTTAACAAACAACTTGAGAGACAAAAATAGCAATACAAAAAATTGGAATGTGTGGAATTATTACAATTTTTATCCAATCAATTTTTCATAACAAAATAATCGCGACCGAGAATTATTTTTTTTAAATATATCCTGTTTTATATATATTCTGTCATTAAAATATCGGTGAAAAACTGCATTGATTCCAAAAGTAAACACAATATACGCACATAAACAATATACACACACACAATGTACACAATATACATACCAAATTTACTACAGCAAGCGTTGTTTTAAAATAAATCTACGCCATATATTGAATTCGATAGGAAACAGGGTATGATTATTTTTGCTACAGATATTTTTTTTTATTTTCATGAAAACATTTTAAGAATACGTCGCATGAAAACGAATTTCATATAAAAAAATATAATGAAAAAAATGCTCTGTAATTTTTAAATTTTGATTTTGCCATATACGTGTAACTAAATTTGTAAAATGAATGTTAGAGAAAGAACATTAATTGTGAAAAAAACCCTTGCAACTGTTGGACATTAAAAACCAACTGAACAATAAGGACTATGTAAGAAACATAAAGGTCGTTTGAAGACGACAGAAATAAGAACGTTTAGTTACAGTTTGTCATCATTGCGGAACTCTATCAACAGAAAATAATAAACGTCATTGAATGTAAAGAGGTTATGTGACGGTGAATGTGTCATATTTTCAAAAACTGTGCATCATTTTTATGAATTATAAATATACAAATCACTACACACACATATACAAATCACTACACTATATCTAACCATTTTTTTTGAGCTTTGAGACTTCACATAAAAAAATAAGGGCGGCGTAAAAAACGTTCATTAATTTATTACCATATTAATTTAACACGGTTAATATAAAGTATTAAAGCTCCATCTATATGTTAGTAGCTCCATCTTTTAGGCAGAAAAAATACTTTCTACTTATGTCATCTCAACTAGGTATTTAAATTTCCGAGATAAAACTTACTATTCAAAACGGTCTCTAGATAAGTAAAATTTAGTAACACTGATCAGTTATTAATTAAAAAAGAAATTGATTATAACTAGCTGTTATATCTAGTATAACTTTCCTATTTAATAACTCAATTATGCGTATATTATTTTGATGGCCATAGAAATTTTATGATAAGTAATAAGGTAAAAACCTTGATAATATACTTATTATTATTAAGTTCGCCCAAAAACGCCTTTGGATTTATCCAGAAGAGGCGAAATAGTCGCTAATCGTTTTACACGAATTCATACGTGCATTGACGCGATACTAGCGCGTAGCTCGCGCTAGTCAAGATACTATAAAGTGAAACCATAAAGTAGCAACTCTTTGGTTACGTCCAATTTATTCGACCTTCATAGTGAGTGCACGTATTCAAGTAAATGGAGTGACAAAATTTTGATATGGAATTGTTTATTGACAAGTAGAAAAAAGATCAGACATGTAGAACATGAAACCTTCTGATTACTCAAAAAGAGTTTTAAAAGGGAAAACTTGGAAAAAATTGGTATTATATTTAAAGATAAAAATGAATTGAAGAAAAGCGAAAGGAAATTGGTGAATAATTATTTATAATGTTAAATATTTGTTTAATAGTAAGAAATATTATAAATCAGACCATTTTGTCCTGACAAGAAAGGATAATAAAATAGTCAGCAAATATATTCCTTGTATTTCAAGACCTAACAATTGTTTTAATTGTATTAGGTATATTTAGGCCATCTAGCGATGTTTCTTACAATCTGCATCAATTTCTTACAATCTTCATATCTGTAACCATATCTTAATCTGGCGGAATTATGAAGAACAACATACTTTAATTATGTCAATGGTAACATCTATGTCTGTATTGAGTAATCTGTGTAAATATTCGCCATTTGTTCACCAGGTTTCTACACCAACCCTCAATTTAATGTCTCGCTCTAGAGATGCGATAATTAAAAATTCTATTTATTTTGGTTATATTTTGCTGTAATACGGTCGCATAATATTTTATGATAGTCTGAGTGTTTCATCCTCAACTATAACAAAAAGTAAACTTGTTGAGCGTGTTGATAATGTTAACTTAGGTTCCGGAGTAATTAAAGAAATTCCCAGAAGTTTGTTATAGAAAATATAGAATTTTTAAAAATCGTTTTGTCATTCCTCTACCCACATACGTTTACGCAGATAAAGTATAATTTGTAATACACACGACCAATAGTACAGTTAAAAAAATATTTATAGGAATATAGAACCGGAGTCCAAAGATTTTGTGATTCAAATATGTCGGCTGTCAATAGCTCCATTGCAATTAGGGAAGTTTGTAAATTTTCAAAATCACTTTGCAATTTGCTTTCTTCAAAATAATGTCGATTTTTACGGTATTTTCGTTACTATATCTTTTAAATTCTTCAAAATAATGTCGATTTTTGAACGATTTCAATTACAGTTCATTTCTTTAATCTGTAGGCATAATGCAAGTCTATAAAATAACAGCCGGTAGCCAAACACTTGAAACAAAATATAAGACTTATTAAAAATTATCAATTTCAAGCAATTTCCGTAAGAAATAAATAGAAAAGTCTTCGCAACACATGATTTCAGGAAAATGAAGAAAAAGTTTATGAAGATTGTCAGGAAAATGAAGAAAAAAATTCACCGTCGGGCTCTGCGGTTTCCAAGACTAATTAAGTATATTTTCCACCACATATGTTTCTCCAAAATTCAGTACGTAATAAAACAACAAGAAAGTAATATAGAAGACTCAACTCAATGCTCCGAGATATGTAACAACGAATTAGAGTCTGCGGAAGATATAAAGGAAGACGTGTCACCTGGTCAATATACAATGCGAAAGGAAATAAGTAAAAAAAGAATTCCTTTACATAATTAAAAACAATTTTGCATCACGGACTTAAGAACAGCCACAAGTTTCCTGCACAAAGGAAGGTGAAGAGGAAACATTTGTTTGTTACCTTTACATAAATAACTGTTCACGATATCTAAGGTCACTCATATAGCAGTAAAAATTGAATAAATAAAAATTCGCCAAAAAGCTCAGCTAAGTTTACAAAAACTCCCTACAGCAACAATTTATCTTCTTTGATAATCGTCTTCGTCTTTAATTTCAACTCCCGTTCGACCTTGGTACCAAATAAACAAATTTTGAGACCCAATGAATTTGCTTTTCAAAAATAGGACGCCATTGCAATCTCAAAATTCTGATTCAACATCTCAGTCACAATCATCAATTTACTTATTATAATCTATATTTAAAATAACTAAGTTTAATCGTTAAAAACACTGGAAATAATGTCTCTTGGCTATTTTATGTCTACAATAAAGAATCTTACTGCCATTTCTCCCGCTAGGGGGCTATCTGTAATAAAACGTGGACATCACATCGACTTTCATTGGTTTTCGAAGATTAAATCTCGATTTATATGCATCAATGTTATGCAGTTGTAATAAATGGTGGAGCAGTTGAAAATATAAATGTACATTTATTCTCTAGGAACAAATATCGTCAGAAACTGTAGGAAATAGCTGTGTGTTGCAAAAACTTTAAGGCCAGAAAACAACTACGGTTTTGTTCAAAGCTTTCATTTCATTCTGATTTTTTTTCTGGTATTACTTTTTCGCCAAATTTTCTTTTCATATAAGTTTTCAATTTTTAACGCCACGAAAATCCACCGTTTTTTTTGACACCTAGTTTTGCTTGCGTCTTACTTTCCCTATTAATAGCTAATTAAAAGCAACAATTACTTGATTCCTAACTATGATAATCTAATTAATAAAAGTTTACTTAGTGGTTATACGTTTTTCTTCTGAAATCTTTGCGCGGACCATAATTAAAAAAAAAAAGTAAAACATCTAAAGACCTTATGGACTTACGAATGTAGTCTATCTACAAAAAATTGGATGTACTAAGTACATTTAGTTTCCCTTTGTCTTCGCTTTTCCAGCTTCGGTAAGCTGGCCAAAATTTGATCATCTTCATCCAACTCCTGGTTTAATACTGAACTTACTGAATACGTCCCATAAATGCTCGCGGATTGCATGCTCCTTCTGGACGCAACCTGCGCGTGTATACGCGTGAAACGATTCGCCCTTCTGGTCAGTCTTCGATATTCAGCTAAAAACGACTCTTATGGGCGTACTGTTTCGAAAATGCCTTAATGTTCTTGAATTTTTTGAGATAAAATATTCTTTACTTTTTTATATGAAAATCTTAAAAATTACCTTGATTTTTCCCACAATTAACATAAACTTCCTGAAAATTTGCTCATTTTCCGTGCGAAATTTTTAATATATATATATATATATATGTATATATATATATATATATATGTATATATATATATATATATTTATACTTACTCGATCGCAATTCATTTGTCCGATTTTCATGATTGCTACAGTTTCCAGTAGGTCCCATGTAAATATGATCGGGACTTAATGTGGATTCTGGAGATATCTTGAACTTCGCAATGGGCGTGAGTACAAACTTAAACTCATGTAATATATCTTTAGTACTTTAGTCATAGTGTCCAGGTGTGATGATCTGATCTGACGGGCTGACACAACTCCTCTGTGGTCAGGAGCAGATTCAACATGTTTGGACTCAATTTACTTATTTTGACGAGCTCTTTAATCACAAATAGAGACCAATGTCTGATGTTGAAGCCAGAAAATGGTGACAGGATTTCCTCAATGACGAGTATATTTAATGTCTTTGGAATAGTTTGATTTGTCTTAACGAACCTTTGATCTCAAGTAGTGGTCAGGATCTGATAATGGAGCACGAAGAAGGAATTCTTCAATGGTAAGCAGTATCAGATTTTGGGTTCATCCGACTTGTCTAACAAGCCCTTTATCCGCAAGTGGAGTATTTAAAAAATTTTATAGACTAAACTTTAAGGTATTGAATTCAAATTTCATAATGTTTTTGAAACTAGAATTGGAGCACGCCACTCTCAAAATAAATTATTATTTCTGCTTTTCACTAAATCAAATAGTGACAGCAAAAGCGAACTAAAATGTCTACATAAAATTATTATAATAATTTGCACTCAATCTATAAAATTGTCTATTTTTGGTAATTCTGCCATTATAAATTTGTAGCATACGGTGATCTCAGTAAATAGTTACGTATATTTAAGAGAGTATAAATTTATCATTGTTTTTATTCGAGTCTTCGTGCTTCTGATCTTTATAATTCATACTTCCACACATTAAATAAATTTTATGATAAACCTAGTAATTTAATCATAAAATCTAAATCTCAACCTAGAATGTTCCGCCATAATGTATCAAAACGCCTGTTAAATACTAAAACAATTTTTGACGTTCGAAACATACAGTTTTCCATAGAAACAGAACAGAGTGGATGAGCAGGAAGAGAAAAATGTTCCACTTTCTTTAACGTTTGCAAGCGAGCCGCAACCAGTTCTACTTCTCTTATGAAATGGTTATTAGATCCATTGATGTTAATAATGTTTCTATTGTTTCTGCTACTAATTTATATGGTAGTCATACAGAAATTTAAGAAACGAGATATTGCTTAGAACACTAATTGCGGTTTATTTTGGGAAATGTGGTAAATAAATTTACAAATACTTTATAAATCTGTCCAAAAATATGTTTGTTATATAATATGTGTGTTATAAATTGTATACTCGGTCAAGTTAGGGCAATTTAAGTCACTCATACAACGTACATCACCTTTCAAAAACGAATATAAGTACCTCGTATCTTTACTTTTATAAATGTTACATGAATGTATGTTTGTTGCATGTTATAATGTGTAAAACAATTTTAACATAAAAAGAAAAATAATTGTATTTTTATTTATAACTGTGTCGACGACACTGAAGACTGAGCATCTGTTTGTATAGCAATCGGACACTTCGTGTGCTACCTAAACTACCTAACTTTGATGAGTGGCCTCGATTATATAACACTTGTACTTGATAAAATTCTATGATCTATTGCAGACTATACAATTCTTCAACCTATTATATACCACCTGTACTTGAAAAATTCTATGATCCATTACAGATTCGATTCTCCGACCTAAAACTTAACAGTAAACAGTATCAGAAACAATGGGCAATATAATAGGAAGGTAACAAAACCACAATTTTTGATCTGCCAAAACCATTAAGGTTTTGGCAGATCAAAAATTGTAGAATCATCTTGCTACCCCAATACTTACATTACCTTTGTAAATGTCATAATTTCAAAATGTACACGCACTTTTTAGAACACTTAATTATAAATTAATTCTACAGTTCTCTTGCCTCACTCATTGGCTTTTATTTTAAAATATTGTAACTCTGTATATTTGATTCAAAATTTTTTTACAGCCTCCTAAATACAGTATGCCCTCTTGTACACAATATAATAAAACTATAAACTATGCATGTCTGTACAAGGATAAGTGGTAGAATGCATTAAAACAATATTTCGAATATATATCTGTATGTGCTGCATACGCAGCAAACACAACTACTAAACTAATTCAGATGGAGTTTTCAAGAAAACATTGCTCTTAATATTTATTTTATCGCAATCTCATTTAGTATTTATTTTATCGCAATCAGTTCATTCAATCAGAATTTAGGCTAATTTAATATTTTCAACAATTCATTTACATTGCAGTAATACAACAAGGTGCCTATCTACTCCACGCATAGCAATTACACGTATGTGTATTATATCTAAGTCAATAGATGGCGCTACGGGCATCTTATATTGTGCAATGAACTTTTCCATCCGGACATACATTGGTGAGACGTGGTCAAAAGTAAAGTGTGAAATAGTGACAGAAGGGTAATAGTGACTAAGAGTAATTAACCTGACTACTGACATAAACTACTTTAATTGAAGTTTCTCATTTTCTGTTTTTTTTGTTGTGAGCATGTTAAAGGCTAGAATAATTAAAAAAAACCCACACATGAAGTGTGGGTGCAGCTAGTCTTAATTATAGAATTGCAATCATGCAAGAAAACTATAAACTCGCCCTTTTAACTAAACTTGATTTACGTCTGTATTTAAGATATACAAACGCAACACAGGCACAAATAAACGGCTATTTGATAATCTAGCATATTCAGTAATCTCCTCTTTTAGTATTCACAACAATCCAAAACAAAGTTGAATAAAGTTACAGTTTGTAATCTTGTATTAATTTAAAATTCAACTCGCTTCAGCCTCTTTTATGTTCTGGTTTAAACAAAACGACTAGAAAATAGTAATAAAATTGTTTTGAATTGGTTCACCACGCTTTTTTTCCCATAGTCGAGTTTTTTCTTTTAAGAGGCGCGACTTATTTTATATGGCATTACTTCCAATTGTTGAGCTTGCACTATATCTCATTTCCCAAGGTGAGGAAGTTGCACATCATTTAATAATATTTATCCGATTACCATAACTATACTAATTAAATATATAGGATGTAAAGTTGAATATGACAAAGTCGAAGATAGGTAATTCTTATCAATGTTCTGAAAAAAACTGTGAAGCGTAATTTGGGACTTGCACTTAGAGGGTTCCCCATACGCATTTAAGTATTTATAAACATTTAATGGTATGTACATAATATCTCTACGAAACTATTTACAAAATTTTAATTCTTTAGAACGAAAATATTTTGTTTACTATATCTTTAACAGGTGCACATATAAAAAAAAAAATTTTATGATGTAAATACAAATTCATGATTTTGAGATTTTTTCCTTTACTCTTGCTGCAAGACCTTGCTTCTCGCCAAATTTCATGATTCTAAGTCAACAGGAAGTACCCTATAGGTTTTGATTTATTAACGAGCAAAAAATATGGCATAAATGGCTGTATTGATCGGGATTTTCTTTATTACGTTGACTTAGCTTAATTTTTTTAAATCTCCAAGGGACCGCAGACCTAAGTATTTGATATTAATTTCAACTTGATACCTGCACGCGTTCCTAAAGATTAGTCTTGACAGTCAACAAAATGATAAAGGGTTCCTTTCGAGGTAGGGTTCCCCTAAAAAAACGAAACCATTTATTGAAATTCATGATGTATCCAGAGTTTGTCAAGTTCAAAGTTGATTTTGTAAAATTACTACCATATTTTCCGCCTTTTGCATTCTTATATAAAATGTCATTCGATAAATCAATAAGAAATCTACATATTATTCTATAAAACTAATATATTTCATTTAATTATATCATAATTTTTAATTACACAAATTTCAAAAAAGGTTTTCACTGGTTTCTTCAGAACAATTATTTCTCAGTGGCTTTTATCATATTCAACTTTTTACCCCGCAGTCGGATAAAAAATGATGTGCAACACACATTATTCTCTCCCTCAAGATTAAGTAGTCAGACAAAAAATTGTGAAGTGATTTCTCCAAGGTCCTTTATGTAAAAGATGATACAATGTCATTTTTTTAGAGTAAACTTACCATCAATAGGATGAATGCCAAAGATAAATATACTTCAAGTTTTTGTAAACTAAACAAATGCTGATATACCATTTAACCACTGCAACAGCTCTAAAAAATTAGTTTATCATGCTCAAAATACTGCATCAAGTTCCACCCACCAGACACACAAAAAATAAATCAGTAACCAATCGCCATTTCATCTTCAATCGCTTTATTATTATTATGACATTTTTGTTATTTTTTTAAATAATATACTTTAATATTATAAATATAGATGATAAATACAGCTTAAATGAGATTTCAGACTTTCATCGCGAGATAACAAACACGTAAACGTCCCGTCCGGCCTCACACGTCAGGCCCTATTAAAAGTATTGCTCCGTATGCATGGACGTCACATGTCAACTTCCAAAACTGCATCTATATAAATAAATTAATAATGCTTGAATGTGCGCTTCGATATTCGGGTATTGCTTATAAATACAATAAAATAAGCCGTGTTGCCTTTTGTGTAAGCAAAAAAATAATTGTTGTGTATTAATATTCTTGGTGACCTAGGAAATAATACGCTAAGCGTGTAATTTACATATCCATAACAACAGATGTATAAACATTTTACAGAACCTGGTCTACCTATTTATCCTTCGATTGCCAGAAATTTTTTCCATACATATGCGAAAACCCCAGCGGTATTTATAAGTAGTGTAGGAAATACTTTGCATCAAAATCAATTTTGAAAAATTATTTTAAAAAATTTTTGACTTATAAAACTCAGAAATTAATACAAACAATCTATAAATTTATTTCAAACAAAGCCATATATTGGTATACCATGTACAGCTATTTGCAGTACACTGTGTTAAATAGAAGATACAACTGTGCTTGTACTTGTAATACAAAATCTGTTTTTGTAGTTTTGTGTTACAATTTTATTTATTAGTACTTAAATAAAAGTGTTTGCCTAAAATTTATAATACGTGCGAACGTATTCCCCCATGTATATATGCATGGAGGAATGCAATCCCACTCATTGTTACCCAAAGTATTAAGAGAAACAGAATTGTAAAAAAACAACAATGATGTTAATTTATCACAGTGTTCAATTAGATTTTTTTCTGTATAATTCAGTAGAACAGGAAGGAGAGACAATAATAATATAACACCAAAGAGGATGACAAAAATAAACAAAACCTAGACAAAACGAGATATGTTGGCAAACCATTATCTTTGGAATATATATAGAAATTCACAGCAACACCATCATTAGTTTGACTTTGAAAATTGAGTATATATGGTCTAAAGCAATGATTCATAAAGCGGGCTACAGGGACTTCCCAAGGGTCTATTTCGATTTGCTAAGGGTCCATATCAGTGAGAAAAAGATATGGGGTGACCGGACCCCATTCAGACAATATCATAAACATTCAAGCTATACGTAAATGAGACAATACACCTAACATGGACCATAGAGGTATAATCTTAGATCAAAACAAAAAAGGGAAGATACGGTATACTCTTACTTTATGTAAATACAAAAGAGCATAGGTACAACTACACAGATACAAATTCTCACAACTGCAATCACAAATTGCCTACATGTAAAATTAACCAAAAGAGACAAAGCGAATTAACAATTGCACCGAATGCATGGTACTATAGGTTCTCACGTTGCGGCGCCTACGTATGCTGCCGTCATTCAAACATAACGGTAATAAAAGAAAATATTTTTTGAAAACATAACATTTTTTTGTAATTGCACATGAAAAGTAACTAACTCCAAGTGTCCTGTTTTTGTTTTGTGAATGATTATTGTGTGTGGTTACTACCACTAGATGGCATTTTTGGATCGATTTGACTGAAAATATTGGTAATTTGAATTTCAAGAACCCCACGTCTATGTGCAAAGCCAGTTTGTGTACGTCTGCATTGAACCGAACACAACCAGGTCCATAGGACCTGGTTTACGCGAACTGAGCATCAGTAAAGCGTACCGTATCTTCCCTTCTTTGTTTTAATCTAAGGGTATAATTAATTATTTGATATTTCATTAAACTGTTCGCCTTGTAGTGGTGCTATGTTCATGCAAGTTGTTACAAATTTTCATATTAGTCCACACTTGTTTAAACAATAACTTTGCAAAGATTTGTTCTAACTAAGCATTATCAGCAAAAAGAGCGTTAAAGACAAACACACTGTGAATGTTTTTCTTCTTTTACAAGTATTCATTTTACAAAAAACCCTATTAAAATGACCAGCACTGTATCGTATGATGTGAGAAACTCGTTTGACGTTAACAAGTTCAGGAAAATTCAATATCAGGTAACCTAAAGAAATAAGTTTTGGAACATTAGAAAAATTTAATTTGTAACAGTAAATTAAAAATGGAGTTAAATATTATTGTAAACTAAGATAGGGGGTAGCAGGGAATTTCTATACTCTACGTATGGGAAATAGAATCTCTGGTTACAGCTACTTATTAGTGCGCAAATGAAAACTACAAACACTACAAAATTTACGAGACACTACGATCACTATATACGATAGATAAATTGACATAAACCAAATTTGAAAAAAGTACTTTTAAATTTTTTTTTGTTTTTAAAAATGTCTAGCTACTTTTTCAATAAGAAATTTTCAGTTTTACGCAACATGGAGTCTCTCCTTTATCCAGGCACACATTCAAACTAAATAATACGACTTCACAACTATTCCAATTTCATTGGTCTTGAAAGTCGAAAACTCACCGCCATTTTGAAACTCGATATTCAATTTAAGCAGCAAAATCCAAATTTTTAACAACCTTACTTCAAATATTCCCCTAATTATGAAATATTAAAGAGTGTATAATTCAAGATGGCAGTCGATAATTCAAAAGGGCGGCCAGTACTCCACTTTTAAGAATTATGTCTGTTATGCAAGTTTTATAAATTCCACAGTAAACTGAAATTATGAATATCTGTCTTTCCTTTATTTAAATCTTATTATTATTAGGCAAAAATTGTTTAAAATCTGTACACAGAATGTATGAGCATATTTGTGCAATCGGAAATGGGTTTATTTGAAGTATATTTAAAGTCGAAACGTAACACCTTAGAAGTTGCAACAGCTTAACATTTGCATAATTGTATTATATCACATAAAGCATGCATATACACTATTAAATTTTTTTCTTATATAAAACAATTTTCACATTTTAATCTCGCGTTTCAACTTTAAATCTACTCACATCTCTTCCAGATTACATATATACCCGTATATGCAGACTATTTTGACATTTGAGGAATAGGAACAGTCAATATGACAGTTAAGATTTTATTAAAATATCTAAAAAATGTTATCGTTCAAAATTAGAAAAATTTTGCAAAAAAATTAAAAACAATTAATTTTTTCATAAATTCAACACCATAGACAGAAAAAATTAAAAGAAGACATTTCTACTTGACTTCAAATCCAGTGAGAAATAAGAGAATAAAACTCAATATAACCCAAACCAATTGACACATTCGAAACGTGTATCTCTCGTTATAATACAGTCAAATTTAATTATTTTAATAACAGCTAAATAATTAAAATAATATTTATTTATTTATTGATAATAAATCTTAAAAATCAGTTTCTTAGATTCTCTTTTTCAAATCATTAAAAGTCTCGAAACGTACCATTTAAAAATTTTACAGAAAGTACCATAATAATACTATACATAGATAAAGCTAACATTAACAATTATTTAAAAAAAATTGGGGAAACAAATATATTTTAAAAAAGAGAAAATCCTATTTATTCAATGTAATTATTTATTTATGCAATTTAATCATCAACTTTATGACACTTTTTATAATTTCTTTCAATTAATTTTTTAATGTTTTTTTAATCATTTAAAATTTTAATATTTTTATATTTAGCTTCGGTGATATAAGTCGACGGGCCTCTAAATGCCACTCTCGTATTTCCTCACTAATAAGAGTGTGGTTGCGCAGCGGAAATCCATTAAAAAAAGCTAATCACAGTTGAATTTTTAAATCGGCGCATATTGCAAATGTCATTCAAAAATTAATAATATATAAAACGGCAACTTTAAAGACTGCCATTTCGAAAGTGGTATTTTTACAGTGGCCATATTGGATTTTGTGCTTCTGACGTTTATATAAATCTATCATCAATTTTCAGTCAAGAATATCGGTTTTTCAAAAAACTTAAGTAAAATAAATACTTTATACAACAACTTAGCATTGCAGGAGAAACAAAAGTCTTAATTTCAATAAGTTATACAGAACACACACTAAGAGAACATCCAATATTACCACTGTTAAACATACATATTTTAACTCCCTCCATCGTTTCTTCAAGGGTGTCCCGCTGCACGGCCACAAAATACACGTCACAGTCTAACACGAGAACATCTCGCTGACAGCAAAAAAGTAAATACTTCAATTGTATACAATTACATTACAATTACGTTATATAATTACAATGCACGCCACTCGTTCGTCTGTTTGGAGTATAGCTCCTCTGACCAGGACTTCGTCTGTTTGGAGTATAGCTCCTCTGACCAGGATCAATGTCCCGCGTCGCCACTCACAAACATCCTACGTATTAACCACATGACAAACAATAATAAACAACGACCTGGCTCAAAAAGGTCACCACGTATCCGCCACCACTTCAACACGCAAACACAATCATGAGAGTTCTTCATCTGTTGAAACAATAAATAAGTTTTATTATTTGAACTTTACCATTTCTAAAAACAAAATAAATTTGACCTTCTAAAAGTTCATTCCGTATGTACTCGCCTATAATATTCGCGCTGCGTGTTTTGATTCATGGCTACTCACTCAACATGGCGAACAAGATTCACTTTTATTTATAATGTTACACAATTAATACAATAACTATTATCATTTAGTAGCCGAATAGAATATTTTGAAATTTATCATTTTTCTTTTTTTTTATGCGCGCCGCATTGATTGAACCGTCACTAAAACCCACCAATCTTGCATATTTTCGTCCAATGTCACAGGTAGATTATATCGGACCTCCTGTCCGCACGAAACACTACACTGATTCGTAAAGACACCTGTATTATATTGCTGAGCGTCATCAAACTAGAAGAGACACTACGAGAGTCATAGATGCGATCGCGGGTTGCACTAGAGTCCGCGTGTCAGTGGAGGGTTCAGTCATGCTTGGATTCGGGCGTGGGGTCTACCAGGCCCCCTTCCTCCACGGTTGTTGCTGAGGCTGGCGCATCTCCCACGTCGCTTGCGGCACAAGTGGACCCTGCACCATTGGCTGTTGAGCATATGAGAATAGAACAATTAGGATAGATCGTTGCTCCAGATCATCTTTATGAAAATTATTAGAAAAATATTTCAAATTCGTGAAAACTGATATGTTCAACTTCAACGATTATGAATACATATATATAATTTCAAATCAAGGATTGCTAGAATTATGTCAATGTTTTTAAATTTTTTTAACATTAATACAAATTTCCAAGTACTTATAAAAAAAGTTTATAGTTTTGGTTTTGCTCAACAAATGTAATGTGGTTAATTTGAAATAAACTATCCACTGTAATACAATAGAAATCACAAAACTTGCAATTTTCACTTTCACTAATTATTACAAATTAAACAAAGCAACATTAACTACACAACATTGTGCGTTGCTTCCCGCTATTCTCAAAAATAATTTTTCACTTAATCCAACCTGTATTATAAGATTGGGTTTTCTGTACTTATTCCAAATCCTGATTACTGGTATTTTCTAAGTGACAATAAGATTTTTCCCGTTTTATTCAACATCAATAAATTTATAGTTCGTATCATACTGCTGTTTATTCGATGCACTACTTGAAAGGTTATAAGAAATTTCCTAATTCCTCACAATTTCCATTTAAACTTTTAATAATATAATTTCCTATCCATTATTAATTTGTATGAAATTACAAATTGCCGAGTTGAACGGTTCCTATTTTAGAGCCAGACATCGTATTAACACTAAGCCATCCGGTATCGCCACCACGATTATGTCAAACGAAAACTACAGTTTGTTTCATATCACGTTAAATATTGTCTTTAATAAATATATAGATAATAAAAATATCTTTCATTTATATATATATATATATATATATTAAAAGCTATTCAAATTTTCTTGTTATATTAATATCTTATTTTGTTGACATTGGTCCTATGTGGATTTGATCTTTCGACATTAAATGAAAACCCAGTTAGTATTAGTCGTTATATATACTTTAAAATAATGTAAGAATTCCGTCAAAAACAAAGAAAATTTTTTTTCAAACGTAAACAGAATTTTAATATAAACAAAATGTAAACACCATGTGCAATGTTTATGTTACGGACTTTTGTTTGCAGTTCGTGATCCAATAAAACAAAAATAATTAAAATTGTCCTATGTGGTTTTGACCGTTCAACATTAAATGAAAACACAGTCAGTACCAGTTGTCACAAATACTTGATAATAGTGAAATAATTCCGTCAAGAACAAAGAAATTTTTTTTCAAACAAATTAAACAGCATTTTAATATAAACAAAATGTAAACACCATGTGCAATGTTTATGTTACGTTTGCAGTTCGCAGTCGAATCAAACAAAAATAATTAAAATGACACATTCACAATTCATACTGTGTTCAAATAAGTAGGTAAATCGAAACATGCTTTTTGCTTTCACTGGAGACTTGTATTGTATTATAACTCTTATGACGCAGGCACAAGAATTTTTTGCTATTTACCTGTAATTAAGAAATAAAATAACTTTATGAAAAGGTGTCAATATGGTGACACATATTGGCCTAGCGAATTCGTGGTGAAAATACATACTGTTTGAAATTACAAAGCACCTAAAACTATCCCCGTAACTAAACTACTGAATTATGTTAATTGGTTTATTGTGTATAGTTATGAAACACCATCTAGTATATGAGCATTCATTTATTGTCAAATAGTCAAATCCATTTTGTATATTAAAAACTATTAAAATTTTCATGTTATATTAAGATATTTTAGTATTTTTTGTAAATATTGGTTCTCAAAGTGTCGACTTTACAAGTGACCAGACTTTTTAATTTTGTTACAGGATATTTAAAGTAAAGAGTCTAATTCATCTGAAAAAGTTATTCCACATTAATTTCGTATCGAAAACCTATACTCAATCTCACATTAGTAAAACGTTTCATATAATTTTATGTATTCGCATAAATTCTGCCTTGCATGACAGGGTTCCATTACCACAGATTATAATTTGAATTTATTATGAGTTGAATAATTATTTCACTTTCGTGGGAAATAAATGAGGGAAAAGGCAAATTTAATAAAAATGTTGTCTCCTTATAATATTCTAATCGCATTAAATAAGTAAAACAAGCTTACGCAACATGTCTCGCGCACTAAACATACTTTCAAATGAAAAAAAATTTGTTTCAGCCAATTTGATTTCATTTTTCAAATCAACACTCTTCACACAAGAATGTTCCAACTTCATTAACCCGTCCAAAAAATATTTTTTCTGAAAATAAACAAAGTGTTTGCTTACTCTGTAACTTTTTGTTATATTTTTACATATCGGGGAAACAGAAAAAAATCCCAAGAGGGCAAAACTGGGGACTATGTGAGGTCACAATTTGTAGCACAATTCCAGTAATTTGGTTGCCACAATAGCACATTAGTGCAAATTTTTACAACAAAGAAACATAATATAAACGTGGGTACCATTTTTCCCTCTTTTAAATTGCCAATATAAATTACACCTTGGGAGTCGCAGAAAACAGTCATCGTGATTTTGCCAGCTGATTTAACAGATTTTTATTCTTTAAAGCATGTTCATCAAAATAAATCCACAATTTTGATTGTTCTTTTGTTTTCAGCATATAGTAATGAAATAACGTGCCTTCAATTGTAACATATTGATGAAAAAACTCACTTGAACTGTGCTTAAACATTTCTAAACACTGCTGAGGTATTGTTACGCAATATAATTTTTTGGCCGAATGTCAGCAAGGGTGGCATCCACCTTCCTGGCAGTTTTTTCTCATCTAAATATTTACGCAAAAAATTAAGAACACATTCAGCCGAGATGTCAGCAGTTCTAGGTGTCCCGCGAATCTTGAGTCGACCAGGTTACAATACAATATAATGTACTTTGTTAATCACTTCTTCAAGAGTGACCTCAATCGGACGTCCCAGATGCTCTGCATCCAGAGACTGCATCACTTCTACTAATTCGGCCACAATGACAATGAAAGTCACTAAACAACTTATGGACCATTCTATGAGATGGAACCGAGTTCCCCATATTTTCTTTTCGCCATTGTAACAACAAGACTCCCCCATATTTGATTTCACAATGGATCAACATTCCATCTGATTTCAATATTGATTTTGGAGAGTATAAATAGTGCACAATTTAAAATAAAAATTAAATTAACATGAAAAATGTATTAAGTATAAAATTTGACTACCATAATTAGATAGCTATGAATGGTATCAATGAACAAAATTAGTAAAAATTGATGCTTAAATGGTAGATTTCTTGAAAGATAAAATTGACTATCACACAGAGTGAGTACGAATGGTATCAAGGAACAAAGTTAGTAGAAACTGACGCTTACATGGTCAATTTCTTTAAAGATAAAATTTAAATATCATGCCTAGTAGCTATGATGGTATCAAGGAATAAAATTGGTAGAAGTCTATGCTTACGTGGTCGATTTCTTGAAAGATAAAATTTAACTATCACACCTAGTAGCTATGAATGGTATCAATGAACAAAATTGGTAGAAATCAACGTTTACATGGTCGATTTCTTGAAAGATAAAATTTAACTATCACACTTAGTAGCTAGGAACGGTATCAATGAATAAAATTGGTAAAAATCGATGGTTACGTTTCTTGAAAGATAAAATTTAACTATCACGCCTAATTGCCATGAATGGTATCAATGAACAAAATTGGCAGAAATCTATGCTCAAGTGGTCGATTTCTTGAAAGATAAAATTTAACTATCACGTCTAATTGCCATAAATCGTATCAATGAACAAAATTGGCAGAAATCTATGCTCACGTGGTCGATTTCTTGAAAGATAAAATTTAACTATCACGTCTAATTGCCATAAATCGTATCAATGAACAAAATTGGCAGAAATCTATGCTCACGTGGTCGATTTCTTGAAAGATAAAATTTAACTATCACGCCTAATTGCCATGAATGGTATCAATGAACAAAATTGGCAGAAATCTATGCTCACGTGGTCGATTTCTTGAAAGATAAAATTTAACTATCACGCCTAATTGCCATGAATGGTATCAATGAACAAAATTGGCAGAAATCTATGCTCACGTGGTCGATTTCTTGAAAGATAAAATTTAACTATCACGCCTAATTGCCATGAATGGTATCAATGAACAAAATTGGCAGAAATCTATGCTCACGTGGTCGATTTCTTGAAAGATAAAATTTAACTATCACGCCTAATTGCCATGAATGGTATCAATGAACAAAATTGGCAGAAATCTATGCTCACGTGGTCGATTTCTTGAAAGATAAAATTTAACTATCACGCCTAATTGCCATGAATAGTATCAATGAACAAAATTGGCAGAAATCTATGCTCACGTGGTCGATTTCTTGAAAGATAAAATTTAACTATCACGCCTAATTGCCATGAATGGTATCAATGAACAAAATTGGCAGAAATCTATGCTCACGTGGTCGATTTCTTGAAAGATAAAATTTAACTATCACGTCTAATTGCCATGAATAGTATCAATGAACAAAATTGGCAGAAATATATGCTCACGTGGTCGATTTCTTGAAAGATAAAATTTAACTATCACGCCTAATTGCCATGAATGGTATCAATGAACAAAATTGGCAAAATCTATGCTCACGTGGTCGATTTCTTGAAAGATAAAATTTAACTATCACGCCTAATTGCCATGAATGGTATCAATGAACAAAATTGGCAGAAATCTATGCTCACGTGGTCGATTTCTTGAAAGATAAAATTTAACTATCACGCCTAATTGCCATGAATAGTATCAATGAACAAAATTGGCAGAAATCTATGCTCACGTGGTCGATTTCTTGAAAGATAAAATTTAACTATCACGCCTAATTGCCATGAATGGTATCAATGAACAAAATTGGCAGAAATCTATGCTCACGTGGTCGATTTCTTGAAAGATAAAATTTAACTATCACGCCTAATTGCCATGAATAGTATCAATGAACAAAATTGGCAGAAATCTATGCTCACGTGGTCGATTTCTTGAAAGATAAAATTTAACTATCACGCCTAATTGCCATGAATGGTATCAATGAACAAAATTAGCAGAAATCTATGCTCAAGTGGTCGATTTCTTGAAAGATAAAATTTAACTATCACACCTAATAGCTATGAATGGTATCAATGAACAAAAAATTTGGTTTTAAGTATTTATTATATTCTTTTATTTCACGCTATTATAAAGTATCCAAGCAAGAAGCTGATTCAAAAACTGCACATACTCACTGCAAAGTTTATACAACACACACGCTTATTATTTAATTCCGACAATCCTGCTTCCTCTCACTTACATGATCAATTTCTTGCATTCTATTTGTAATCTATCTCATTCCTGTATTAACTTGTATAGCTTTTAGAAAATTTGAAGACAAAAGTTATTTTTTAAAAATGATGCAAGTGTTCAATGGTGAAATCCTTTCGTCTACTTAACTATTTTCATTTTTAGAATTCACAGAAACTAGTATTTAAGTGAATATAAGTCACACGTCTATCCATATATTGTAGCCATTTACTATTCTGTTACAAAAATAATGTTATCTTACTTGCTTTATATTTAGCAGAAGTAACGTTATCCTAATGTTTACTTTATATTACATATCCTCCGATCATAAGTTCAAGTAAAAAGCTGAAGTTACACTGATTCTGCACATCAAGACTATATATGAAACATTTACAATCAAAGTCGATGTTGCAAAAACATCCAATTTATAATAATAAATGTCTTTATGGACTTTTTACCCGATTACGGCAGAGGAAGGTGTTATAAAGTTCACAGACTATGTATGTATGGGAGTTAGTCTGTTTTCTTGTACAAATAAAACTGCTAAAGTGAATTCAACAAATGTGGTGTCCTCATATTCGCCCTAATACAGAGTGTCCTCGGGTATAAATATTATTAATTTCACAGGCTACATGTGTATGTATGTAAATAAGATTGTTCTCTGGTACAAACTAAGCTATTGTTCAACAAATGGAGTGTCATTACTCATCATAGTAACCCAAAGGGTAACCTAGGGTATAAAACGTTATGAATTTCACAGGCTATGTATTAGATACGGGCAAACCAATCGAATTTCGTGATTGCAATCATTCGTGAATGATATCAAAAATGATCAGGTCCTCATGATCTGTTCATTTGATTGAATCGATCACAAACTGTACAGTTCGTGTTATGGGTGTCAACCATCCCGCCATGCCGCGGTTAGTCGCCAGTCACCATTCATTTATATTACGAGTCGATGAATATTTGTTTTCTACAGACTGCCGAGTGTGGTCACTTTGCAAATATATCGTTCCTTGAAATAGCATAATCAATTTGTTATTATTTAGATGAATGATTAGATGGGGTAGTTTCTCTTTAAAAAGAATGTTTAAAACATGTTAAAAATACTTACTATTTGAAATATTAACGCATTTAAGATTTTTTTTTAATTGGTCATTGGTCTCTCAGTGTTTAATTAGCTAGTGTAGCATATGAATCTATGTAGATTATGAACTATGACCACTTTTTAATTAGGGATAAAGTTTAAAGATTAAAAAATATTGTTTTGGCACCCAATAAGTTTCCTTAGTACTTTTGTTACTTATCTATATTTACTGTTATAAAATGTTGAATTTACTGAAGACATAAAGTGTTCTGTAGAAACATGTCAATTTCCATTATTATATGGCAGAAAAACGCTTTCAACTTCTTTGATTCCAAAATTATATTCTAGCAAAAGAAAAAAGTAAACAATAAGGTGCAGCAATCCGGAGGAATTTGTTTAACTACGTGTGGTTGAACGTGGATTAACAATCCAAGCTATATAGCTATAACTTATTGATACAAATATAATAATCATAAACAGATTAAAATCAAGCAGCAACTTTTCAAAATCTATTAAACATGACACTAAACACTTCATGTAATCCGAAAATATTAATTAATTATATGAATGCTATTATTCCAATAAATGAATTACTGTAATTATACTGAAAAACATTTTATATGTACAGATGGATACACCGTTATAATATATATAAATATATATATATATATATATATATACAGTCTGCAGTACAGCATTCCTGCGTTACGAAGAATGAATATGTATATAAATTATCTTAATAAAAATTACGTTTGTGTTAGTTCAATTAATTGTCTGTTATACTAGCCTATAATGAATGTATTCAGTTATAAACAATCATGTCCGCTAAAAGTAATAGTTTGTAATTATTTAAAATTGATTTATATAGAGTGTCCAAATTACCGAAGTAAATGCGAAATACGAAATGTTAGCTAAAACAATGAGCCGTGAACCAAATTGAAACCAAAATATCAATCATGTACATGCATGTCGGTACTTCGGTAGTGTGTAACGTGTAATTCGAGTGAAGCTATAGATCCAATCAAACTATCATGAATGAGATTGCGTGACTGGTATTGACGAAAAAGACCGAATCATTTAGAACTTCGTGATTCGATCACTTGTTCACTTTAAAAGATAGGGCCCCACTGATTCTTTGATTCATGATTGATACATCTCTACTATGTATGTATATATACAAGTTAGTTCATTCTCTCGTAAAGACTAAACTATTAAAGTGTATTCAACAAATAACGTGTCCTCAGATTCGTCATGATACAGCGTATCCAAGAGTATACGAATTATGTATGTATTTTGTGTTTTCAGTTATTTTTTCCACAGTCGGGTTTTAGTTTACCCTCTTGTTACTAAACACCAGCATATGAGTCACATGAAACCACAAAGTACGTAAAGAATACATTAAACTCTTCCTACTTTTACGTTGGAACTAATATTTGATGACTAACAAATAATAAAAGCATAATTAAAAAAATAATATCTTAACTTAATTACAAAGCGAATTCGTTTCAGTGTAGAAAAAATATTGTGAAAATTTATTAATTTAAAAAAAAATACATGATTTCAAAAAACACTTTATTACCGTATAGTTTCCTAAAAGAAGTGTAAGGAAACTACCTGAACGTATCCGCAGTCACAGATCATTTAGTTTGTTAAAAAGTTCTTCAATAATATTTCACACCGCAGGCCATAACAAACCTATAGTAACCATTCACCACTTCAAAGTACATTGGAAATGATATAAAAAGGGGAAAACACCTAATATATGCAATAAAAACTAATGCACCGATTTGATAACTATCACCTTACAGTCTCTAGTCCAGTGAAATTACCTAAAATGTAGACTCACAATCATGGTTCCTCTAATTCAATATTTTCTGTCAATATTATTAAGGGTTACATCCTGAGTGAGTAAGAAACAGCAAATCCAAGATTTAAAAAACAAGCAGTTCTTACTAAATATTTCATTTTATTGACTACTGAATTATCTACAATTTTTATTTAAAACGTTTCTTTGTATGAACAGTTTATGAGATACTCTCAGTGTGTCATAAAAATAGTTTTTCCAAAATATCTCATTACCTTTTTTTCATCATGCCTCAAAATACTTTTTATCAACCATCCTTTCTTTTAAAATATAATTTACTTTAATTTTAATTGAAATTGTTTATTAACTTTACAATTTTTTTTAAACTTTTTTTATAAAATTAATTTTTATGAGATACTGTTACTGATTTCCAAATTATGGATTTATAAGCCCGGCGGCAACTTATAAATCAGTAAAATCAATCGTTAATTATATAAACACCGTTGATAACTAATACTCGTCGCCAACGTGTAGGCAGAGCTAAAGTTTCGTACTTTTAGAAATCTTTGGGCCTTTCACTGAAAAACTGGTGAAGTCTGATTTTGACATGACTGCCATTTTCAAATTTTGTATCACGTATATTATCAGACAGATAGCGAATCAGATGGTAATTAGATGGTGACAGATCTAGAGAATATGGTGGGTGGAGTAGCATACTCCGTCCAAGTGAAAGTAGTTTTCATTCGTTACGTAAAAAATAAACTTTGCTTCGATCGGAAGTAAGTTGAGTGGTAACTTTGCTCAATTGTTCACAATAAATCTTAGCTATAATTATACTGTTAGCTTGAAAGAGTTCCCAATTAATAACTCCATTTATACCCCACCATGCACTCAAAAGAAGCTTTTGTCCAATATTATATTTTTGTCTTGATACACCTTTTTCTCCAGCTCCTAGCCACTGGCGTTTTTAAGGTAAAAATTAACATAAACCATAAATGTAACCAGATACTTTAGCCTCTTGTTCATACAATAAGAACTCAGTAACTCCAAGCACACATTAACTTTCCCTCTGAAGTTGAATGTGTGTTAACTCACATGGCAGCCTAACGGAATATTTCCACTTCTTTCTCATAGCATAAAGTTGTATTCCCATTGCAGTATGAGAGCATGAAAATAGTTATGCTAAACAACGCGAACTTAATCTGCGATCTGTTTCGATAAGACTTTAAAATTTTTCTAAATCAATTGTAGGAGGTCACTTTGCATGAGGTTTATCGGACAGGTCAGAATTCCCTTCTTTGAATCTTTGGAACCAGTGCTTGGTTGTGTCGTAAGAGGGTATACCTTCACCCATCGATGTGTATATATTGCATCATGCTTACCTGGTTTTTCGCCCTAAATAACATTCATGAAGAAAGAGTCCTCTAAGTACACTTCAAAATATTGGCATTTTTAAATTATTCTTTACTCGCCGATTACTCAATTGCAAACTGAACAGAAGTTCAAATGCCGCTCTCTTTATATACCCTACAAGAAATATTCTAGAAGCTTCTATAACATTCCAGAAATTGGTAGAAAAAAGTGGCATGTTTACAAGTTGCCAACCTAATATTTAAAAAATTCCTATAATAATTGTTCTCTCCTGAACAATTAATACTACAGAGAAAAGTTTTAAATAAAAACGATAAGAGTTAAAAGCTATACAAGATTTGTGAAACATATGTAATATATGATGAACAGTTACAGAGACATCTTGAAAAACTAATTTTATAATCTTTAAATACGTATTTAGAGATTATCAGATATTAATTTAGGTTTTTCTCTGGTTTTATATAAAAAAAAAATAAATTTTTTTATCTTCTAAAGAAGCTTACTAAAATAAAGTTCCAAATAAAAATTAAACAAAATTACTTATAAAATCGATAAGATATTTTGAAGTATGATGAAGATATTTTGAAGTATTTTGGACAGACTGATATTTGGAAACATTATTTTTATTGCACTAACTATAGTATAGTAGCGTAGTAATGCTTTGTAGTATCTCACATACTACAAAAGAATGTTTTATAAAAAAGTTGAGAACAATTTAGTACCTAATGAAATAACCGTTTCACATTTTTACGTCCGATACATACCCTAATAAGATATTTGTTAAAAAGTGTCTTGCAATATTTGACATATTGTTTCTCATAAACATTTTTATAAAATGGCATTTATGACAATATAGAATATAGTGTTATACAATACTGCTGTTTGTCTTCTTAAAGTTTGAGCAGCGGTTTGTAAAATAACTAAAAAAATAAATTTTTCTACACTTTAACCCACTAGAACTCATAAAGAGTAGGTTGTACAACAATGGTTCCATCGAGAAATAATAGAAAATTTAATGATCTAAAAAAAGTTATTTACTCATTTTTATCATAATATCAACTATTCAATTAATATTTAAGTTTAAAATTTTCATAAAGATGGCGGATTTAGCATAACCTCTCAGACTACATCAATAAAGCAAATTACTCAGGAATTGAAAATTTAATGCCCTAAAAAAAGTTATTTACGCATTTTTGCCATAATGTCAACGATTCACATAATATTTAAAGTTTTCATAAAGATGGCAGATTTAGCATAACCTCTCAGACTACATCAATAAAGCAAATTACTCAGGAATTGAAAATTTAATGCCCTAAAAAAAGTTATTTACGCATTTTTGCCATAATGTCAACGATTCACATAATATTTAAAGTTTTCATAAAGATGGCAAATTTAGCATAACCTCTCAGACTGCATCAATAAAGCAAATTACTCAGGACGTAACCCTTAACAACAATTCAATTTAAATAACCATACAAAAAAGTACACTACTACTTGTAAAAGGTATATCCTAACAAAAGCTAATTTAACGAATAAACTCTAGAGAATAACAATTCGGAAATAAGAACAATATTTACGGTTCGAAAATAACTAAAACCATGATGTATCTTAGGTGATCACAAATACTGAATGTCAAAACAGTTAATTACGTGGGATATTTTGAGTGTTAGAATGAATATATTCAAAAGAAACACCTACAACTATAAAATGACAATAATTAGAGAAGGAAGAAAAAATATGTGTACTTAAACGACAGACATAATAAATTTTTTATAACAGGACTGGCCAATATTATCAATTAAAATAATGGAAGTATAAAAAATAATGATGGAAAGTGAATAAAGAGATATAAAATTCTCATTAGTTTTTATTAGTTTATACCAGCAAAGGGACCTCAGTGGCTTGCCACTTATATTACTAGATAAAAAGTTTGATAATATTTGTCAAAAATATCAAGAAACACCTCACATTCTAACTAACAACTACAAGCCGACACACTAAACCAAAACACTACTCGTAGAACGCAGCCACAACAAAATCTACCTCACTCGCTCACGCGCACACGCACCCACGCAACTATACATTCTGTCGCAGCGTTACTTTTGGTGGTGGTAGTACTCACCGCGGTGGTGTTGGTGGTGCGGCGGCGTGGGTGCGTAGTAGTGATGGTGGTGACGCGCACGCGGCGCCGCAGGCCGTTGGATGGGCGGCGGGTAGCGTGGCGCCGCAGACACCGGCCGCCCCACCTGCGACCACAACACGACCACGCTTTACCACACGCCATGATACGCGTGCGCTGTTCATACTTCCATTCTGACACTACCAAAACTACCTTTCAATGTATTTGGAAAAGCTCTAACACAATCTATCAGATTCATACTAAATTGTTTATACATGTACTTTCATACAACATTTATAGCTTGTAGCAACATAAACAAAATATTTATAGCCTATATATATATCTAATCCTGAAAACCAAGTTTGCTGTCATAAAATATTCTTTAAAACATTTAAAACTGTTAAAACTACTAGGTTAACATTTTGATAATTGATCAAATTTCAAGGAGCGATTAAGCAACAGTAACTAAATCATATAATGAAAAAAAAATCAATTTTTTTTACTTTTCCTAAAATTCACGCATTTTATTAAAGCTGGAATGTTAGGAAAACTTAAAAAAAATTCTTAAGTTAAAAAAACGTCTTGAACTGGTTTTCACTAATATTTATAACAAAATAAAAAAAAATTGTTTTTCGTTAACTCTTTTCTTATAAAGACGTTCTTATGAATAATTCCTACTTTGGTGAAATAGAACCTCAAAACTACAAATGATATTATATCAATTTAAATATATGTCATATACCTGTTTCGATACATATAGTGGGAAAAAACCAGCAATATTTCTGACCTGGTGATTGTGTTTCATATTTCATTCAGAATTAGAAAGTTGAGAGATTTACCAAATTTACATCAAATTTGTGCAGAAATTATAATAAAACAAATACTGTTATAAGAAAACAGAAAAAGCTGCTTTCGATGACAAAAAAAATGGATACACTGGTTAGAAAAAACAATGCAACAAAATTATAGCTTGAAGCAATAAATAAACTGCTAGAGACCAGTTATGAAGTAAGATTATGCCACATATGCAATACTTAAAACAAGCTAACAAGGAACTTAACTTAAACTTGATTCGCATATAAGAAAAAGACCAATCTGTCATCAGCTTATAGCTGAGTTTTATGTTTCACTAAACGTCAAACGTCTATAAAATTCTTGTTTAATTTATTTTACAATGCTAAGTCCGTAAGATCAGTCCTGTTTAAACCACCGATGGAGTTTAAACAACGGATTAGTAACAATTTTTAATGATTGTTTTCATTAATTATGATGGTTTAAAATAATTTAAAATTTTAAACAGTAAATGGTTTTTACTGGCAGAACTGGGTGGTTTACACTCTTTTTTCTCAATTAACCAGGGCAGTATGGCAACCCGGCTATCGTTATTTACATTTCCATCATTCTGCCAAACTGGCATTCAGTAATCATACCATGTCATTTGTTAGAAAATTCTTAACAAGATTAATAGCATTAGTTTTTGATTAACTGTAAAACAAAATGCAAAACCTGTGTGGCGGCAAGTTTGATGATGAAATTGTCGTAACAAATGATTTTCATATCAAATGTATGTAAAAATTGAGCATGTAAACTAATTGTTTTAACTTCGGAAATTATGAGACTGTGTTAAAATTCCCATATTGCTCTCAATAAAATTGGACACTATCTTTTGCAATAACAATATTATAAAGTTGAAAACAATTAGGCAATAAAAATCTTCAATGCCGCAAGTTACAAATAAAATAAACTAAGGTTAATCAAAGGGAGGTTATTGTGATATTGAAATTACATTTAGACAAATCGACAGATTAATTGTAAGCTGAGATTTGTTGATAGGTGGTTTAAACTGATTGATATTATAGCCTTTAGTCAACAGAACTTAAGGAAAGTAACTTTTCATAGCTATTTGTACACTGTCTGTATTTGTACACTGACTGTATGAAAATTATAAAAAGCCCTTTCTGAAATAATTGTACGAAATCAACTAGAAATCAAAACATTTTCCATATTGATTTTATTTCTTAAATATGCTTTAAAGCAGAAACTTTGCTTTATTATGATATACCTCACAAAGTTGCAGGTGCACATAACTTTTATTGAGGAAGACAGAGGGATGCTGCTACATGTTCTTCGTTACATCTTAGATAAATAGGAGTGCAAGAGTGTAGAACTGTTACAACTAATAAAACTGAATCAATATAAAAATTTCCAGGAACAGGAGGCATTTATTAGACTTTCATTATTAGAATATTGCAATAAAAATACTGCAAGTTTTACATGCCTTCTTAAATAATAGCTTAAGGCTAGACTAGAGTCTAATAAAATTGTAAGGATTATTTTTTTGACAATACAACATCAATCACTATAAGAATAGAGAAACTACAGAAGAAACGTTGTTCTGTGAAGCCATTTTAACTAATATTTTGGACATGAAAAAGAAGTCAAATTCGTACCAAAATTCCTGAATTTTCAAGAAAGAGAATATAGCAAACAATTTGGTAGAGAAATCATAACGTGAAGTCGCTGATAACCCAGAGTTGTTCCAACACATCATAACAGATGGCGATACATGGATATTATGTTATGGCATCGAAACAAAAACTAATCATCTGAATGGAAGCATCCTGAAAACCAAAACCCAAAAAAGCTTATCCAAGTTAAAATTCTCCATGTTGTCTTTTTGAATAATAACAATGTACCACAAGATGTAAGTCATCTGGAATATGGAATTGCATAAAACAAATTAATGACTATCGCAACCCTCCACAATACATATTTTTCCCACCTTATTCACTCTCATTTATCTGCGAATATCTGCAAAAGCTGCACTGCAGTGATGCCCGACCGTTATATTCATTGGATGTAGTCCGCTGTGATTTTTTTCCTTGTACCAAAGATTAAGTGGAAGTATGTTCTGCTACCATAGGAAAAAAAGTACAATTGCTCGACGAGCTAGAGATTATAACAAAAAGAGCATCCCAGAAATGTTTTGAAGACTGGAAAAAACGCAACATGAAGGTACATATCCAATGGATTATTTGGAGGTAGTATAGAAGATCAATGATTACTTGCATTACCCCCAAATGGATATTAATGGATAAATTAATAATATGTACAAAAATTATAAATTCCAGGTATTTTACGATCTGGATGATTTACTCGGAGGGAAAATCAATTTGTTTTAAATCCCCAATCACCAAATATAAAATAGTCTATTCCTTATGCATAATAGAGTGAGCTCAAAATATTTTATGTTCACCACAGTTTACATTAATAGTGATTATATTACTTCTGAAATACCTTCATCTTCCAACTTGGTGCATACCTCACCTCCTTGATGTAGGCTTCTCTCAAATCTTCCCATTTTGTGTATTTATATCTGCTATATATTTAGGTGTTCTTAGGAGCCAACTAACTCGATATAATCAGAATATTCAGATTTTAGTCATCATGTTCTGTATCCCACCGAGATCAGGTGAGATGTAATTCGTTCAAGCGTGTGCACTTTCCGTAAGCCACTTGCACATTCTCATTCACTGACTTCAAAACAAATTTGAATTTTCAGAGGATTTTTCTCTATGTGGTAAACCTTATTATCATAATGGAAACAGACTGATGCCTAAACATGTTAAATCTTAGTTACAAAATCAAAATTAACTTCGCTCAATTGTGTTTTGACTTTTATGACTATGGAAATAAAAATTATTAAAAACTGTTAAATCTAAAGACAAATATTCATTTAGGTTAACATATATTTTACTGAAAATAATAATAATTCAAATCATTTTTGTATTACACAGAAATATTTACAAAAAAAAGTAAATAAGTTTCTTTTCCATAATTTTTATTAATTAGTAGATAACTGGCTGATATAGAAAGACTGAAAAGGTAGGCTGTTATAAGTAATTGTTTTTTCGCACATTGTGTTCGGTACTTTCAAATCCAAACTACCATTTGAAAGTTATAAGGTTTTTATTTGTAACAAAATTCTTTATTATTTTCCATTTTATTAAAGCACTAGTATTAGTAGACTGACTAGTAGTCTTTTTTTTAATTAGTTTTACATTAATAGTGATTATATTACTTGCTTGTTACCTTGTTTTATTGACAAGAAAATATTAAAACAAAATTTCAATAGAATTTCAATTCTGTTCTCATACGGTAAAAAAAAAACAATTTTCAAAATTTACCAGCTCCAAAAATGTTTTATTCATTTTTAATTTTAGTTTCTGACAATATTATCCATTATCATTTCAATGACGCAGCTGTTTCAGTGATGTCGGTTCCTTTTATTTATGTTTCATTTTCTTAATTTTGCAATATGTCCTTCAAACTGATACTCAGAGTAGTTTACTCCATGGTTTTCTGGGTCAATTTAAGCTTATTAAGCGTTTCTCTGAGATTAGATTAATGGTCACGATTCCATATTGTGACTGGTAATGTTCCTGTTTGTCAATATGTGGATCAATTTATCTATGGTAGCCCAATTCAATCCAATTCTTTATTTTATTTCTGCTTTTGGTTCACTTTCTTAAGTTGTATTTTCAATAACTGTATTTATTATCTATATCTGCAAGTTATCTGATGCTATTTCTCCATTCAAAGGATACTATAAACTACATATATAAACTACAATTTTTCTGGTATAAATCAATTTTTCTGGTATTAAGTAACAAATACTTTTGAATAATAGATTACGAACAGTTTTTTTAATATAGTTCATGAAAAATTCAAAATCGAGTATAAAATTTCAAGATTGTTATAATATGCTAACAATTGCCAAACACCTGGATTTGATCAGATCATTACTTTTTTAATAGTTATTTGAAAATTGGTTAAAATATTTGAACTTGAGAAACCAAAAACAATTCTGATATTAGATATTAAAAGATGCTAGAAACATTTACATATGAAGTTTTATATCACATAAAAGGCACGTATGTGGATACGCACAAAAGGGAATGTGGATACACATAAATGGTATGTGGATACACATAAACGATATGTGGATACACATAAATAATAAATGGATACACATAAATGATATGTTGATACAAATAAATTATATGTGGATACAAATAAATGGTTTGCGGATACACAAATGATATGTGGATACGCATAAATGATGTGGAGACACATAGATGAAATGTAGATACACGTAAATGTCATAATCAGCAGCGATACCATTTATGTGCATAAGTTATAATCTAGACTATTTCGATTGGTCATACTCCTCTTAAACCTGTGCTTAATTAAAATTTTTTTATGATTAATATCTTAAGATATGGCAACATTTAAATCCACAATTTAACCAAAAATTTTTCATTTTCCAAACAGGAAACTTTTATGAGCAATCTTTGTACATAGCCAGATTGGTGTTTACAAAAATTTAATATGATGTCAAAAGAATGAAATCTTATATTAATAAAATTCATATAGACCCAACAGGTAGCTTCACTATAAAAAAAAAAGAGACTCCTAGTAGTCCCCCATCAATAAAAGAATACTGGTAAATCTTCTGTAAAATTTACAGGTTGAGTTCTTTTAGAGAATTTTACGCTCAACCAATTTTAGTGAAAATTATGAAGAAGAAGCTTCATAAATATGTAATAAAAAAAAAATCAATGTGAACATGGCATAAACAAATAATATCAACAACAAACCTGTTGCTGATGTTGCATATGTTGCTGCTGCTGTTGCTGCTGTTGTTGCTGCTGCTGCTGCTGTTGCTGCTGCTGCTGTTGTTGCGATTGTGGCGGAGGCTGATGTGGCGGCGGCGGCGGAGGCTGGTGGAACTTGTGGTGCGGCGGGCTATGCTGCGCTGTCTGCTTGGCAGTCGCGGGAGCTGCCTGCGGTTGCTTCGGAGTCGGAGACGCAGCGTGCGGCGGTGGTGCGAATGCCTGTGGTGGTGCACGGTACACCGAGAACTGGCCAAACTGAAGCGGGTACGCTGCAGGAGGAGGGCCCTGGGCACCCGGTGGACCTTGATACGGCGAGTAGTAGGAAGAGGCAGGTGGAGGACGCACGAGGGAGGGCAGGCCCGGCAGCGGTGTGTACTGGTCACCGACAGGGGCCGCCGAGTAGCCGAGGTACTGTTGAGCAGCTTGGTATGCTGTGTTCACACCGCCCACTCCACCACCTTTGGTGCCTTTGAATATAATCATTTTTGTTATTGGAGACATAAAGTTTCTTTGTTTTATTATAACAAAAACTAAAAAACTTTCATTTATTTTATTGACAAAAATATTCCATTTTAAAATGGTCCAATCATAACAAATTAATCTCGTTAATTCTAAAATTTATTTTTCACTTTACTCTTTACCTGGGTTCGTGAATACAATTATGATCAACAGAAAGTTTTGCAGATTATAGAAAGTCGAAAATTATAAAAGTTCTTTTTAGGAATAACAATACCTTTAAAACAGACGAGAAAGAAAAATTGGTAACAAAACACAATATTCTGAGATCCACGTGACACATCTGCAAACTTCACATGAAAAAAATTGCAACTTGTAGACCACAGTTCTACAAGAATCCTAATTATATTCAATTTCTGAAATTTACATTTAATTAATCTCAAATTTTAATTATTTTGTGCTATTTAATCTATCACAAATTTCACTCACCAATAGCGCCAATCTGCTGCGTCGATGGCTTGACGCTGGCAGACATTAGCGAGTTGGAGGAACTGGAGATGAGCACTGTATTGGGGCTATTGCCTAATTGACCAGATTGGCCAAATGCTGCACCACCAGTAGCCGCTGCCTGTGAACATGTTTGACTTGTTTGTAATTTTTCTTATCAAAGAAAAAAATTTATGCTAAAAAAGCCTACGAAAAAAATAGAGACAGGTAAAGTAGTCGACAGAATCAGGTCACTTCGGTTGTGCTGTGTGTTGTGCTGATGGAGAATGGTAGATCTCATTCTTTTATCCAATCTCTTATAGGATTGATGACAATAAAATGTGAATATCGGCCTTTCAAGCATGTTTGTTCTGAACTTGTTTAATTTAATGTTCTAGTCCCGTGTCTTATTGTCCACCTTCTAATTCTTTTTGCCCTAAATCGCAGTGTCTACTGCAAGTAAAATTTTTTGAAAATGACTTTTTTAAGCCAAAAAAATTTCCTAACACTCTGAAAATTAAAAAAGAAATAAATGTGTACATAAAAATGATCACCATTTGGTGAGAAATAAAAAAATCAGCTACTTGTAACAATAGCGTACGGGAGTTTCCAAACCTAATGATGATGGCCAAATTGTATTTATAACAGGAAATTTCAAAATGTTTCAAACTGTTTTTTTTAATTATATTATAATAATACATATATAAAAAAAAATCTATTTTAGAATAACTCACCATCCTATATTGACTGGGAAGACTCTGGAACATGTCAGGCGGCGGTTGATAGTTATAATGCCCTGATCCGGCACCATATGGAGCGGCAGGGAACCCACCAAACTGCCCCCTTCCCTGATCAAGGAAGGCCCCATACAACCCACCCTGCTGCGGCAATTGCTGCGACGAGCCCAATAACTGTTGCGATGAGTTAAAGAGTACAGCTGGTGGGGAAGGAACTGATAAACCACCATAACCTCCTTGATACCCAACATGATTGTAATGGGCTGGTGGAGGAGACTGTAACTGCTGCGTTGGTTTCACTTTGCAAACATTTGGTGGAGCTCCAGATTCGCCACCACCACCAGATTCCTCAAAACTTCCAGCAAACTGTGCCTGATGTGGTGTCAGGGTGTGAAGAGCATGCTGCTCTTCGGCACCATGCTCTGGAACAGTGGGCATAGCTGGAGCTGTTTCCCAAACCTTTTTAACGCTGGCAATTTTTAAATTTAATTCTGCAGTGGACGGTGAGATGGCATTTGAGGAAGCGATACTATGCGCAGTACGCTGCAGTCCCAAACCCTTAGCAGTTCGCTCTTCTGTTAATTGACCGAGATCTGAATCGAAAGCAAAGTCCAGTTTCATGTCTGATGAATCTTCAGGTTTCGAGGTAGGATCGAATTGAGAGGTGAGCCTTAAAGCTGGATCTGTGTCAGAGGCAGGCCTTCCTCCACTCTCTGCAATCAATTCAGCTATTGTTCTTGGTGGAACTCTCTGATCTGCCACAAAACTCAAAGTCCTGGTATCAATTTCATTACTGTTTGCTTCTTCACCATTTGGCTTAGCCTGAGGTGGTGATGGGCCAAACTTTGGTTTGGGAGCCTCCGTTGGAGTTGATTTATAGTTTGTATTCTCAAATATAATAGTTTGCACGGGTGGAGTGGCACCATCAAGGACTCCCGAGCGATCTGAAACCATAGAACAAGATGTCTGTTTCAACTCGGCTGGTGGTGCACCTGGAGTGCTTCGTTGGCTTGAATGACCTGAACGACCTTCTGTTTGCACATCACCAGATTCCTCTGATCCTGGTCTTAGAGCTTGAGCTATTGGTTTTTCCCATGCATTAACAGTTGGCGGTGGAGGAACCGAATTTACGTCACCACCAAACCCTTGAGCTAAGCCCATTTGTTGTTGTTGCTGAATCCTTTGTTTAGCAAGCCTTGGAGGTAAATTTATAGATCTTGGCCGATCATACTGCGAATTGGAATTGGACTTGCCAGAAGAAGACGGTGGTCCACGAGATGACCCTCCTCCAGATTTCTCGCTGGAACTACGTGCAGAAGATCCATTCCTCGGACCACCACCGCCGCCACCACCTTGCCCTGGCATTTTCGATGCTTTGTGCTGATTCTCGTCTTTAGGTGGCTGAGTACGGCTATCCTTAGGAGCTTTCTTATTGCGTACCTCTTGAAAACCGTCATCAGGCACATCTCCTACATCAGAATCCCTCTCTGATCTCTTGCCATCTTTCTTCTGGTTCGAGACCTTTAATCCGCCAAGACCTTGAGAGACATCAGCAACCCTCACACCATTTGGATCTGCAGTGTTCTCTTTCTTCGCTTGTTGTCCATTCCGCACTATGCTACCTGATGAATTCTGCCGACTATTTTTATTCGAATCCGCATTTGCATTACGCTGATTTTGTGTGAGTGATTGGCCAGCATTTTTTTTAAGGTCATTATTGGCTGACTGAGATTTTTGTGGTGGCACATTTCCATTTGCCTGTCTTCCATTGCCACTATTGGCTTTACCTCGAGTACCTTTGCCAGCAGCACCACCTTCTGAATGTTCAGAAGTAGTTTCCCAGTTCTCATCCTCACCGCTGGCAAGACCACCCCCTTTATTTCTACGGCCTCTACCACCTTCAGATCTACCGACTATACCAGCACTTAATGCCCTCTGCTTTTGTTTCGTTTTATCTTCAGATGCACTTGTTGTTTCCTTATTTTGACCATCATCACTATCCCTAGTTACAGAGGGTGGCTTTTCAGGTTGACCAAAAGGGCTCTTTGAGTTTGGTGGGCCATAGCCACCTACTCGTTTTGGTGGGGCAAGTCCTCGACCCCGATATCCTCCCCTTCCACGTCTCGAAGGCTCACCACGTGGCGCAAAAGCCTCTCTGTTTTCATTCCTAGAATCTCTCTCACCACGGCTATCATTACGGCGACGGGGACTTCTCTCTCCACGGTCGCCATGTGGCGCAGTTGCCCTTAAGCTTCCATCATCTTTTTCAGGTTTTTTATTACGAGGACTTCTTCCAGAACGCCTTTTCTCTTTACGTTCTTGTTGGATGCCTTCATCGGGAGAACCTTCCGACTCACTCGCCCATCCCATCTGCTGTCGTCGCTGAGGCCTAGGCCTCTGTTCTCGAGGACCCCAACCACCTCGGTACACTGCATACCCACCATATCCTCGTTTACTCCCTCCTGATTCATTCCCACTCCGGCCTTTCTTATCTGACCCAGAGCTGCTCAACTTTCTCTCGGATCGATTATCATGCTCCAAATCTTTACTATCTTGCCGGAAATGATCTATCTGCTTTTCCTCTATCTTGGGTGTCTCCTTCTGTTGCTGGTGCTTGGCATTGTCGAGGACTTCAGTTGGTGGAGTGCTACGGAGATACTTGAGAGCATTGTCATTGCTATCAACAATAGGGCTTGGCTGATCAATTGGCTTACCACTGTCCACATCTGAGGTATCAGTGGCAGGCTTTTCATTAGATATCTCAGTCTTTTGTACATTTGATACTGTTCGCTTTATTGGTTGCTGTTGTTGTTGATGGACTTGAGTTATTTGGGGTTGATGATTTTGCTGTTGCTGCTGTTGTTGTTGTTGTTGTTGTTGTTGCTGCTGTTGTTGCTGTTGTTGTTGTTGAGGTTGCTGTTGTGGTGGTGGTGGTGGTGGCGGTAGTAGTTGTTGTTGCTGCTGCTGTTGATGTTGCTGTAGCTGCTGCTGCTGTTGTTGTTGTTGTCCTCCATACACATTCTTATTGTCATCCACCTCAACCGTTTTCATTGCATCTTTTACTTGCCTTTGCTCTCTTATATATTGATTCTGCTCATTTTTCGTCTCCTGAACCTTATTATCTAATTTATCAATTGGTCCGAAATTCAGCTTCTCTTGATAGTTCAACTTAGGTGTCATGCCAAAGCCATTGTGTTTATCGTCGAAGTTTTCAAAAGAAGGATCGGCCCAGGAGGTGGTTGAGTAATCTTTCTCAAGTGAGTCTTGGCGGTGCGGAGAAGACCAACGCTCGGTCTGGTGAGCCACAACTGGGCCGTTTACTTCGGGTGGACCAACGCTTTTTCTATCGAAAACTTCTGTCAACCTGGAAATAAAATAAATTGCTCTTTTTAAACCACTTTTAGTAGCTTCACTTATATATAACTAAATATATTAATAAATCTAGTAGTACAATTTTAATCTTTTAAGTATATGCAATTCTGAAGACAATGCAGTAAGTACATCAGTCTCATTATATTATATATATATTATAACCAGCTTAAACTGCGGCTGCTAACATGGCTACACATCATAACTCTGAGACGAAGTGGTCATGAAAGTTTTACAATGACTATCAGTAAATCCATTGAGTTTGGGCTTGTTTAACTTGTTGCAAATAAGTAAAGCATGGTTTTTATTTTTTTTTGACGTGAATACGTCTTTAAATTTGCTACCATACGGGGGCAATCCAAAAAACCTAATGATAACAAAATCGGGGGATACAGTTTGGCGTTGCAGTTTCGAATCTATCTTCTACATCAAAAATTTAATTATACCACTGGATAGCTAAAGGATCAAAGAATTCATTACGGATAAGCGAGAACAGTGACGTATCGCGCGCGGTGTAGGGGGAAGCGCCGCCATTTTGAGGTTATTTTGCTGCGTATCGAGATTTGCCATTAGTATAACTTTTGATTCGGAAAAGCTACAATGTTCGTTTAAGTTTTAATCGTCAGCTGTCGTCAAAATCTATCGATTGTATATAAAACATTAGTTTAAAGTAGTGACAGTGAATATAATAAGGTGTTAGAATAAAAAAATATTATCAAAAATATATAATATCGGCCTATATGCGTCGAAAAGTCAAAACCAAATACAGAGATCATATACGGCTGGAAAGGGCTTCTCAAGAACAATCGAATGGTAATAATAAAATACTATATGATCGAGTCAAGCAGTGCCGGGAACGTAAAAGAATTAATCTGGCCGAACGGATTAACGACGGTGCCAGTACATCTGCAGCTGGGGCGGTTGAAATTATGCAAGTGGATGATGAAATCGCTTCTACATCAACAACGGACTGTATAGGCACAGATTGTGTTCGATTGTCGATTATGAAGACACATTGGGCCGCAGCTAGTGCACGTTTCAATATAACCCGTTACATAGACATATTCATGTACAACACATGGCTGTGTTCATGACACAGCCACACCTTATTTTTTTAAACTACAAATTTTTATAAAAAATTATTTATTAAAGGACAACAAAAATGTATGACGTTGTTTGTATTTCGAAAACAAATAGTTTTCAAGTTACTGTCTAAATATTTTCTAATAAATATATTCTAAGGTAATATAAGACTAAGTGAACTGTGTTTATAAATCTTTACAATTCAAAACCAGATATTCATAATGCGTCATATAAATTTCACGGTTTTAGAATACACTGACATGGTTTTGATTGATGAGAATGTCATGGAAATGCAGCTCAAATATAAATATATTAAGAGAGATATGAAAACAGTGTGTTTTCTTTGAATCCCTGAACCACTAATCAGGCAGTTCAAAGAACATGAGAAAATAGACCTATAATTCCATAACAAGAGGGGGGGGGCCTTCTTCCAAGTGAAATATCAATAGCATGTGACGAAGGAATATTAGAACTGCGTTGATTGCGATTGATCGAATTATTTGATTTGATCGCGATTGTGCACCGTTGCCACTTTGCTAAGGCCAGTAACAAACATTGCAAATGGCATTTATGTTTTGTTTATATTAAATTGCTATTTAATTTGTTCAAAAATAAACATTTTTATTCTTGGTGCAATTATTTATTTCACTATTCCAAAGTATTTTTGACAACAAGAACTGGCCTTTAATGTCGAACAGCCAAATCCAGATTGTATAATTACATACATACTCAAAACTCTGATATGGTTCATGCTCGTCCACTATTATTATATCATAAAACACCCTGCATCCCTGATTTTCATGAACCCCGAAAGTGTACACTAACGCAATACTTTCTATCTTCTTGATGAAAGTAAAACTAATCTTGGGAAAAAAATACTTTGATATAACAGGAAAAAAAAATATTGAAGTGTCAAAGATTGGTCAACAGTTGTATTCTTGGATATTCAAAATGTTTTTCATTGAATCAACGAAATGAATATTACAGTGAATATAACCATTCATCCCTAACAGTCTGAGGATACAATATATCTCGTGAAAAAGCTCGATTTATTACGCTTGGGGGAAATATTAATGGTGCCATGTACAAAGAAATAATTTTAAACTGCATCATCGCGGGCCCCTCCCTGTACAGATAGCAACAGGAGCAATTGAAAATCTTATATTTGAAGATGATTCCACTCCCTGCTATAGAGCCAGATATGAATTTAGTAGCTATTTATTGATTTAGTTAACTTACCTCTTAAATAATTTATTATTGGAGATAATTGCATTTAAGAAAGAATTTGTGAAATTAAGACAATAGAAAAGTTAAATTACGACAATAGGTAAAAACACCTTATACAATGCGTCCAGCGACATGGTATTGTGGGTGTCGTATGAAAACTATCGGATAAATTCCTGTGACAATCACTTTTGGACAAATCTTACATTTATTTATAATACATAAAACCTCCAAATTGGGCAAACCCCTGTTTGAGAGAAACAAAAACTATTGAGATTTTCAAATTTCGCTATGATGTTTTACCATCTTTAGAAAAACACTAGTCTCTTGCAGTTGAATGAGACAAAACAATATTGGTAACACGTGCAGACATCATAGCGTTAATATGTTATCTCAAAAAATTGTACGAGTCAATACCAAACAGATGCAAACAGAAGCAATTTTACACAAAATCATTAGTTTTACATGTCAATTTCGAAAGAAAATTAGTCATCTTTTAAATCTTAACCATTTTTTTATTGGAAAAGAAATTTATTTAATTTAATTAATAAAATATTAACACATAAAATTCCATTTTATCCTATTTTTACAAAAATACTATAACAAATACCTCTCAGCAGCTGAAGATGTCTTCAGCTCCCCGCCGACCCCAATACCATCAACTGATTTTCTATCATTTCCATTTTCACTCTTTCTACCCTCTCCGCTAACATAATCCTTATGAGAGTCCCTGGAGCCTTGTCGCTCAAACTCACGCCCCGGCTGCTTGTCAAAGTCGAGTTTCTCCGCACGCCACCCATGCACCGATGATTCCTTCTCCCAACGGTAGCCACCATCGTCTTCACGGTCCGAGTAGTCCCTGTAATTTATTGGTAAAAATAAGCTGTCATGCAGGTAAAATTACAGGCCAGATGTCCATTTTAATAATTAACTGTCTATAATCATTCTTAGTTCCAAACTCCAATCTGAAGAATTCAATTTTATTTCTGATACTATTAAACTAATATTTATATCGTACTTTATCTATTACTCATCTCTATTTATCCATTACACTAGTCAAAATTTTATCTTACGATTACTTGAATTTTATTTTACTTAACTAGTCCGTCGTACTTATTAAAATTTTATGCTCTACTCTTAAATTGACCTACCATAATTAGATTCAAAAATATATCTAAACTCCATTCTATTTTAAAACAGAATGTTTCTAAACAAACCAGTTTGTTAGTTAAAATATTGTCGGCTCAAGTATATATACAATCTGTTGTTGACTGTTTACAAAACTTATAGCATTTTACCCACAATATTATTAGACTATATGCTATAATCACTACATTAACTTAATAAACTGACACCATAAATAATATTATAAAAACCAGTATTACACTGTTATTTTACTAATATGAATTGTGAAATTTAGAAGTGAAAAATTCATTTTGTTTATGCAAAAGTCAAACATATAGAACATTTAGGGAATATCCTCAAAATTTAACAGAAAACATCTAGACCATAGATGCTACTCATTAATTTTATAAGGCGTTTAGATTGTTAGAGTGGCTACAATGAGTCTGCTTCCATTGTTATCGAATTACATACAAGTGTACTTTTACAATATTGGGCATAAGGATAAAAGAAACAAATAAACATTATGACATGTGTTTTCTTTTCAAATAAGTGTTGATATTATTTTGTAGTGTAAAATACATTAAGTTTTTACTCTTATTTTAATGTTTATTTTTATTATTATGTATTAAGAATTGAACTCTTAGCCTTTCAGACTTACACATAACGTCTTAACCACCGTAACGCAGTGGTTAAGACGCTAAGTGCAAGTCTGAAAGGCTAGAGTTCAATTCCTGGCAGGGCGTTTGAACATTCATAATGAATTTATCTAATCGTAAATGATTTGTTATATGTTAGATTTGGTCAGAATGTTAAGTAAAACAGATGGCAGTAATGTCTGCAACCCATCAAATTTAGTTTCATAAAATGAATTCATGAGGACAAGATCTTTTATAAAATAGGTTATTTGACAACATAGAAAATATACCACAATTCGGGGTCATCCCATTAGATTATAACGTAAATAAGCATATTGCTTTTAATTTTCAGAAGAATAAGTTTATATTATGTGAAAAAAAGTAAAGAAATCAGAATATATTTTATATAAAAGTCAGATGACGTCACTTTGCTTTTTTTAAATTTATAACTATCACCTTTTGCATTTAGTATAACTTTTTTATAATATATATTCATTACATATTACATTATATAAAAAGAAATACATTAAAAATGATATATTTAATTAAAATAACTTCCGGTCATAACTAATGTATAAAAACATTTATTTAATTTCCATGCAATGCATATGCTAATGTATATATAAGCACTATAATTTTATTTCAAACATAAATCATAGACAAATAGACTTTTCCTGAATGTTGTTAGATAAACAAGAAGTTATTGTTAAAATTGACAGATTAAGTAAATATTCGAGTTTGATAATTAAATTTAGTATATTTATATTGTAAATACTTAATTTTTAATTGTAAAACAAATGCTTAGCGATGAAAGATAAAGTGAACTAATTGGAAAAAAAGGTGAACTAATTGGAAAACAAAAGTAATAAGGTATGAAATTTAAAAAAAAAATTTTTTATAGTAAATAATCGTCTGCTGCAGAATTTTTTTAAACACATCGTTTTTAATGTATATTCTTTCATATCATATCAAAAATTTATATTTAGATAAATACTAACAATTGTTAAAAAATGATTGATATTAAAACGCATTCATACCAAAATTTAATATTCTTATTCTTTTGGTTTATAGGCATTGACATTGATAATAATGTTTAAAACACAAATATTACTTATATCGAAATGATCTTCACACATAAAAACATTTGAGTGAGCTACAATGCTGTTAGGATCTTTTTGGACTAATTGCAGCCAGCCAATTTTTTCCTCTTTTTATAGACGTATTTGTAAATTGTGTCACTACACACCATTTTAATATGAAAATAAATAATAATCCCCTTCAGCGGGCAGGACTGTTTGTTTACATTGTGTGTGACATCACATTAGCCGCCATTACAGAAATTGTGTTTTAGCGAGAGTTCGAAAATTCAAACTGTAAGTGATTTATGTAAAAAAATACGGCATATATCCTGGAAATATAAATGTAGTGTGCTTATAATACAAAATAGAACAATTTAAAAATTCAAGTCAAATAGCCTATTGTTCACTGATTATCCCAAATACCAAGAGGTGGCCGAAAGCCCAAACGTAGACGTGATGGTATTTATATACACTGCAGGCCAAAAGCTTGAGACCACCATAAGTTGGAAAATTAGATAAAATTGAAACAAATGAGAGTGTATAAAGAAAGAGGTTTAATTATCTCATTTATTCCTCATTGACAAATGAAAGACTTAAAAATATTCATAAAATATCAATCAACGACATAAAAAATGGCCATAATAATCTAAACAGCCTTTTTATCAATAAATCCTCCCTTGTATTTAATCACATTTTTCATTCAGGTTAAGATCAAGGCTCTGAGGTTCAATAAATATAGGTTCATTTGGGTTGATATCAGGGCTCTGAGGTAGCCATTCCACATTTTTTAACAACACTTCTTCCATCTCGTTTCATTCTAAATAACCTCTACATAATTTAGAACTTTGGGGTTATTTTCTTGTTGGAAAATGAACCCCTTTCCAATTAATCTTATCCCGGAAGGAACAGCATTTTGCTGTAGAATTACTCTATACTGCTCTTTTTTCACTTTTCTTTCGATTTGGACCAAATCGCCAGTCCCAAGGCCAGAGAGACTTCATCATGCTTATTTGAATTTCTCTTAAATATAACCTACATGTTTACACAGCGTAAATGTGTGAAATAATTATTTTTTTTAATCACAAATACCAAATAAATCAAGGTTTAGTGTTAAGTAATGTTTAAGAAAATGGTTTATAATATCTCAACTGTCAAATTGGTTTGTTTACAAACATTCTCTCTTCCAATTGAATGGAGTATAATTACAGTATAGGCATTATTTAAAATTATATGAAACAAAGCAAATTATTCACCTATTATATGAGCGCCTTGCCGAATGCCGCGGCGCTGAGTATCTTCCTCCATCAGCTGGCCTTCCGCCACCATCTCTACCATTATCTCTGCCTGGACCTCCAGGGCCTCCCTCTCGACGTCCTCCCCACCGCGGCTCTTGTTCCTGTTGCCGTGCTGCCGCTGCCGCTTGTTGCTGCTGCTGTTTTAACAGTCGTGGTGGCATGTTAGGCTGGAAACCTTTTGAGAATGGCGCACCACGATCACTTCGATAATCTCTTGATTCACGAGAGTCCCTTGAGTCACGTGAATCCCTCGAGTCACGAGGATCCCTCGAATCACGAGCGTCCCTCGAATCGCGGGAATCTCTTGAGTCACGAGAATCTCTCGAGTCGCGAGGATCCCTTGATTCACGAGAGTCCCTGGATTCACGAGAATCCCTTAAGTCGCGTTCACGTGTATCGCGAGGATCACGGGAGTCGCGAGAATCGCGGGGATCTCTCGGGTCACGAGGTTCGCGAGAATCACGTTGGGTGTCTCGAGAATCACGTGGTGTATCTTGGTGGTCAGGGCTGCGCTCTAATTGTTGTTGTTGCTGCTGCTGCTGTTGCTGTACCGGTTGTTGTTGCTGTTGCTGTTGGGGTTGTTGCAATTGTTGTTGTTGCTGCTGCTGGGGTTGTTGTTGTGGTTGATCTGTTGGCATGGAAACAATAAAACTGATACCAGTGTAAGATTTGCCTGCCAAGGTTGATAGAAGAAAACTAAAACAATTGCAATTTGCATGGCAGTTTAAGGCAGTTTATGTATATAGGCAGTAAAACAAATTTCACATGTTTCAGTAAAACATATTTTGCAGACTTTCTAATAATAAAAATTAATAGCAATATTTCTAGCAAATACTAGATAAATTAAGATGCAACAAGCTAAATCTGTTGTAGCCACAAACCATAGCAAGGGGCCTAAGTAACGAAACCCTGAAAAAATTACAACACATGACAACTCTAAACATGTAATGTTGTTCAAGGATACTTTGAAATGGTCAAGACATTATCAATTTTATTATGGTTATTAAAATACGGTCTTAGTTAATGCCACTGTTCTAGAAATTGTTCACATTTCTTTGCGGACACAATGTTGAAGGTACTTTGGATATGTTGTTTGAAGAGCTATATATACATGGCAATCGACTCATGTTTTATTATAGCTTTACCTTGTGCAAATCATAAATAATTTTCATAAACAATTATCTGTAGCCGTTAATATCTAATTTTGATAAACGCAACATTTAAGCACTAGATAGCATTAAGTCAGTATGCCCATCACGTGCATTTTGTGGCTAGTAGTTGAGGCGGCACGAAGTTGACATTTGCACAAAGAAATGTTTAATTTTATAAAGTGAATATGCAAAAAAATTTACTGTTTCATTGAATGTTAAAGACAGATGTCTGCCCAAAACCTAATCTCTCCATTGCTGTGAAGTGGTGTACGAAATAATATAAACCTTTAAGTTTTTAACAATAGATATCTTTTAACAACCTGAAAAAGAATTCTGAAAAAAAAACCTTTTTCCATATAAAACCATGTCCATAAGGCAAATCTCACTCACCATGCTTGGAAGCGCCCTGCACCGCTGGAGACTGACGCTCCGGAGGCATAAGTCTTCGCTGTTCGGCTTCTTTGACCTGCTTTGCCCGCGCCACAGCCTCCGCAACTTGGATCTCGTGACGCCGCTGTCGATCAGCCCACTCCTCGTCCTCCTCGTGAGTTCCGGTGCCGCGGCGGCGTGAACGTGTGCCCCAGGCGGCTGTTTCGGAGCTGCTACTGTCGCGCGCTGGGGAGGCAGCAGCAGCAGGCCGGGAAGTGCCTCGGTTCCAACGTGTATTCTGCCCGCCACTGCCTCCATTCTCATCATCGGAAAAGTATAGCTTTTGACTGAAATCAACATTGGGGATAATGTAACAATCATTTGAGATATATATTAGTGACCAATTCTTGCAACTCGGAAAATTAAGGATATCTTCAGGAGGAAATTGCTTCACAAAACAGCCTATTGAGCTCCGACATTGGTTGTTTTAAATACACTAAAGATACTCTAAAAACAAAGGAGTTTTAGAAAACGAAATCAATGTTTTGGTTCTTAAAAATGCACAACTTTATCTAAACATAATAGTCTTTTTTCAGAATGGATATATAAAGTGTAATATTTTAATAATTTTAATAGAAAATATTAAAATTATTTTATGCAAAATTAATTTGAAATAGACCAACATTTTTAATAGGTTTAACTTTTTACTTGGGAAGAAAAATAAATCCATTTTACGATATTATAAAATGTAACAATATGACAAACCCGTGTGCGGGCATTCGTCATATTGAGGAGATAATTATTTAAAGTCTGAACGCAAAAACGGGTCACCATTACCTTATTTGTAACTAATCCCAAAAAAATTTAAGTTGAATATAAGAAGGTACTTGAAATATATTACCCGTCAAAGTAGTACAAAGTAGTAGTAAGGATAACTTGAGCATTATATAATTCTTAACAAATTTAACTGGAACATGTTTCATTACTTTAGGTCACATTTTAAACTTATAGTAATTTAATTTTAATTATTATTTTAAAATATATACCAAATATATTTAGAGGTGAAAAAAAAATTTATAGGTTTCATTCCAGTATGTGAAATGAGGCATACTGAATAGGCCAACATTTTTAAAGCTTGTAACATCAAAAATTAAAATTAGAAGTCAGAGAGACTAGGCACATTTATCAATTTTCATGTAATTAAACGTTTTTTTGCACACCACTTATATATATATATACAAATCATAATTTGGATAACCTGTTTTTCTGAGAGCAACAAAAGGTTAATACTTTGACGACAAAAGAACAATTGTCAACGTGAGTTAACAGTTTATTTTTATTTAATTTAGGCAATGACTACAAGTTAATAACAAGCAAGCAATAGATGATTTTTACAATGGTTTAGATTTTTATTACAACTTTTATTTCTTATCAAGAATTCTTGACATATCAAAACTAAAATCTATGTATGTTTATGAAGATAACTTTTTTTTGTTGTTTCATACTATAGTAAAAATTGTACTTTACTTTTTTGCTCTGTCTCAAATTTCAATCAAATCAAAATTCAATTGTTTGCTTTTTTATATTCTGAAAAATACCAGCTTTTTTTTTAAATTATGTTTTAATAAACGCCAGGCCTATTTACACCAGTTTCCTTTTGGTAATGATTCATCATTTGGTTGCATAGTTATGTACTTAACAATTCTGCAACAAACACCTTTCACATTTATAATAACAGTAACAACAACAAAACCTTTGAAATACACAAAAAAAAAGAAATTCACTCACTTATAATCAATATCATCATGCGAAGATGCCCATCCGGCTTCTCGGCCGCACTCATCCAGACTCGACAGCTGATCTTCGCACAGAATCGGTCTGGCCGTGAGGGCCTCCACAGAGCGAGGTGCATGCCTCGTGGGTCCTTGTGACCCGCGACCCTGCTCGCTTCGGGCCGACTGCGAGCCAAAGGGCTGTTGCTGCTGTTGATGTTGTTGGTGTTGTTGCGGCGAGGGGAACATGCTGGCCGCCGCGCCGCCACCGCCACTGCTACCTTTTATCAACTGGTGAGGTATAACATAGATTGTTAAAATTAAAATCACCCAAGTTTCAGATTTTCCACGTCTCATGATCTATATTTATACAAAAACTAGCTACAATGACTTGAATTTCCCTCATGTATGCATTACATTCTGTAGATAAACTGAAGTGACAAGGGAAGACAAATGTAGTGCTAGAAATTAACCTAGAAATTATTAGGACTGCGAAAATGAAGATGTGACCTTTATTTAAATTTTTGTTTATATATTTCTATAATTTTCTGTGCATTTTATTATCCTTGTACAAGTTTTTATTAAGAAAACACAGAAAAAATTATTAAAATTGGATCATTTTTGGAAGAGGTAGTTTTTTTTTCAAGACAAGGTTAATAACATCAAAAACAAAAGATTTCTTTGGCATTTTTAAGTATATATGAATAAAAAATTATGGCACTAAAACGGTTAAATTTAAAATTTAAAATATTTAGGCTCTGTTTTAATAGATTAGGTAGAGCAATACGTGAATTACCTTTAAGAGAACAAGATTCATTCAAAACGGATAAATCTCAGAACTATATATGTATTTTATTAAAAAAATTATGAACATTCAATGTAAGTAAATACGAGTCAGTATACAAAAACTTTCAGTTCAATTCCAAGTGCTTTTGGAAAGGCCAAGTGAATTTTATCTGAGACTTATTTGGTATCGAAAAAAAACACTGGAAAAAAAAGTAAATTTTCATCTTTAAGTTATTGAAAAATACTTTAATCCAAAATTAATAAACAATAAAACTATTTTCCCATCAATATTCTATCAATAGGTATACAATTCATTAGTTGACTCACCATGGTCAAGACCATAAAATATATCCTAAAATTCTTTTGTCAAATGGATTAGTGTAACCTAGAAAAGACGCGGATTTCTAATAATTAAAGCCTTAACGGCCCCTCATGATTATCACAACTCTGAAATTTATAAAATTTCATAACATTTTCTGGACAGATATCCTACAGAAAGAGTTTGAAAGCAAGTGCTGTTAGCATTAAAGTTAGAATGAGAAAATTTAATCGGATTCGTACACGTTTTTTAATAAACTTCAAACATTTTGTAAGTCAATAAAACCGGATTGCGAGTTGAGCAGTAACAGGCGGTATTGATAAAAATAAAAATCTAACACAATCAAAAATTTACTTGTGTTTATGTTACATAAATGTTAACCATTATTTACATACAAAAGCTAAAGTATAAAAAATTTGATCCTTGATCTAAAAAAATGTGTTATTTCGTGAAAGTTTAGTACACATTGTCTACATGTGTTTATGATCCCTACCTTTTTATATGTATAATATAGTGTGTGTCTCGTTACGTGTGTATCTCTTTTCTCATCCATAACAGTTATTGGTTGTACACAAGTTTTTTTGATAGTTCGTTGGTCTAAATAAAATGTGCAATAATACTTCTAAAATGGCATACTACAAAATAAAACTGGAGACACCCAAGACTTTCATACAAAAGTAACATTTTATTCTTAAGATGAAGACTGATATCTTAAATCTAGAAATGCGTAACATATGTAGTAAAACTTTTCTATACAAATAGTATGGAGAATACTTGTGTACTTATAAAAATTTATAATATTCAACTAGAAAAAAATTTTATTAATCGGGCCAAACTGCAATTTTCACAAAGACTCCATTAGTAAAGGTCGCAACAAAGTTACTCACAAATGGCGGCAGCAACCCCGGGTAGGCCGTGGAGGGCTGTGTGGGCTGAGCAGCGGGTGGGGGCTCCGGCGGTGCACCTCGCACGCTTCCACCGGACATCCAGCTCCCTTCCGCTTCAACCATAGTTACACAATTAGTTTCAAGATATCACAGATAATATTTTTATCTTTTGTGCTATTACTGAGATATGACAAGTAAATTTTTTACTATAAAATTCTTATATTCACAAAATTACATATTTCATAAAAAAACATACCATATATAAAAAGAAAAACTTCATATGTATTAGATAACTCTTAACATTGTAAGTCACCTTAAATATAGAATATAGAAGAAGAGTATTTTAAATATTTATATATACTTAAAATTATATGATACGACGTAGTTATTATAATATGTAATTATACATAAAGGGGGCACTTTTATGTACATAACAGTTCATTACAATAAACATATTTTTTGCAAAAACAAAAACATTTTTTTAAAATTAAAAAACTATTAAAATTATTAACGTTGAAATGCATCAACCTATATCTTTTAGTACCTTTTATTTCGATAAACTTAAGAAATATTACAATCTTGCATAAAGCCTTCTTAGCGCTTACTTTTCTAACTATCACTTTCATTTATATATACTTTATAAAAAAAATTATGCAAAGTATGGGTGTTTTTATAATTCTTCATGGTAATGTTACGGCATGATATTAAGATTTAATAGGGAAGTCAAATGTATGGGATTGTATGAAGAAACTTTAAATTTTCTGTCTATGGTAACGGCATGCCACGGACATCAACAATGTACAGGCATTGACAATATTGTTAAGACCGTTCAACGATAATACAATTTTTTCATCAGAATCAGCAGTCGCTTTTTATATTTTATTTTGATTAACTAATATTATAAACCTACTAACTAATAATGGAACTCATTTAATACTATAATCTATCAACATTGACAATCGCAACAACATCTGAAACAATAAGATTATTAAATGACAGTTTGGTAGAATGACAGAAACCTAAACAGCTGATAGGTGGGCAGCCATATTACAGAGGTTTAATATAATAAGACTACCCCAGTCACAGGAGTAAAAATAATCTACAATTTGAACTTTCAACGTAATTAATGTACGTAATAAATTTCAACCTTACGAACCTTTCGACAACGTAATAAATTTCGACCTTACAAAGTTATGGCCAAAACATTTAAATTCCGTCAGTAATTTAAACCATAATTGGTCTTCGGGCCTAAGAAAACATAGTCTTGAAAATCTTTATATGAAGGTTAATTTTACAAATGATTTTAAATTAAACATACATGACACATTTTAGACTTTAAGTGATTTTCTGTGCATTAAAACGTTCTGATTTATTGAATATATACTATTAACTAATTTGTGCATTATACATAATAGTAGTAGATTATAGTGTAGATTATATATAATAGTAGATTTTAAATTGTCAATAGTTTTGACACAAAAGGTTTTTGTAAATAAGACCTTGTAATAGGCATTTTAAAAAGTAAGTTTACCCACTCTGATACATTACTTGGTGCAATCCTAGTGGTTGTGGTCACATTAGAATTAGGCTATTGAGATTGAATGTTATCCTCCGCAAGTAATGTTAAACATTAACCCAAAATAAAAAAGAATCGCGGCCAATGTCAATCGGGTTTTAAAAAAGCAATGTGCAACCTCTTATTTTAGTACTTTGGGCATCAAATTTGGGAAAAATATCAAAACCAACATCTTTCCTGAAAACATTTCAGTTATTACATTTTCTTTGCCTACGTAGTACGTATTTCTATTAAATACCAATCCAAAAAACATTTTTTTTATTCGGTGACTTAGCATATTCCAAAAATCCATGACTTATATCATATTCATATTCCAAAATTTAGAATGTTATGCATTTCTCTCTTCTTCTGATACCAATCCACACTTAAATCTATTTATAATTTTTTGGATTCTGGCCTCTTTCGGCATGCATTGTTAAAATCTTCTATCATTCTTGTATCGTTTTCCCAATACACAACACCGTTTAGCTTTAGATTGAGAAAATTTTTACGTATCATATCATCAGAGGTGCCTGCAATATCGACACTTCTTATCAAATCTTTAAGTCTTCTACAAGTATAGAGGAATTGTCTTCATTATCACATTACATAATGAGGTACCTCTATTTTCTGGTTATACAAACAGGTGAACTACAGCTACATGGGATGAACTTATAGAAATTTTTCACATTACATCTTGTAATTAGATTAGTTGATTATAAAGTGTGGATTTGACCGTTCGACATTAAATGAATCCACGTACACCATATGACGTTCCTCAGCCGTACACCAAAAACCAATTAACAAAATTCAGTTTTAGTCACAGGAATAGTTTTAAGTGGTTTGTGATTTCAAATACAATATATGTAATTTTAAACATGCTTTGCTATGAGTGCCAACAAACATTGCAAATGGTGTTTACGTTTTTTTTATATTAAAATGAGATTTAATTTGTATGAAAAAAATTTTTTGTATTCTTGGTGTGGTTGTTTATTTTAATATTTTAAAGTATTTATAACTAGTACTCACCGGGTTTTCATTTAATGTCGAACAGTCAAATCCACATTATATATATTATCATAGGCAGTTAAAATCAAATCGATTAACTTTCTTCCTCTGCTCGTATTGCAGTCAACACAGTTATAAAGAGAACACAAAAAACCATTATAATGCACATATTCATTTAAAAACAGGTTGTTTCTTAAGAGGCTTAGTTTATCGACTGAATTTCCTATGGCTTACTACTCATTAAATGAAAATATTTTTATGAATAAATTAATGAGAGTAGAATAATATTTCAGTGCAATATTTTAGTTACAAATTTTAAAATAAGATAGTGAACATATTATCCTCAAATTTGATATTTGAGGATAAACGTAACTAAATTATTCGAGGGAAAGATAAATAAAAATGAAATGTTTTTACAATACGAAGGCGTCAAATAGTGAAGAACTTATAAAGCTTTTATTAAAGTTTAAACTATAATAAGAGTCGTTTATCATCATGATTTGTGTTAAGATATAGGAGATTTTTTTATACTATCATAGCTTTACACCGTCAGATAAAATATGCTATGTGTACTCGTAGACACATAACAGTTATCAACTAACAACATTCTAGCAACTGCACATAAATTGTTCGTTGTTCGCTGTGGAGTGTTTTTAACACATAGCTGTTTCCTTACATAAAAGTTTTGTTAGTGAACTAACAAAAATGGTCAAAACCTGGAAATTTCAAAGCTGATAAAAACGTTATGTTTTTCCCAACGAGAATGAGAATACATTTGTCATCATGACATTAGTCAAGACAATAACACATTGCCAAACTGACAATTGGTACTATTTACACAGGGAGTATAATTATGACTTCATACAAATTTTTATTTTAATTACTTTATAATCTAGACAACTTACATAAAAACATGTTTTGGAGGATAATTAATTGCATAATTGGTAGAAGTGACGTGGTCATGTATAGTTACATACTCTAAAACAACAGGCATATACTGTCTACTTAATGACTTGTAATCCTTTCTAACGTTATGATATCAATTTTCAATGCTTTTATATACTTGAACAAGTTTGTTCTACAAATTAATTTAATAATACATTTTCATATGATCACTTAGTGAGACAATGGTTACATATTTTCAACCGTCACTATCGCCTACGTTCGGGAGTCCACTAGTAGAACCATGCATATTTATCGCAAATACTATATTACATTGAACATTTCAGCTTCCACCATAACACTTGCAAAACTAACATTCTTTTAAAATAAAAAATTCTAAAAAAACATACTGTGAGGTCTGAGCGATGGTTCGCGAGGTGCGGGCGGCTGCTGCGCTGCATCCAGGCTGGGGAACTCGGTGCGGAAGTGAGGCGAGGAGGGGGGCGGCAGTGCGCCCCAACCTCCACCTGCAGTCGGTGCTGGTGCTGGCGGGCCATGCGATGGAGCCGAAGGCTGTACCTGCTGAGAAGTGCCAGAGTAAAGATTAGCTTACAATAAAAACAAATCCCTCTTTATATGTCACTTTCTTGATGAGTATAGTTACTAGCTATGCGATACAGCGACTTCAGTTATTTAAAATTCAGCAAAGACCATTTCGTTTAATAGCATATGACCCTATTTATTTACTGTGTCAATAACCTGATAATTTTTATTATCATTTATTTAATTAAAAATTACAGGCGAAAGTGCAATGCTACATATATTAAAACATAGTCAGATAATTCATTAAAAATAAAAAACAAACATGAAAATCAAACCAGCGGCTAGAGTTAGAAGCATACATATGAACACACAGAAAGATAAATGTTGCCTTTACAAGGACAATAACCTGTACAAGGATAATAACCTGATAATAAAAAACCGGCCAAGTAAAGGTCGAACTCACGTTTGTATTTCTTAAAAACACTGAAAAATAAAGCTATTGCTGCGGTCGGTACCGAAAATATCCCATATCTCAGAAACTACACAACATATCTTGTTCAAATCAATTTTCGTTGCATTTATTTTAAATTCTACTACCTTAATCATTTTCAGAATTTTACACAAAATTAGATGAAAAGTTAAAAGGACACACACCAACTGTTGACTTAATAAAAAAAGTTATTTTGGAGCCTCTACATAATTTTTTTCAAACCTATTTAATGATACCCTGCACTTGGCTATGGGATTAATTTTAAATATTATATATATATATATATATTTTTTTTTTTATGTTTGTATGTATACACAGACAGGCTTTCCAGTCACAATTTTTTTCGTAAGTAGTATGTGTATAAAACAACACTATTTTTATTAAATAAGACCTGAGGCCTTCTCAATCTTTTCACAAGAAAATAAAAAAGGTTTCGAGATGTTTTAAGACCTTCTATATCCTCGTATGTATGCATGGATGTAGGAGATCCTATTAAGTTCTGGCTCATGTCCTGTGAGTGAATCCAAAATCAATAACACTCATTCACTAAGCTAAATGACATGCTTCAAATTTTATTGAATCAGTTGACTCTCGGACTCGGGAATGTTTCGGTATTAAATAGATATAGGTTTACGTTGCCTTGTCTGAATAACTATGAGTTATTCGGCTTCACCTTAGTGAAATGATTCTTTACTCTTTGGTATGCATTCGTTTTTCGCATTATGTGCATCCCTTTCTTTTTCATAAGGAATCACAAGAAAGAATTAAAAACACCTACTTAATGTATCATGTATTTGGTAGGTGCGTGACTTTCTTTATCGTAATGAATTATATACAGTGTGCGAGTAAAATATATTTACAAACCTATCCGAATCTTGTTTTATTAGGAACTAATATTAAAACTAATTTAACATGATATTTGAAGAACACATATATAAAACCTAATATTTGTGCGCATTTGTTTGACAATCTTAGGCCTGAAAAGTATGAAGCAAATTCAATTGGTTACAAAAATTTTTCAACTTAGCAAATATACACAGGGTCCGAGAATGTCGGACAAAGAAAGATGTTATTCGTTGACTGAAAAGTAGTTGAATGTCGTTAAAATAAAATTTAAAAGATGAATTTTTTCTCGGAAAATTTAAAATAATTATTTTTCATCTTTTTCGTACACACAATATTTGCGCATATTATTCAGCGACAAAAATAGCATGTTTTATATTTTATTTCCATGACAATTCATTCGTTTATAGACAACATATAGCATCTTTCTTTGTTCGACATCTATTCCTAGACAGCATATATAGAATGTAATACAAAGAGTTACCTGATTCAAATCAAATGAATTGCAGTGTTAATTGCCTCGATTGGCACAATTATACTGATTCATTCGAGTCATTAAGTTTAATCGATTTTTTTACCGATTTAGATTCAGCGAGTCATTCCAGTTAGGTGAATCAGTATTTTCCTCGACTAGAATATACTGTTTAGCTAATGTCTGCCATTCTTTTATATTATTTTTAAACATTTTTACATAAAATATTGGTTTGTTTACATAAATTAAATATTTAAACGGCACTCAACAAGCAGGTTAATTAACACTTTAAACTTATTCCGTTTCAAATCACACAAAATTAATTATCTTATTTTAAAACACAATCACAGTTTATTAGATGGGCAAAATAACTTACAGTGGTCTGTGGGGGACATGATACCGGAGTTGCGTTGCTGTTTGCTGTGGATGTTGGTGAGCTACAAAGAAACAACATTGAAATTGCATTTCTAATTAATTTTCCTTCTATTGCTTAAAACTAAGCAAGATATAAATCTTTGAAAAAATTTTGTTTGTGACAACAGTCAAATTACAGTTTTGATAGTCTCAATAATGATTAGTGAGGGATTATTGATATTAAGTAATATGAACAAACAAATTTTAACCCACATTTTTTTTTAATTTTTTAATCATGACTATATTTATGGTTGTACAGATAAATAGTAAAACAGATCAAGAGCAATCAGACTCTTATATCCAGGTTCCAATTTTAGTCTAAGACTCATTAATAAATAAATATAACCCATTTACCTATTAACATTACAATTACAGTGGACCTTCATGAAAAAGCAGACTCGAGCGGTCAAACAGACACACATTGAACTGCATTATAGTATATATAAATAACAATAACATATTTCTCTACTTTTATTCATTTTTAAGTTTCATGCTCCCTACCTTCATTAGCAGACTGTTTCAATTATCATTTTATCCATCATTTTCGATAAATATCGTTTACCATCCGTCATGTCAAAACTAAGTCCTTTAATCCCTATTCTCAGCCATAAACTTACATTGGAAGGAGCACGCATGACTTCAGCAACTAATGTTATAATCAAATCCACGGTATGTCGAACAGCAGTATAATGGGGGTCCACTGTATTAATACAAGCAATAAATAATGGAAGTGATTTCATTTATTGAAAAATTTACATTTCATTTATATATCCAAATAAACCAATTTTTCCAAATTCATTTTTGTATTTCAAAACAAAAGAATTCTTTTCTAAAGACTTCCGAGCCTCTGTATGGAACAATTTGAAACATAATGCATCTATGCACAATGTTTTAAGGTACACCAATCCAAGAATAAAAAAAACTAATAAAAGTATGTCATTCCAAAAATAAAAAAATTAATAAAATTAAGGATGACATGCAACGCACCATTTGAGAGACTATTAACAATTAAGCTTCTTCGAAACTGATCGCTTTTTTACAGATTTTTTCAAGTTTAAAATTTTAGAGCTTTAGGCAATAAAAAATTTCTACCTCCCACTTTAAAATTGTGTTTTTAAGTGGAAGCTACAACTTGTTAGTTGGTACTTGTTTAATCTCTCCATCAAAACAGAATAAAAGAATAAGCTAGTCCGCGGTAAAAATTCATTAAACCATGCATATTCCAGCTAGTATTGAGGCCTATTCACCTCAATACTAGCTGGAATATGCAGACTCACTTTTTGTTATGTTATATACTAACTTAGTGTTTATCAATTTATTTTTATTTTTTTCACTTGTGTCCCTTTCACAACAAACAAAACAACGTTATATCATCTTGAAGACTCAAATTATTTTCAGGAAAACATTTTGATATTAATGATATTATCTTTTTACCTAGTATTCTCCTGTCCAGTCTCAGTCTTTAGGGAGGGCAGGTTGGCAGGTGGACGTCTGGCTGATGGAACCTTTCCAAGACTTTGCATGCCATGTTTACGAGATAGTTGAGATTTTACTGACGAAGGCTCAGAATTCTCCCTCTGTAAGTAAATAGCGCTCAATTTAGTAAATAAAAACTTTCCACATTTTTATTAGTCTTATAAATAAAAGAAAAGTATTATATTACACTTGGAGAGAATTCAGCTTCATCTTCTTCATATTTTTTAACACTAAATTTATAAAAATAACAGTGTCTGTATGACTAGTTGCAAATGCTGAAAAGCTACATTGCCATTGTGGTTCGAGACCTGCATTGGTTCATAGTTAAATGTTACATGCATGGCACATCAACCGACTAAAAACTTGTCCATTAGCGGAGAATCTCGTATGAGAGTTATATCTATTAGTGGCTTGTATATTCGATTATAAGACACATATATGTATTAAGCATACTTATTGCTATATGAGCAGCCTTTTTCATTTAATAAAATCACTACATACTAAGAACTTAGGTGGCGGAATCCTGCAAAAAACTGAGAACTTTAAGAGTAATTTTTAAAAAAATAATTTAATGATAGTAATCAAGATGAGAATAACTTTTCAGATCACTTTTGAAGACAAATCAAAGATGTATTTCAAAAGTCACTATTAAATGTGTTGCAGACTTTGACAGCAAGTGCAATAAAGGAGTTATTCTTATAAGAAAGTAATTTTATAAAAAACAATTTAATGATAGTAATCAAGATGGGAATAACTTTTCAGATCACTTTTCAAAAGTTACTATTAAATGTGTTGCAGATTTTGACAGCATATGCAATAAAGGAGTATTCTTATGAGAAAGTAATTTTATAAAAACAATTTAATTATGGTAATCAAGATGAGAATAACTTTTCAGATCACTTTTGAAGACATAAATCAAAGATATATTTCAAAAGTTACCATTAAATGTGTTGCAGAGTTTGACAGCATGTGCAATAAAGGAGTTATTCTTATAAGAAAGTAATTTTATAAAAAACAATTTAATGATAGTAATCAAGATGGGAATAACTTTTCAGATCACTTTTCAAGTTACTATTATATGCTTTGCAGACTTTGACAGCATGTGTATTCTAATGAGAAATTAAGTTTATAAAAAACACAATGATGGTAATCAAGATGGGAATAACTTTTCAGATCATTTTTGAAGACATAAATCAAAGACGTATTTCAAAAGTTACTATTAAATGTATTACAGACTTTGACAGCATGTGTAATAAAGGAGTATTCTTAGGAGGCTGTACAATGTTCAATAATAAGGAGTGTTGAGGGATTTAAAACATAATCAAAAACGATGAACCAGAATTAACATAAAGACAGGCTATAATGATTCCCCAAAATATTGAATAGAAAGCATGGAATATACAAGTTGCGCCGGTCATGTATTTCCATACAATTAAGACGTGACCAGAAAGATGGTCACATTTTCCAATCGTAAATATACAGTGAATATATAAATTTTCAAGGAGTCCCTAATTGATTACTTCACAACCAAACTTATCTACTTATACGAAAACATTTTTACATGATAACAGTTTATCACATCTATGAACATGCGTCAGATTATTCTGTGATTACGTCTCAAATCAAGTATTCATTTTAGTATTGTTCATTGTATCAGAGAAATGTTTTTTAAGTCAAATTATTTTCTTAAAAACTATTAAAGACAAAAAACAAAGTTTAACGTTCCAGTGAATGATACGTAAATTCTCACAATTTGCCCAAGTAACATTAAGATATAATAAATCAGAAGATAATAGTTAAAGTGAATATAGAAAAATTCTAATATTAAATTAACAAAATGGCAAAAAACATTACAGAAATTCATAATGAAAGTGACCGTGATTTTCCTTCCAAACAAAAGTGGATACATTAGATATGAAGACTATAAATATTTCAGTTGTAACTACTGAAAATTGTAACATTTATTATTAGTCAATAAGGTATAATGTATGATTTTGAATATAAATTATATTTCTCACCATTATTTCTTAAAATTGTTAATGAAAGTTACTGTGAAAGAAATTCATAATGATGAAAGTGACTGTGCTTTTCCCTCCAAAGAAAAGTGGATACATTAAATATGAAGACTATAAATATTTCAGTTGTACCTACTAAGAATTGTAACATTCATTACTAGTTAATAATGTATAATGTATGATCTTGAATATATCTTATTTTTCTCACCATTATTTCTTCTCAAATTATCCTCAGTTTAAAATAAGTAACAATCCAGATATTTAAAACAGCCTCCAAAGTGACACCATTTACACACAAAAAAATGTGTCATAAACAAGATTAATTTTTTGCTAATGATTTTTTTACCGGTTTATGTAACTAACTCCTTTTATACGTTATGCTAATTATAATTTTAAAATAACCTATGTTCACTTCACATTAGTCCTATTAAAACTTTGCGTAATAATCTATATCAATATCTATATAAGCCACACCTTCTCTGACAGAGATAAGATGGACATTAATGACTGGCGTTATATGAAATTGATTTGCTTATAATAAATGTTGCCCTATCATTCGACAAATGTTTAACTTTCGAGCAATGTGTTTTAGATAATTCTAATTGTATGCCAAATAAACTTAGTTAAATTTTTTAATTAGTTTCATTATCCTGTCTTCAATTTTACAAATAAATTTGACAAACTTGTTTGCTACGTTGTTTACAATGGAGATTGCGCTAACAATAAACTATAATGTAAATAAACTACATTAATTTACAAAAAAGTTAACTGACAAGTTTCGTTATTGTTAATATATGGAGATGAAAGGTTTAAAAAAAATTAGGAAATTAACTAGAAATGTCCTTTGAATTTGTGTACAATTACAGTATAAAGAAATCGTTAAAACGTGAGATTAATCTACTGAAAAAGACCGAATAATGAAATGTTAAGAGAACTGAAACGTGGATATAATTACCAAAATGTTATTTAAAAGTAATAATATTATTATATTTAAAAGTAGTAATGTATGACCTGTCCATAATTTTCTGTTGTTGAATATCTCTTACCGGATGGCAAATATTAACAAAATCAAAAAATATATCATTTGGAATACTATCTTCCCCTCTATAAGTCTATACAAATATATCTGCTATAAGAATTTCAATGAATCGTTCCGAAATCTTTTGGTACTCTTGTATATTAAAGCCTTGATTTACATATAGCTGAAATATGAAAATATATCAATATAAGGAGCTAAGAGCTAAAAAAAAGATAAGAACTAATTCTGAATAAAAATACGAACTAATTATTTAATAATGTTAATCTTTTCAGCCTAAGCGACTCATAGCGGAGGACTGAGGGCAATATGCGTAATTACGAGGCAGACTAGAAATTCGAAATTTATTGCACATAGCGCTGTCTGCAATTTTAATTTGCGATTTACATAAGTTAAAAATTTCACCATTATCACTTACTGAATAATCTCTCTTTTTCTATCTTATTTTATTCCATTCCCATTGTTTAATATATTTCAGTTATATGCTGCACCCTTAACTGTTAAAATCGTATGAACGAAATGTTTATATCGCCTAGATAAAAGTCCAAGGAAATATCGCTTGAAAGTGTTCAGTAATTGTGGAAACTAAACCATTAATAAAGTTAATTATTGTTTATCATTTAAATTTCTTGTTCTTTCATCGCTTCAAAGAACTAAAGCTTGAAGATATTTTGTATCTTGAATAGTCTAATAAAATTTTAACCATAAAAATAACATTCATTATTGATAGTTCAAAATACTTAGGGTCTAAAACCGCATTAGCTTTTTAGCCTTATAGTTAATCTGACCCCGCTTATTACACTCACCTCATTTTATATTCAACCCACAAAAAACCTACAAGGCCTTAGCAACTAGCAGACTGTACACAAACAATAATAAATGTACAAGTCGCACAGAGTAAGTAACACACGCATTTCCATCACAATATCTGACCACTCAGACAATATCCACAAGCATTCGCTCAAATGCCTGCTTGACTTTGAAAATTGTAACAATAGTATTGTTTGTAACGTCTACTTGTTAAACTGCACATTTATAAATAGAAGTCAATTTTTTCCAGAGTAGATTCAAGGTAAAGTATTTGCATCTAGATTACCTTATTAGTTTACTTATTGCGTGCTAGACCTTGTAACTGTGTTACTTACGGCATTCACAATTCCAATGTCACGTCATCAAAGTTGTTTGTAATTTTTGTCTCACTATGTAATTTTGTAACAGATTTGGTTAAAAATAAATCTGTTGCTAAAAGTAATTCACTTGGTAATTGAGCTCAATCAACTATGCCGAAGTGAAACTAGTTCTAATTGAGCAGTTTATATTGCTTCTTCATAGATGCACGGCATAGACAATTTTATAACACTTCCCGAGGCTAAAAAGCAATGCATTTTAAATCAAAACAAATACACCTACCTTTTCTGCATTTCTTTTTATATCCTTCATTAATATTCTATTCCCTGTTTTAATGAAATCTATCTATATGTTATATAATGTAGCACATTTTTATGTAACCCTCCATCTTCAACACAAATTTTATAGAACACCGAACATAAAATAATATTTTATAGTATGGACATGTATAGCATAAAAAAGCTCACATCATGTCATCCACATTGATGCGTTGGGTCAGGTAGGGTACAAGCTTTGTGTGAGCTTTTAAAACACCATTTTTTTCATATTTTTAGGTTGAGTAGTTTCAGATAAAGGGGAAACTATATTTTTTTGCATATTTTTAGTGTATCTTTGAAGATATACCAACTAAAATGATGACAAAAAAATATTTATCGGGTCCTTATTATTAGCCATCTCAAACGATACCTCACGCTATATAATGACACGAAAAAAAAACTTAATTTGTCCCCCCTATAATTTCTTTCTAAATATTTCTAAGTGTTGGCTGCTGAGGTATGTGGAGGTGATGATGCATTATAACTGCCAAATTTCAAGTTTTTACATCAAGCTGATTCTGATAAGAAATGGCTGTGACAGACAGACATTGAGTGATGTTATAAAGGTACGTTTTTTGCTTTGAGCTATTAAACCTTAAAATTAGAGAGGTAAGGAACGGTAATACATTACACATGAAAATAAAACTCAATTTCATTTAAAAAAAACAATGTACACTGTTACATATTGTGGCAGTGTTAAAAAGACAATTTACAATTTTACTACATGTTAATTGCAATCCCCATCTGAAGTATAAACATGAAAAACTTTGGGCACATAGATCTAAAACAGTGGAAACTGCGAGGCTGTAACAGGAGATGAACAGGTATGGCAAAAACGAATTAACCATAAAAGTTATAATGGTTCCTGTTTCGCTACAGAATCTTAATAATTATGCAAACATGAAAATTCATCCAAATATAATTACCGACAATTATCTTATTTTAACAATTTTTGTAATAAATAGATTCAGAAAAACCATCGAACAGGTGATATCAGAGTCTTCTCGGCATACAATCACAGAAATCATTCTATAATGTTATATCTTATAAAACTCCTAAAAATTACCAACGAACAATAGTTCTACAATCATAGGCAAAGACCTAAAAACCTTTCCACGATAACCATGTTAACTTTATCAATTTCATTTCTTAACTGCACGATGGCCAAAACGCAATTAAAAATTTATAACAAGATGGAACCCGAAAGCAACGTGGCAAATTTCACCTGAAATCACACTCACATGCAATTACTTTCACTTCAATTCATCTCTTCATCGTCAAACAATAATAGTATGTAATTACGTAAAATAAAAGCATAACACGGCGCTTTCACTTACTCGCCCAATTAAAAGATTGTAACGGTTACCGACCGAATAGTCACATACCAGCTTGTGAATAGCACAATATATAGGCTGTTGCAATTTTAAATTATTACACCAATTTGGCTCAATTTATTACAATAATGTGGCTCATAACTATAAAGTTATGAGCCACATCAACCTCAATGAATAATAAGGTTTATGTTAATGACGATTGAAGTTAGGCAACATCATTATTGCTCTATCACTCTTTTATTCAATATTATTTGAAATATCACATAGTGTAATCATTAAAATCTCTTAACTAAATACATACCTTTTCTACATTTCTTTCTATATCCTTCATTAATATTCTATTCCCTGTTTTAATGAAATCTATCTATATGTTATATAATGTAGCACATTTTTATGTAACCCTCCATCTTCAACACGAATTTTATAGAACACCGAACATAAAATAATATTTTATAGTATGGACATATATAGCATAAGAAAGCTCACATCATGTCATCCAGATTGGTGTTTTGGGTCAGGTAGGGTACAAGCTTCGTGTGAGCTTTTAAAACACCATTTTTTTCATATTTTTAGGTTGAGTAGTTTCTAAGATAAAGGGGAAACTATATTTTTTTGCATATTTTTAGTGTATCTTTGAAGATATACCAACTAAAATGATGACAAAAAAATATTTTTCGGGTCCTTATTAGCCATCTCAAACGATACCTCACGCTATATAATGACACGAAAAAAAAACTTAATTTGTCCCCCCTGTCTATGGAACATGTCAAACTGCAATGAATAATAAATATAAGGCTGATGTTACTGACGATTAAAATTGGGCGATGTCATTGACGCTCTATGAGTATTTCTTCAATATTATTTCAAATATCACATAGCATAATCATTAAAATCTGTAACTATCAACATTACAGAATATGTCAACCGCACTGAATAATAATTATAAGACTGATGTTACTGATGATTGGAGTTGGGTGATGTCATTGACACTCTATCATTATTTCTTCAATATTATTTCAAATATCACATAGTGTAATCATTAAAATCTCTAACAATCGACATTATGGAACACATCAACCTTACTAAATAATAATTATGAGGCTGATGTTATTGACGATTGAAGTTGGGCAATGTCATTAATGCTCTTCACCATTTCTTCAATATTATTTGTTACATGTCTACCTAAATCATTAAAATATCCAACTATCAACATTATGGAAAACACAAACCTTACTGAACAACAACTATAAGGCTTTCAAAATATCGAATAACTTATAGGACTCTGATATGTTTACTCAATTCAGAGTAAGTGGTTGTCAAGATTATTGCGACAGATGTGAAGAATTTCAATATGAGTAATAAAAACAAACACAAACAATATGTACCACAACCATATTTTAGGTACAAGTTAAGTGAACAATAACAATTGTTTAACAACTATTTGACAAATTGCATTATAATTTGCTTCAATTTATTCAATCAAATTAAACGCAATTCTAAAACAAGAAAAAAATATTCACAAGCAACCCGACAAAATTATATTTCTGTGACACTACAGCCGTCTTAAGTCATGCTTATTTGCAACACAACTAGTCAAAAACATAATTTTTGATATTTATTAGAAGGAAACAAAAGTAACAGATAGTAATTTCAAGGGAAAGTAACTTCAAAATAATTGTCATAAAATGAATCTTACAAAGCTTTTAATATAATTTCAATTATTCAAAATAATAAAAGTAAACTTTTTTCCTGTTATTAAATTCTGCCAAGAAGTTTCATCTAGATAATATAGAGTAAGTTAAAGTAAATAACATTTATTAGGAGACAAAAGTAACTGATAATAACTTAAAGGGAAAGGAACTTCAAGACCATTCGAGGTAATTGTCATAAAATCGTGTCTTTGAAAACAATACTTTTTTCCGTTATTAAATTCTGCCAAGAATTTTAATCTACATAAAATAGAGTAAGTTAAATTAAATAAAAACACTAATTTTGGCATTTATTAGAAGGAGACAAAAGTGACCGATAATAACTTAAAGGGAAAGGAACTTCAAGACCATTCGAGGTAATTGTCATAAAATCGTGTCTTCGAAAACAATACTTTTTTGTGTTATTAAATTCTGCCAAGAATTTTAATCTACATAAAATAGAGTAAGTTAAATTAAATAAAAACATTAGTTTTGGCATTTATTAGAAGGAGACAAAAGTGACCGATAATAACTTAAAGGGATTCGAGGGAATTGAGGGAAGACCATTCAAGGGAATTGTCATAAAATCGTGTCTTGTCTGCCAAGAATTTTAATCTACATAATATGAAGTTAAATTAAATAAAAACACTTGTTTTGGCATTTATTAAAAGGAAACAAGTGACTGTTAAAAACTTCAATGGAAAGGAACTTATAAAATGGTATATTAACTCATAAAATGGTATCTTCGAAAAAAATATATTTTCCTGTTATTACATTCTGCCAACTTATCCCAAATTATGTAGAATTCATCTACATAATTTGGATCAAGTCATAATAAACAAAACCATTATTTTTGACTTTCATTTCATGAATGTATGATTTAGAAAAATAACAGGTGTCACTGTTAGGCTTTACCCTTTATCACAGTTGCTAATATATTTATCACAGTTGCTTTATCACAAATACCGGATGTTACCACATCGCATACAAGCGGAACTGAGTGGGGAGTGTTTCGACTGAGTCATGCAAGGATAGAAGTTTCTTAGATTGTGAGAAATATTTTTTTTTAAAAACTTTCTTCTGAAACCTACGGTTCAGCAGTTATAAAGGAAATAAACAATTGTTTATAATATCAATTATGCCTAAGTTCTCAATTCTGATAATTTAGATTCAATCCATACTTAGTTCAATCTATATCTAATTCTCATCTTCATGATATTTTTAGATTTTTCTTATGTATGTTACTCTACCAACACTTTCAATTTTATTATGCCTTATTATCGCTAAGCGTACTTTCTTATTTTTGCAGAATACATACGACTCGACCACAGTTAATGAGACATTGACATCTAAAAAATTTCCACTTTATCAGCAGAACACATTTTTTTGGGATATTGTAAAATTTTTAATAAAGAATTTTATCACTACACTCTATTACAAGAGTATCATTTGCAACGGAGCCAACTGATTGGGCGAAAACAATCATCCAATTTACTTATTGGTCTCGAGTACTCTTGATTTGTGGAGCCAAGCACTGAAGTGCTCTTAGCATTAATTTTTAACCCTAGATTATAAGCGCAAAAACTTCCACGTCACTATTACATTTAACAAATAGCTTTCTTGTTAGTAGTCGTTTAAACCACGTATGTTCCCAATGTCTGGTATCCAACTTCTGTTATTGGCTTAATACATTGAATCCATAATGAATTTTTTAGTAAAATAAAACATTACATTTATTATTTGCTTTGTAAGATTTAATTATGAAAAAATCAGTTAAGTGCTCACTTAAACTATTAATAGCAATTCACGCTGACTATGTGCTATATGTGTAAATTTTTTTCAGTATCATAATTTCTACATTTTCAAGAAAAATAATCGGTAAGAAACATAATCAATAATAAGGCAAGAAAAATCAATATGAACCAAAATTGAAAAACTAGTTGAGACAAACCCTGAAAACAAAATGAAAGAAAAAAAATCAGTTTCTGACTAATACTCTTTAACACTTCACTCTCAATAATGCATGCTCACGTTACGCTACAGATTTGCACTGATGCCTGAACCATATTGATCCATAAGATCACTCAAATGGGTTTTGCGATAGACCTAATATACACAATTAAATGAAACTACGTGATGTAGTATTATTTCTACTTTCTTTCTTCTTTCTTCTTTTCTATCTTTGCTAATATCCCACCTGAAGATGTTGTAATACAACGAAACCTAGGTCGTGGTTAAAGGAATTAAAGAAAGTAGAAATAATACTACATCACGTAGTTTCATTTAATTGTGAATAATGAATTTCTACAAAATTAATGCCAAATATATTCAATATTCAAGACCTAATATATTAAAATATGTGACAATTATAAACATAGTCATTACATATCTCAATTTAAATCTTATAAATTGCAAACTCATACCAGTTTATACACAAACACATATCCAACATTTCTAAAGGTCAAAATTAACCTGATTTGAACTTAAGCTAAACTTATTTTAAAAAGGTAAAACTTGAACTTTGAAGGTTCTATACATACATATGTCAAAATAAGAGTATAAAGTTTTTATTGAGAAAAGTATTTATCTTAATATTTTATTAATAAATATTGATATAATTTTTCATATTGAACAGAATATCTTTCAGAAACATAAGACAGATAACTTTGTTTTTCATGTATGCATGTATTTCTTCAATTTATTAAAGGAATAACTTTGTTGCATGTATCTCTACAATTTATTAAAGGAATATTACAGATATAATTAAACATTGAAGTATTAATTATGTCATTACCCTGACATTTTCAGGTTTTAACATGTATTTTTAAAAAGTTTTTAGTGAAGGCGACACACTGTAAAACGTTTGAGAGATTAATATCTCACAAAAAACAAAACATTTTCGATCGTATTTTAAAACACATTTTCAATGTCTGTGAGAAAACAATTATTCATCATCAAGTTCGACGTATCAGTAAGTACTTTAAAAAAATGTTTAAAATATTTTTTCTTCATCTCCTTGTATTTACGCAGTTCAACCATATCTTTTTTAAACTTCATCATAAACAACCTTAGATTGAAGGAGCAATGATACTGTGACGCATGAACAGACAAATAAGTATAAAGATTACATTGCCATCTGTCTGCTGAAACACAAAAATATTAACATGTTCACTGCCAAGGTGAGGAATTACTTCTGGTGGCCAGAAAAATCAGCATCTGAATCATTAAACAATTCAGGTACTTTTTGTACATAAATAGATTTACTAGTTCTTGATCTTAGTAACTTATTTCACGGATAAACAAACTATAAGAACATAACAAAAACTTCGAAATAAAACGAAACGCATAACGAACAATTCCAAATGAATGATTGGCATGATAACGATAAGCGCACTGGCAACAATAAATATAAACGACGTCACAAGACCACCCCCACTTATTTTAAACTTTACCTTGCCTAAGTGGACAAAGACAAAAAGAAAAAATTGAGCACATGCGATTGGTACAATATAAGCCTTTAAAGTTGACATGAACTCATCAGGCGAAATCATACGGTCGAACACTGTTTTAAAGCAGATATACGAGATATTACGTGACTCCAATGATGTATTAAAAAACACATTTACAAATTTTTTATACAATTAAAAAATCTGTTTAGTAAAATAAATGTAAGTTAGAATCAATGTAAAAATGTCATAATTGATACCAACATTAGTCATTCAAAAGACGTGAAACATTAGTAAAATTGTTCAATTAATAATAATTATTATAACTAAATCTTATATAAAATTTTGCATACCGATTGACACATCAAATGCTTTTTGACCACGACAAGCAACTGGCAAATGCAATATAACATATTTCCTTATTTCAATCTAAATTAGAAATTTCCATGCTTTTTATCCTGAACGGATAATAAAAAAAATACCATAAACAGTACATCAGTAACCGGGAAAAATGTCTAATACATTAACAACTTACAATGTCATTATCGAAATACCCACAAAATATCTAACTGTATAACAATTAATTCTCTTCAATTAGCTTGACCTGAATAAAAAATACCACAAAAAAAGTGATAATCATGTATTCAACAAATTACAAATATAATACACACACTTTACAATTCACGCACATGAAGTGCTTGCTTAATAAGCCCATCCGAGTGTAACACATCCTGTATCTCGAATACATTTAATAATTAGTAACAGCACCAGTGACTAACTGTGAAACGTGGATTAAAGCACATCCGGATAACACATTGAACCGTGAACATTTTAGACAGTGCTAATATTGTAAATTAAAACTCAGATGGATAAACCATCATTAATGTTCTAACCAGACTTTTTTTAAACTTAAAAAATAGTAGAATAGATCTTTCAAAGCACTATTGGAAACATATTCATGAAGTAGCCTACGATTTCATATTAATCTAAAAAGCATGAAAATATCACAATAGCGGAAAAAAATTTTTATTTGTCTTAAATTTTCAAAATATTCAAATAAAAAATTTAGATGTGAAGTTGAAGCAAAAATTTCACACAGAACTGAAAAACATTTAAATTTTTACTCTCTTGTTAGATAATAAAGAGAGTGCAAAGATAATTAGTATTTTTCACGAATTTAAATTTGTCAATCTTTCCCCCTGTTTTTTCATTGCACACAACGACTATAAAATAATTGACTTATAAGCGAGACAAATCAACTGACAATTATATTGTCTCTGGGTTACGGCATTGTGCCAATTTTCAAGGCTCCATAGACGCAGGAAGTTGATGAAAAATTGATTACAACATTTGACACGACGAAACAAACAACTCAAAGTGTGCTAAATTAAAGTGTAATAAAATAACGTCCTCAATTAATGGAATCGATTTTGCTGTCCTCTAATACTAGTGCATGATGGGATCATTAAAAAAAACATAAAATATAATACACACACACTTTAGGGCTATAGGCCCTTATATCTGTCAAAATTATTTGAAAATATAAAATATAACACAATATTTAAGGTTCATACTTTAGAAAACTTAATGTTTAATTTTTTCATGTGGACTTTCATCCAAGGACTACCAGCCCGTTAAATGTTTGCAAAAATAGTCCTTTTTACAAACATTTAACATATGCAATTTCAAAAATATTAATTGTATAGAAAAATGTTGATGTGCTATCTGTACAAATACCTTATCTCTGGAATTATCAGAAAATTTAATTAAACATAGGTTATTTCTCAAATCACTCATTCATCTTTAAGTTATTCTATAAATTAAATTGGATGAATCCAGATAAGCAGCACTGCCACATAGCTGACAGCCATATACCGTTAACTCCTAATATGTATTCAAATTCAATTTGATATAAGAATATGCTAAATCATATACTATATTAATAAGATGTAATCTTTGATAACATCAAATGGTCGGTGAAGATGGGTAAGGAACCAATATTTTAAAAAAAAACTTCAAATAGATAGAAAAAACTTCATTCAGTAGATAAGCTACTATTTTCCAGCACTATTGAAAATATTATAGTCTAAGTACAATTTAAATCACCGTTAATAAAAACTGCCAATTGGAACACTATATCTATATCTAAACAAAGCAAAAGAGAATGATCAACAAATCAGGACAGTGAATCAGCCCTATGTTGCAACATTTACTTTACAATAACGGTTGTCTTAAAGTTCTCTTTAAAAATCAGCATGTTGTATTGCACTGGTGTTGTCCTAACCTTTATTTTTCATGAACGTGCCACATGCTGATACTAATTTTCATTGACTTGAGAAAATAGAATAGCATCATATCAATTTACAAGCACAAAGAAAAGGACGGAGCTATTTCTTCTACAATGATATTTCTTTACTTTCTCTATGGATGACAGATGTGTTATTATAGGTTAAATTTTTTTGTTGCGTGTCAAGTAACGTTATTTCGTCATGTCACATTAAACAACGGCCTCAAATTCTTTATTATAAATTTTAATAATGTAAATGGATCTGGGACAACCCCCAATTCTCGAATTAATTCTACTGGTAAGTCTAAATTTACTAGATTATCGAGAATCATTTTTGAACAACCTACAAAGTCAGCCACAGCATCCACTATTTTAGCTACCTTCACATATAATGGAAAAGCGCAAAATTTAAACAAAGTAACTGTTAAAATAAAGTTTTCACTATGATACACAACTTTATTCTTAGCTCATACAACTGCCTAAAGACTCATAATTCTGTAATATTTACGTTATTCATAATGTAACATGATACAACATTGACCTTAATGAGTCATAACTGTACAAGCTCATAGTTCCTGTTAAGATTTTCACAAAATTTCTCCTTAAATACACTTACTCATTTGTGACTCAAAACGTATGATTAAAATATTAAATTAACTAAATGTTCAATTTACAAAGCAAAGTCAGCAATCATTATTTTTTAAAGTAATAGCAACAGTGATTATATTAGTGAAAATATTAGTTGACATCATATTGTTGGTAGTGAATGCATGTTGTGGGAGACCTAGGTCCTTAAATGAGTAATCTAAATGCAGATGCAGGAGGATAGACATCGTTGTTGTCACATTATCTGGCTAGTTGAACTGCATAAATATAAGAGTATATATTTATTTATCTACTTTAATGTATGTATCAATTAGTATTGATACATATGGCGGACTTATTGCTACGAGAGCAATCTCTTACAGCCAACCATAACACCAGTCCAGCTCCATTCGACGAACGGCTGGGAATCGAACCCGGGTCACCGAAGTGCCCCGCATCGTCAAAGGCCCTATGCGTTGTTATCAACTCAACACACCACGGCGACGACGACGAGTATATATACACATTGGCTTCAAAGCCTCTCTATTGAAAAAAAAATATACCAGTGCAAGAGTTGCTCCTCTTTCGCACATAAAATTTCTCGAAGCAGTAAATATTCAATATACACATACTTTATTTTCCTCACTTTTTTAAATCAATATATGTAATTTAATTAATTTTATAGGTTTACTATTTTGGGCTGTATAAGTATCGTTATGTACTATATTGTCCATACACGTAATAAAATTATATAATTAGAGAATATACCAAAAATAATAGAACACAAAAATATTGTTTTTGGAATGTTTGTCCATTATCTGTAAGTCTGTTTATTTGTTCGCGAATCACGCAAGTGCAGAAAAACTATTTTGATGAAGTTTTTACTGACGGGTTCTGTTAGATTTGAGGTAACAATGTCTTTTAATTAAGAAAAACTATATGGAAATTTGACATTACAATACAAAGTATACTTACTTAAAAAAGTGTATCTTCATAATTATTATAATAGATGGCACTACGTGTACTAATCTTAAAGTTAGTTAATGTTTTCAAAAGGTCCTGATGCAAACAAAATATGGCCAGAGCTAGTAAATAATAGTATTATTGAATAGTTGAGTAATGAAATATATGTTTTCAATAATGTACTTTCCCGTCAAATTATTGTGATAATTTTAGAGAATTGATCGTTGGGCTTTAATTTGAACTTAGCGATACATCAAAAATGTTAAAGCAGTACAAAAAAGAATAAATGGCAAAAAAATAGATTTATCGTAAATTATGTTTGCATTTGCCCCTTATTGTTACAAACTTCAAAAGTAAGTAGTCTTAAATAGAAATAACTGTAATAAGCACTAATATATATAATTTATAAGTTCATTTTATAATAATTTCAATTTCTTAGACTGAGAACACACTACACGTGAATATATTGCACAATATTAAATTCATTCATCAATTTCGCAAACCTTGCCTATAAATTGCAATTTGTTAACTAATCCGTTTAAAACGTTACCAAAATATAAAAATATGCAAATGTCATCTTATGATTATTTAAGAAATATTCCACACTTATGAAATAAAAGTTTTTCACCCATTGCCGAATTATTTAACCGTTTGAGTGCCGACGAGCACCATCGCGCTCATGCGCGTACTAACTAAATTTGCCAAGAGCGCGATGGCGCTCGCGAAATCAGTTGCTATTTAGCGCGCGGTAGGGGAGGTCGCTCACACGCATCGCTAATTTTTTATCTTTCTACATATTAAATAAAGTTCAAATTATAATATTATTAGTAATTACAATACAAAAAGGATTCAGGAAAAGAAAATTTTTAACCCATATTGTGGCATACGAAAATAATTCGAGTGAAAATAATCGTATTTCAAGTTGTGAAGAAAGTGATAGTGGGAGTGACATTGTAGTGAGCTCACAATTTTGGCATAATGCAAATTTTGAGCGCACCACAATGTAACTCCCACTATCATTTTGATAGTGATAATAGTGACAATATCAATTATCCATAATTTTCTTTGTATTTTATTATCCTTGTACAAGTTTTTATTAAGAAAACATCAAAAAAATTATTAAAATTGGATAATTTTTGGAAGAGATACAGATTTTTTTGGGACAAGGGTAAATGATATTAAAAACAAAAGATTTCTTTGGTATTTTTAAGTATATATGAGTAAAAAACCATGGCACTAAAACGGTTAAATATAAATACAGGTGTTCTCCAAGGTAAGAAACAAAACAATGATAAACTTTTATTCTTAGCTTATACAGTTGACTCAACATTTTAACACAAAAGATACAAAGATACACAATTATTATAGATAAATATGAATCATCCTTCGTTCAAATTTACACCGATTCAGCTGATAGTTATTTAGATCTTATCTGTTATTGCGAATTCCGTGTGAACACTTTTGAGGTATTCCCTTACTATTTGAATGTATAACCTATTCATTATCAATCATGTCACATGTGAAAGGACTAGAGATTATCTTCCGAGTTAAAAAATAAAAAGTTAGGAATATTTCTATCATTCAACTTCATTATAAGTTATAGTGAGTCAAGATATTAACTCTTAACTTGTAATGAAATTGAAATGATAGATGAATATGCCAAAATTTCGCAAAATCAATATATGTATGTATTGCAATTAACAACTTTTATGAAAACAGTATTTTTGCAGACGATTGAAGTTATTTGCTTAATAATTTTCCCTTGAAATTAAAACTGATATAACGTCATAAATCTAATCACAAACAAGGCAAAATTTATAAACATAAAATTCGAGAGAATGATAACAACCATATATCTTTATTGTATAACATCATAGAAACTGTACTCTGCCAGAAACTTCACATCAAGAATGATAATTTCAAAATGAGTAGTTAAACATAATATTTAATTCGAAATTAACTATTTTTAACATCATTTTCCATGTTCTTTTTAAAATCAAAGAAGTACAACAACCATGTTACAGTGGCACTTCTAAAAGCCAATGTACTTAGCACAATTCCCTGGGTCATACTTTTCATGCAAGATCAGTTTTTTTATTTCACTTTCAGAAATGTCAATTCCGAGAGATCCATCAAGTAGACTTTTATTGTATATCTTTAACAAAAATATGGCATGTTTGGTAAAGCTCAACTTACCAGATAATGTACTAATATTGTACTGACAGAATATGTGACACACAATATTAATGGCGTTCAAACGTTAACAACATAAGAAAACCTGTCAACACAAGTAGACCTTGCACTATGAGGATTCCATTTACATTTAGGCGCCTATAAACATTTAAGGGCACATAGATATATTACTGTGCCAAATTTCACATTTCTATATCGTATCGTACCTGTCACAGACGGACTGACACACGAGTAATCTTACAAGGGTTCAATTTTCCCTCCAGAGGTAGGGAGCCCTAAAAGAAGATGCAATATTTGTTCAATTTCTTCTCTTATTGTCTTGAATCATAATTTATTGATCTATTATTTTGATTCAGAAAGTTTTTAAAAACCATTGTCTCTGTCTGTCTTTCTACCTATTCGTTAAAGCAGTAGGCAAAAAACAACTGGACCAATTTGAATGGGCCTTTCACTGGTGACGATTGTGACTTCAATCAAAATATAAATAACCTTTTATATTTTAACTGCATATTCCCTATCTTTTTTAAGATTTCCTATCAGAGCATCATAGAAAAACTACTGAATAAATTCAAATGCAACTTTCACTGAATAAGACTCGAAATTCTTACTAAAATCTAGGAAATCTTATGTTTTGGTCAAAGGTTCGCAAAAGAATTTGAAACATTGATTAATACTCACACGGTGAGAATCGAGTGTGAGGTTTTAAGAATGATCGAGTGTAACACCGATTTAGATAAAAATTCGAGCTAGGAATACAAGTTAGTTTTATCCTGGTGAAGGGTACTATACGGGAGTGATGCAAACATGATTACTGTCCCCGCTGTGTAAGCAGGAAATTTGTTTAACAAGTTTTTCATCCTTTTTGTTCATCATCTTTATATTTTAGTTAACAGACTATATATTTGTGGAATTGCCGTTATATGATGTGATATTGAATACTTTTAAATTCTTCAAAAATATTCCAGTGCGGGGACAATAAGAATATAGTAGCGATTTGTTTACAAACATACATACTAGCACAATTTTAGCATTTCAAAAGAGATTGTAAACACAGTCAGTATTTTAAAATAAATGATACAAGAAAAAATTAGCCCTGTAAAAAAATTTTATTCAACATAATTTATAGCAAGATACAAATAACCTGTTAGGTTTGAGTGGATTTCACGTTACGAGGGTCCTGTGCGCATTTAAGTATGTTAAAAATTTTAAACATTTAAGTGTTCGTAGCATTTTCACTATTTACAAACATAATATATTACTTTATCATGTAATTATAATTCATAGGCTTAAAAACATCAAGAGTCTGTAAAAAAAATAATATCTCAAAATTATCGCTATAATTTACTTCATTTTGAGATTCCGTAGCCAAGTGGCAAAAACAGATCCTATAATTTCGTCTTGCCCATCTGACTCTCTGAATATCACAGCCATCTTACTCGGAGACTCTTGGCACTTATTAACTGCCAAGAGTCTCCGAGTAAGATAGCTGATAGATACAATTTCGATGGTAGAAGTCTTCTATGAACCACTATACAATAAAATAGTAGAGTAATGAAAAAAAAAATTTGATTTGGCAATCTATACATGTAACTGAGGGATGAAAAAAAAATTCAGTGCACATAGGCGTGAAAGGTATTGTCAGATAGATGTAAATGATATAAAGCCTCCAAAATAAAGTTTTATTTAAGTCAACAGTTGGTGAGATGTACGGTTCTAAAATCTTGAAAAATGTATCCCCTCTCTAACTTTTCAACTAACTTGTGTAAAATTCCTAAAAAAATGAAGGTAGTAGAACTTAAAATAAAATTCAATAATAATCTATAATAATCAAACAATTTCTAATAAAAAAAGCCATGACAAACAGACTATCGAGTGTACAGATACATGAGTAAGGATGCCAAATTTCAATTGTCTTAACTAAACAGTTTCTAAGAAAAATAGCCATGACAGACTATAGAGTGTACAGATACATGAGTAAGGATGCCAAATTTCGATTGTCTTAACTAAACAGTTTCTAAGAAAAATAGCCATGACAAACAGACTATCGAGTGTATAGATACATGAGTACGGAACTCTAACAATGTAATTTATAAAATGAAGTTCCGCAAATCAAAATGTTTTAATACCCCAATTTTATTCTTAATCTTTTTAACCCATTAATATAATATGCAAATACTACTTTAATAGTATTGAAAAATTGTTTTCCACTTTAAAATACTCGTCATGACCATTCATAGCAAATTTCAAATGTTTACCTTAAACAGTTTAGAAAATACAAAATGAGACAGCCTGAAACACAGTACTTATTCCAATATAGTAAAATTTGGCATTAACTTTCCACTTCCAAAAGGATCCTATGTGTGTACCATAACACTTAACATAATCATCATTGCAAACAACGCCGAGGTAAAAAAAATCAGGTCATGAATTTGATTTGACTTATCACAATTCTTTTTTAAATAACATATTAAATCACATTAGCAACTTTCTATAAATGTTTTTTCTTTCTCTTTTGTGGATAAACGAGATATTAGTCATTAAAATGCCAACTTCCAAACCATTCTTAATTGATCTGTCAATCAGATGGTACGAAATTGATAAGACAATCTGCAAACAACGCTGACATCAATAAACATAATTGGATTGTTTGTCTAATTTCATTTCACTCTCCCGTCGAGAAGATCAACAAAGTGAAAGTTGACCAGTCCACGATTGCATAAACCATTATAAAAATAAAAGGCGATAACAAATTTCATGGTGCATAAAAAATATTCATTCACAGATTATTCATATGCAGTTACAATTATTTACGTAACTGAAAGTTATAACTTCTATATTTTATGACGAACTAAGAAGAGGAAACACTAAAACCTGACTATGGAAAAAATAACGGAAGAGCATGAAATATGTATATATAAAGCCCCTGAAATTTATAACGTTATATTCCCCGGGAGACTCTTTGGATCATGACGAATCTAAGGTCACCTCATTTGTTGCAATCTCTTTGCCACTTTAGTTATTACGAGAGAACCAACTTAGTCACATATATACATAGCCCGTGAAATTTCTAACATTATATACCCTAGGACACTCTCGGACATTATTTCAATATATTTTCAAGACGAATCTAAGGACACCCCATTTGTTGAAATCACTTTAATATTAGTTATTGCGAGAGAGTCAACTTAGTCACATAAATACGTAGCCGGTGAAATTTCTAACATTATATACACTAGGACACTCTCGGGACCAAGACAAATCTAAGGACACCCCATTTGTTGAAATCACTTTAATAGTTTATGCTGTACGAGGAACGAATTTACTCTCATACATAAATAGCGTGTGAAATTCATAGTCATATACCCTAGGACACTCTCTGGAAGAAAACGAATCTAATGACACTTCATTTGTTGAAATCACTTTAAAGTTTAATCTGTATGTGGGAACAAACTTACATACATACATATGTAAGTTTGCTTGATAAATTCATGTTATATAACCTAGGAAACTCTCTGGATCAAAACGAATGTAAAGATACCTCATTTGTTGAAATCGCTTAACAATTTAGCCTGTACAGATGTCTGACAGAACAAACTTACTCACATACATACATAGCCTAACAGAACAAACTTACTCACATACATACATAGCCTGTGAAATTCAGAATATTATATACCCTAGGACACTCTCTGGATCAAAACAAATCATTTGTTGAAATTACTTTAATAGTTTAGTTTGTACGAAGGAACAAACCTACATACATACATAGCCCATGAAATTCATAATGTTATGTATTCTAGTACATTCTCTGGGTCAAGATGAATCTAAGTACACCTCATTTGTTGATATCACTTTAATAATTTCGCCTGTACAATGGGAATAAGCTAACTCACATACATACATACATACATATATACATACATACATACATAACCTGTGAAATTCAAAACTCTTCCTCTACCGTAGTTGAGAAAAAAGCCTGATAACAAATTACATTAAAACAATAAACAATAGTCCTTAAAAAAACAGCAGTAAATAATCAGGAATCACCACTATGACAAGTCTAAGTAGATATTTTTAAAAACACGTTTTTATATTTTTAAGTCAACAATAACAAAGAGAAAATTACTGCCTCTTAAGTGGAAACAGGTAGCACTGCCGGTCTCCATTGACTTTATAAATAGAACATCTGCATTATCTGTGAATTTCTTTTCCTTTGTCAAATTGTTGTATATCTCGCAAAAACCTTAAGAAATTACAATACAATATATAACTTGTCAAAATCACGTCTGATGATCACAATAATGGCCATACTTTATTATAACTTTAAGTCCGTGAGAAAAACAACGACAAAGAGGCTAAGGAGGAAATTTAGTATGTAAATATTTTAATTCTATTAACATAATACATTGGACCTTTACATTTGTTTTGTCGAAACAACTTCTTTGATTAGAATTAAGAGAACTCTCAATTAATTCTACTAGGCTAATACACCAGTTTTAATTTTTAATTTTTTAAATTTTTATGATCATAGACTACCATCAGATCAATTAATATTATATAATTATAGATAGCAATTTTTTTGTTTAGAAAATTATTATTTTATATATTATTTGAGAAAAATAGCTATGCTTAAACTACACACATAAAACTATTACTAAAATTTTTGATTTTTTTTTTCAGATTATACCTGCCGAATATATCAACCGACCTAATAAATTACATTTTTTTATAGTTCAGTATTTTATTTGGAAAATTACCAACTTTAAATTTTTTCTTAAATGAAATTATTTCAATATATTTTCAAAAGGATAACGTTCCCGTAACCCTTCAATAATACATAATAAAAATTATTAAAAATAGCCTTCTTTGGTCAGTGATGTGCAGGGTACACACTAGCGAAGTAACTAAGCTAAAGAAATTGACTAAGCTTGTTCAGTAGCGAAATCTTTAGATTGTACTACTTTATATCTCTGACTACAGCCGTACTGTAGTCAGAGATATAAAGTAGTACAAAAGAGTGTATACTTAAGCCAATTTACTTAAGAACTACTTACAATACAAGCAATTTAATCAATTTTCATAAACTGCACTATAATTTCAAATCAATATGATGAATATCAAATCTGTTTAGTACAGTTTTAAATTAAGGAATAAAAATGACTATTCAAACGTATTAAATTTATTATACATAAAATAAAATTATAAGTGTAGTTCAGTATCTTTTTCTACTAAAGTCTCTCTGTTATTACATAAAAAATGTTGTATTAATCGTCGACAGCAATGGTTGATAATCGTAGTATCATCTAAATAATTATTTTTGGAAATTTTGCCTTGTCTCAAGAGCATCTATCTTGTCCTCTATAGTCAACAAATCATTGCCAAATTTCTTTTAACGACTAAACTTTTTTAACACTTCATCAAGGTCTCAACTTTAATTTGCAATTCATTGCGTCAGCATAAAGTGATAATTACATTTAACAGAGAAAATGAAACAATGCACAGAACCTTCATTTAAATGTATTGCTAATTGTAAGTACACTCGTCATACAAAGTACAGAGTGCATGAGTCACCTTTAACAACAAAGTTGCAAAGCTTAACAATTACCGAATACCTGCTCCACTGTCGAGTTTATTTAATTTATCTCAATTTTGTTTACAATAATGTGGCATGGCAAAACATTTTGTTATCTCAACAACATCTTTCTCACAGTACATAGAGAATGCTTACCTCAGCAATATTAGAGTTTCGGCACTATCCAGCAACTGACTACAAACAAGTTGGCGATTCAGAAACAACTAGCCAGCAGAATAACCCGCCTCGTCGAGTGAGTAATTAAAAGTCTATACTAAAATCAAATATAAAGAGAATTTTCCACTTGAAACGTTAATTTCGTGTTCATATATTACTAAATGTTGAATCAAAATGCTGATAATTTTTGTTTATAAATAAAAAAGCTTTATTTCTATTTTGGTTCAAAATTGTTTTCTTCTTTTATAAGTTTCTTTTTTCTTCTTTTATTTTAGTTTCTTCTAGTATAAGATGAATATTGCAGATGACAAAGTCCAACAAATTTCATTACCTAAGACCCTTATAGCAATTTTTTATTGGATATTATTTTACTTTTAATTTAGCACTTCATTTGCTTACCAACAACTGAGAAAGAACATAAAATAACTTTATTTTGTAGGTCCATAGTAAACCTTTCAGCAGCTAGTGCTTGTATACCACCCAAATATAGGTAACAGATTTATAAAATAACAGAAACTATAGCTCTAATTTGGTCCCGACATTTCTGTGACCCAGCATGCTGTTCCGCAGTAGGTATTATATCCAAATTTCTAACATCTCTACTTGTACAATGTACTTATACTGCTAACACCATGTTTTATGCAATACTGACAATTTCCAATCGCCAATTGGTATCCATAGAGTCAATTAAAAAAATATCTCAAGTCTGTAACTCAACCATACCAGAAGTGCTCAAACTTTTCGACCAGTTAACCAGTGTGTCAGCCACCCACTTACATCTGACGGTATAAACATTACAGCTAAATTAGTTAAAAAGCTTTGTAATAAATCGAAGCTACAAATGTGAAAAAATTTACTATATAAGTCGAAAAAACTTATTCAGAGACTAAATAGGCAAAAAAAATAACTAAAATAAATAATGACACTATGAACGCAGTGTAGTTAATTAGTGAAGAAAAAATAATGCTAAAACGTAGTGGAAATAAATGAAAAACCATTACAAAGTGGATATGAAATTATGACATAACGAATGAAAAAAGAAGTGTAAATGGAACGAATCGAGAGGTCCCGAACTCACGCCACAACTCGTACATTTCCACCTTGCGGCCGAGGTCACTCAACAAGTGCCCTGACATTCTTATCTAATCAGACATTAATTAAATTGCCCACTTTTCAATACGATTTGTCAATACGAGTCAATGCCATACTGATCTCGGATCCTCCATTGTAGAGTACATTCTAAAGTATCAAAAATAGACTTTCTAGTATAAAAAAAACACAATGAACAATTTAAATTTCTTGCTATATTAATGCATCTCGTACAGGAATACCATAAAGATTAATTAAAGTTTATTGACATTAATTCTCATCATCTTCAACTTTGTTGCTTATTCAAACTATGACAGAGATCTTAAATACTTTGTTTATACGTAAACAAATTTGTGTCAAAAACAGTATAGATTTTATTACAGCACTTTTGAAAGTATTAGTGTCTTAATTAAAGGAAAACCCCACTGGGAAGGGTCAAACGAATCAATATTTGAACATTTCCTGAAAGTACACACTTTTCAAAGTGAAAGGTCGTCCACTCTACATCGCCTCAACTTTACCTTATGGTATCACTTCATCACTATCTCTCGACTTGGCGTCGACCACACAGCTAAGCGTTTATGAGGCAATAATGAGTCATATTTCATTTTGTGAATGACTTGATAGGAACCACACATAATTATCTACGTATTTCCGTACTTCTTAGATTTCTTTTTTTTTATTCATTATAAATTACCAAAAGGAGTTAGAACGTCATGCAATTATATCACAAACAAATACATAGTATTATTATATCACAAACAAATACATAGTATGACGAGCCGAGCGAGCAACGAGTTGTCATAAGTCTATGGCTAATGCAGGTGCAACCAGTTGTAAGCTTGCAACCAATGCACAAACTCTTTTTGTGATAAGTACATTGAGTTTCCTTATTATAATTTCTTGGAATTATATAAATTTCTTTCTATAATTATAACATACTTTATTATCATATAATTAATTGTTGCAATATTTATTCTAAAATTGAAATGAAATTATACGTATTATTAAATTGGTACGGCATGCCGACTTCTGTGATTTCCCAAGTATCTCATCTTATTCTCGAGATACACTATTATATAAGTTAACCTAAAGATTTAAGCTTCTTACAACGCCTGCACACCAGGCATCACCAGTTCAACTTTAAATATCGAGATATACGAATATTATTTTTTACTAGTTTCGTGTTTTTGTCGAAATTCTCTTTACAATAATGAAACGTAAAAATGTAAGTATAGTCTATATATTATTAAAAAAAAAACAAAAAACATTGGAATGGATTTAATGAAATTGACATTGTCGTTTAAATTAAAATTGTTCACAAAAATGACTTCACCGACCTTAAAAGACTTCCCAAGCCAACATCCGAATTGCCTCAGAGCCACCTCAGAGGTAACTAATTGCTTCAAGCCAAACAAACATTTTTACAAACCTTCAAAGGTCCCCAATCGCATCCCGTTTCAAGCACTTCCATATAACAAAGTTAATGACTGATAAGCGATATTTGACACCTCCATTTTCTCAAAAATACGCTCACCGTACACTTTAAAAGCCTCAAGAATTGATCCACTCTTCACAACATCACAGTGAGTAAAGATACTACGTCCTAAAGAACCGCATGAATCTACTCAACTGTGATGTTTACTCTCTACGTGCAATATCGTGCTCGCTGCAGTGGAAAAAATCCTGTGTTTGACAGCCGCAAGAATATGCAATCTTAAAAGACCACAATTATTTGTTAGACTAAATGTTGAACTTAGTAAGATAGCGGCGAGAACTAATTTGTGCATTGAATACAGACTATATAACCCAGTTCAGATTTATATTATTTCACGATTCAATACCTCTAAATAAATGAATGCCTTTTTTTACATTGCAAGGCCATTCGATATTATATAAAAACATCAGATGTTCATATATTCCAATTATGCCCCCAAATAAACAATGATGATTTTATGATGTCACAGGAACAAAACCAAATAAACAAAAAACTAATTAAGTAGAAGTAACTTTAAAGTACAGATACAAGTAGGGCTGGTAGTGTAAACATCGTTATATATCAGTTAGGTTAAGGTATAAAAGTTTGAACATTTAAGGGTGCATAGTATTTCTAATAAACTATTTACAAATATTAACCATTAGAGTGCTGACGAGCACCATCGCGCTTGTTCGTGTACTAACTAAATTTGCCACAAGTGCGATGGCGCTCGGGAAATCAGTTGCTGTTTAGCGCGCAGTAGGGGAGGTCGCTTGCACGCATTGCTAATTTTTTCTCTTTCTGCGTGTTACATGGAGTTGAAATTACAATATTGTTAATAATTACAATATTAAAAAGGATCAAGGAAAAGAAAATTTTTAACCCATAATGTTGGAATACGAAAATAATTCGAATGAAAATGATCGTTTTGTGAAGTTGTGAAGAAAGTGATAGTGGGAGTAACATTGTGGTGTGCTCACAATTTGGCGTAATGCAAATTTTGAGAGATAGCGATAATAGTGACAATAACAATTATTTTTCTGATACGGAAGATGTATCGGACTGCGAAAATGCTTGATTTCAGTTTTTGCTATAATTTTTGTTCACAATATATATTTCCATAATTTTCTTTATATTTTATTATCCTTGTACAAGTTTTTATTAAGAAAACACCGAAAAAATTATTAAAATTGGATAATTTTTGGAAGACCATACAGTTTTTTTTCAAGACAAGGGTAAATGACATCAAAAACAAAAGATTTCTTTGGCATTTTTAAGTATATATGAGTAAAAAACAATGGCACTAAAACGGTTTTTTATATATAAATATGTTGCCAAGTGCATTTTTCATATAATTAATGTACATTTTACACAACCATAACTTTCAATGTAAGCACAATGCAAGATATGAGCACAATGCACAAATGAAAAGATTACTGCATACATAAAACAATTAAGAACAAAATCAAAATGCATAGAGTAGCAAATGTGCCACAACTTTTAACAAAGAATTATGTTGCTTCTGTGCCCCTTCATTTTTTCAGATATAAAACTTTTTTTCAATAAATCAGATACAGATAACGTTCCAGATACTGATAACGAGAACAGATAATTTTAATTTCTTATGAAACATGGAGATAAAAAATAGGGAAATGAAACTTGTTCAATTATAAAATCGATTTTGTATATAATTTTTATTGTTCTATAAATGTTAATTTCATGTTCAAAGGGAATGTTACATATTTTTAATACCAGGAAAAATGTAATTCTATGTCAAATTACGTGAAAATTTACAAGAATTCATGAACTTTATACTATATTAACTTTTCAATTGTCGCTTTCATATACTGCTTACAGTAAAAGGATATTATTATAACATTTAAACTTTTCAAAAATGTACGAATGCAATGCGCACTAATATCTCAATTGCGATGATATATAATCTCTTGTGAAGACAAATGGTCATATTATACTGTTTTTTCTTCATTTCATTTCCTACTGAGGTGTTTATACCCAAATCAGCAAATCAAGACAAAATACCTTTTTATACATACATTAATATGGCACTTCAACTTTACACAGAGCGTGACAACATCTCTGCTACATTAACATGGCACTCGTTATTATATAGACAACCTCTCTGTTACCATAGAAACATTTATGATTTGTATAAAATGTGTGTGTATAAAATGTTTCAATATCAAGTCTCTGGTGACGGATAGACTTGTAAAATCGATAGACTAACAAATTTTCATGTAATTTTAGGCAACACACTGAACAAACTTTTATTCAATATTAAACATTTCTTTTGAACTAAACTTACAATTAACATACTAACTGTGTTGTTAAAATTATTTTATACGTTTTATAAACTACGTATAATATCAAAAGTTATATAAAAATGCATTCAATTAAGCTAGTATATTAAAAAAAAAATTAGATTTTTTGCCCCACTCAAGAATGGGCAAACTCTACTAAACATTATATGAATTCACAAATATTTCATAGGAATGACTCTTTGGTGAATGAATTTGTGGGCAAAACTTACAATTACACAAGCAAAAAATACAATTTTAATATTACATGGTTTCTCGGGCACTATACACACAAGTTTTCTGCAATTTTTGGCAACATTTCCAGGCAATATTTACTTATTAAAACAATGTCCAATTGACTTACATATTCCAGAGTGGAGCAAAAAAAACCAAATCAGCTACCATGTCAATTATTCCATTCACAAACAATTCTTATGGTTTTGAAATTCTAAATATTTGCCTTATTATTTTTCACGCTACCATTATTGGGCATTGATTCCGCACGTCGAATGTACATAAAAATGATCACAAATCATATTTCTAAAATTTAGGTGAAAATAGCATTAAATATATAGAATATTTTAAATTTAGAAACACCACTTTTCAGTCTTTTTAATAATGTCAACCTTATTAATTCGTTATCACTATATTAACAGTTCCTTGCAAACTGCAAATTTTGAAATATCATTTCTATGAAATATATGTCATTTCAAATAATATCCAATGGATTTTTTCTACTCCAGAGTGGTGTAATAAATTGTACAATATTTTCATTTATTTTTCCATCATTCAAATCTTTTCAATCTTTACCTCAAAATGATGGAAAGGTTAAAACCATGTTATCAGGAGTCCGAATAAACAATTAATTTAGACAAATAATTACTAAGTTGAGTAAACAAATTCTTTGTAATTTAACTCATTGTCAATTTTACTTTTCCTGTATTAGGTGGCACGAGATTAATCCTATAGTTGTAAAATGGGCTAAAAATATTTGCCATCTCAAAATATTTGGCATCTCTACCCTGGTGTTTTCGGGTCTCTCCGCTTTCTTTTTTCACTAAATTTTTTCATATGGTATATGAAAAACAACATTTCCTCTATTTACTCACTCAGTGTACCCAGAAATTTATTTATTAATATGGTAATTATTCCACATTTTCGTGTCTTATTTTTTTCGCTTGAGATTATTGCCCTACAATCACTTTACAATGGACAAAAAAATTAAAGTTCTCAAATCTAGCTACATATTTCTTTATGTTAGTTTTTTGCCCACAATTTCACCCATATAAACCATTTGGTTTACTCATTTATTAGTGAAAGTAAGATATTAAATATGTTATTATAGGATAAAGCTATTACAAAATACAACAATGGAAATTTCACATATATTTTATATTGACGTGAGAACAAATGAATACAACAAATAAATAATAAAATTTCCAAAAATACTCAACTCATAGCCTTCCTCCTTAAGTTATGAGTAAAAACAAGAGTGAAACTCCCTTCAAAATCTGTTCAATATTTTTTAAATAATGCCCAGCCAAACAAACATACAGACAAACAGACTACAATTGAAAAGATCTTTTATCTTTTCTTTCGATGTACAGTCATCATTACATAGAGTCATTTACATATATTGCTTAAACTCAAAATGAAGTTTTTTGTACTACTACACTGTATATACTGATACTCAGTAAAATGCTAGTATGATAAATGGCCTAGAAATTGCAGACTGACGTTAACACATAACTTTGAATGGATATACTAATTTAGTTGCAAGTTTCTACATCTTATGAAAGATGTCTTACGATATTCTATGATGTTTCTGATATCTGTATGATGATTCTCCTTAGTAGAAAATTAGTTGATAATACTCAATAAAATTGATTGATATCTCATTCCCAAGATTCATTATATCAACAATACTAAAGAGATAGCTGACTTTGATATATCTCTTGACTTTACCTTCAATGTTTAATTTCAAAAATTTAATATTATGTAATAGGAAAATGCTAAGTAGATAAAAATACCAAATGCATTCAGTGCACCTTATTATCTAAATAATAAGCGAATAATGTTAAAAAGAGACAAATAACTTCCAATAATTGTTTGATACATGTTTTAAATGTCTTCCAACTTGCATTGCACTCAAGAGGTGGGCACCAACAACCCTCTTAATATTGAAATTTCAGTGGGACTTTAATATTAAGCCAATATTTTAATGACTTTGTAAATATTTTTATACTGCCTTTTTATCTAGTATTACTGAAAGGATTTAAGAAAAGACTCTTACTGTACCAATTAAGCAACATCTGTATAATAAAGGATTAATAAGGAAATCTTGGTCAAACACACTTGCACTCACATTTTATTCGCATATTTATTTAAAAACATTGAAAACAAAAGATAACAACTATAGTTACATTTCTTAACGCCTGTGAGATTTTTCATTTCGTAGGCAATAAAAATATTTGCATAAAAGAGATAATTTCCTGCATTTGTTTGTTGTTGACGTTGACGCTTAATAATTTCAATTTTGAAGTTGACGCTAATAATTTCAACTTTTTCCAGCGACAATTTCATAAATGCAAGAAGTTGATACTTTTTCATTCATCTCATTATTTATTAAAATTTACCATTATGATTTAATTTCAAACGGTGTTTAATTGAATTTCTCAACATTCACACAGGTGGCGCGTTATTATTCACATTATTATCGTAAACCCAGTGCTACAAAATATTCAAACGAGACAAACGACTCACCTTATTAGCGCAATACAAGTTATTGATGTCCAACTTCTGATACTTGTGCTTGCCGGACGTGGGCTTTGTGTTTGCGCTGGTTGAGCCTCCGCCGCCCGGCGTAGAGAGTGCAGACATGCTGCGCTGCAACCACCATCAGGAGATGCACTTCGTTTCACCACTCTGCTCCGTCGCTCGTTTGCCGTGTGCTAATTGTAAAAAAAATTTCAATGATTTAATAATTAACTACATTAGTAGATATTTTTTATATACCAATCTAAGGTGATACATGTTTAACTAACATAATAAGCGCCCTTGAGCTAACGCTATAACCAATATCCCCATACTATGCCAGGAATGCTTATCGAACACCAGACCGATCTGTCTTAAATTTTCTAGTTTTGTAGAATATTTAACAAATCGCCTACACTTTGTTGTGATAGACACCTTCTTCAACTAAATATCATGAAATTGTATTGAAATAACTAGTATTTTTCGTGTATAATCTATATCAGTTAAAATTAATGAAGAAATAAAATAGGATAGGAGTTATATTACACGTTAATGGAGAAAATGATACACATAAAAAAACCCAACAACTTCTAAAAATTAAATAAAAGAAAGTTATGTACCATTTTCCAAACATTACTTCTATGTCAATTATCTTTACATCCTTTTAACTCCACAAAAGGATTATGATGCTTAGAAATAGACACAGAAACAAAAGAAACATACAAAAAACTAGGACCATTTTAGTTTAAATGGGCTTAAGATGGTATTGTATAAATAGTATAAAATGTCGACATATTTGGCTACATAAAGTAGCCAAAGTTGAATTCAAAATCTATATATCGCTAAAAAAAATGTGAATACACGAGAACATGATTTCTTGTTCATAAGTTGAAATAAAATTCAACATTTTATTCAAAGAATCATCAAAGCAGACTGTCCGCTCTGCATAAAGTTGATTAGTTATGCGTAATATTATAGACTTTTAATTACTATAATTGTACACATGGAACAAAGGGCTGTATTTCTTTCACTTATAAATATATTATCCCTTTTTGGTTTTTAAGTGCTACTGATATTTATATCAATTTATGTAAACATAAATGTAAATAAAATTGATTTTTTTTACATTTATGTTTACATAAATGTAAAAAAAATCAATTCCCTCCTTGATAATTATTATTTCAAATTAATCAGAATAAAAAAAAAACTATGTGTACAGAAACTAAATTTGTCTCTTATTTCTATAGTTTACGAGATATTTCAACTGAAATTTACGAAGAAGCAACAAACTCTTTTTTTAACAGCACATCACAAAAAATTATTACGTACAATGACCGAGTTTCATCAACAGATTTATTAACAGATTCAATATTTTTTATTTTATACTAATTATTATGTGGAACAATACACAATTAATCCATGGGAGGTGAGTCATCCGTGTTATCCAGAGACAGACGGACGTGATAACAGGGTTAGCCATTTCCGTTGTCCTCCTGTTTTTGTTTGATTATTTTATCACTTTTTCTATCCGAAATTGGAAAAACCATTTAACATATTTTACACCTAAGAAAAATTCTAATCTTAGTCCGAATGTAGAAACTTTCAGGCATGTAGGTAAATATAAAAATAATACTGTGCGCTCAACGCTTATTGTGTAACGTGCCCTATACAATATTTTCATCACCGACAACATAAAATAAAAAAAAATAAGGCTTATGTCGCTGATTACTTTTGAAATATTAAAGATCATAAATAGAAAGAGAATGATCTTAAAATATTAAATAACAAGTGTAAAGCAGACTCGCTACCATGGATTAGATATATTGTATTAATACGACATTGAGTGATTCCTCATTTATTCATGTATGTACAATATACATTACATAAAACTAGTTTGAACGAAAAGGCCCTATCCATCCTGCTAATCCGGAATTGTCTATAATCAGAAAGCCAGGACACACAAAGACTCACAAAATCTGAGCTTATAATGGCTTACATCAATGAGTGAATATTCAATAACACATGGAAATTATAATTTAACCAATCATAAAACTGTTATGTTTATACTTAAAAACAGAAAACATTAATAAATTTGTTACATTAATAAATTTTCTAGAAAACATAATAAAATTTACCCTATTATTGGATATATTTAATAAACATTTAAAAAACCTCTTCTATATCCGTGCAAAAATTTTTTTTTCCTAAAAATGAAATATAAATTATCAATGAAGTACTTTTTCATAGCTACTACTTACAAATTGATCCTTTGTATTTTATTTAACCCTTTCAGCAGACGCTCCATTTAACCTTTATGTCGCAGAATATAAACATTTAATTTAATGTTACATTATGTATGTACCATATAACAGTGAAATGAAATTACAGAATCGGAACTGAATTAATAAAAAAAAAAGAGAGATTGGTGTGTAGCTGACAATCCTAAAATCTACCACTAGAATTGGCTAATTATCAAAAAATTATAATAAAATTGCAAATTACACATATGACTCGTAATTGTGTTATAATAGGGTTTATTGTCTAGACCGATGAAAGCTTCATGCAAAGATACAATTTCCTTTGTCGGTAATATAAAAACTACATACATACACAGAAAAACTTCATACTGATACAACATAAAACGTATTCCGTAAACTTTAACATTTCTCAATGCAAATATTAACTGCACCTCACACTTTGTTTATATTTCAATTATATAGAAGTCTCAAAAATTGTTTATGCAAATTCTATATCTATACCAATCATATCGAGCATAACATTATATTTTAAGTAATTACACATTTTATCATTGACACTTTGACGTCCGCAAGTGTGACCAAAATTCTTTTGTCAGGCGCCTGGTAAATCTTGTATAAATTCCACCACCTTTTTTTCAAGAAGTTGTATAACATGATAATATGGATAATTTTTGCACTTGTTTCTTTCTATGAGATTTCAAGGGTAATTAAGTGTATGCTTTGACATATTACATCATCGGCACTGTCCCATAGTTTTCATGTGACACCAAAGTGGTATCTCCTGATGGTATAGTGCTTGTATATTGTTTAATCAAATAAAATAATGGATACAGTCTGATCTTCATTTATTTCGAGATTACTTAAAATTCGATCTCATTACATATCTTAACAATCGTTGGCTTTGTTATTTCATCACATAAATCACATTTATTTTTGAAGAATTTTTACACATATTACACACTAATCTTCACCAATTAATCAAAAGTAAAATAATTTTAATAGAGCAATAATTAAAGAGATGATCTTCTATTTAAAAATTATCTTCACCCACACTGCTTTGAATTAAATGAAATTACAATGAGCTAAGCCAGACCCTCAGGAGAGCATGAACAAATATATCTATCTACGTTTTCCTAGGCCTAAAGACAATGATTGAATGCGACATACGTCCATCCTTTCATCTCAGTCATCTCCGTACGTGTTTTTCAAGAAGTTTGTGACATTCTTCTATTTTCACTGTCTCTTAATACTCATAGTTTAAAATATTTATATCAATATATAATGACAATATTGTCATTAATATTCAAAAAATATTGTTTCCTAAAATAATTGGGTATTTTATATTTCTAGCTCTGCAAATTTTGTTTGATCTGATAATCTTGTACAATCACAATATAAAAATATTTATGAACTCTTATATCCTTGATTTGTAAGTCATAAATTAAAGCAAATTAAAAATATAATGCCAAACACTAGCAATTCTAACAGATTATGGAAAACATAAATTTGGTAAATGCAGTAAATCAAATTATGTACGATGATTTATCCAAATACTAGAAAAATTATTTAATTTCAATGAAATAAAACTAGCAGCTGTAAAAATAATTTTTAAAGTGATTGGACGGTTTTCAATTTTAAAGAAACATTTAACAATTATATAATAGAACATATATTGGCAACGCCAGAAGCTGGCTAACAGATTTGGCAAATTCCCATTTCACCCTACATACCAATGAATTGGCCTTTGCAGTAAAGAATTTTTTTTTCTTAAAATTAATACAAGTCTTTTGCAGTTTCTTTTGTTATCGACATACACATAATTAATGTATTAACATCATGACAAAGACAAGACTAATTCAATAAAATACTTGACGCAATACACATTCTTTATCAATAATTTAAGCTTCAATAACGATTTCAAAAGAACTAATGATTCTTCAAGTTATTATCTTTTCAATTATTTTTCCAGAGATTGATTGATGAGAAATCCATATCTATATATAAAGATATTGAGCAAGATTTTTGTTGTTAACCACAATGCACGTACCACACAATTAGCCTGAAATTATTACCTTTTCTATAGTTTTGTAGGCATGCCTAGTTCTCATATACTAATGGATGTCAAAATGGTATTAATTAGAACACTTGGCATTTTATTGGGAACAGTGCTATTTCCATACTACACAAAGTTAAATTTAAAAAAATATAACTTTGAAATTTAAATTTTCACATAGAGTCATCACAAAAATCAAATATGTAAATGAGTTTCGCCTTAAGAAAAATGTAATTCTTAAGGCATTAAGAGTTTAACTTAAATTATAATAACCTATACAAAATGATATAAACAGATTAAACAGCAATTTTGTGCAACAATGGTTAATACAGAAAAAAATATGTATCAAATAAAATTTACAATGTTTAGCTCTTGAATATATTATTACTTTAATAAAATTAGTCAGTACCAAAATGAGTTTTTGAAAAACAAATATTATAACATTCTTTAAAAATTTTACATGTTAAACATTAGCATACAATATGTTTTAAGAGGTCAAATAAAGGAAAATCCCACATTTTAATCATTGTCACTCAGAGAGCAAATTTTTTGCACAAAATTCTTTATAAAATAGCTTTATACAAATTGCAAGCAACATATGAATGCCAGCTGTACAACCCAAATGACTGATTCAAGCATTTTGCACTGGGGAAAGTATTTGTTACGTCTCAAGGTTGGACTTTATAATAAATGGAACAATGATTTCATTACTGCTACATCGACCACACTCGCGCTGATCGTGGGATGCCATTTGCTGGACATTTTCTTCAATTTACTTTTTTACAAAAAATGTAGCAAAATACAATTGAGAAAACAATTGATGAAATCATTACCTGCAGTAAATCAATGTTTTAAATGTTGCCAATTTATATATTTGTGCTTATTTCGTCCCACCAATCACATTGAAACGTCGAAATTTTACACAAATTATAAAGGTCTTAATAGGTTTGAGTTAAAAGCAAATAATTCAAATAATTGATATAAAAATTACATTCTACGTTGTCGTATGAATAACTAACTAGAAAATTATGACAAATAACATTAATACGACATTAAATAAACAATAAGCATTCCTATTAAAATGCGACTTCAGTTCCAAGAAAAATATGTTGCAACAGGAAATGAGCGTTTTCGCAACACTTATAATAGAATCAGTAAATTTGCAGACAATCAGTGAAATATCAAAGATTACGTACCCAAATAAACGAATTCCAAAACAAATCTAAACAAAATATTTAAACAAACACTACACTAATAAAATAAATGGCAGTAGAACAGATGACAGATCAGACACTAAATAGACGCGAATTATTTTCACAGCTGGTGCGTGAACTGAATTACTTGATTTGTTTAAAAAAAAAGCACAGTTTGTATAATTAACACGTCGTCAATATAATATCACACAATTTCTCAGATGATATATTTTCCAAATTTGCAATGTTGCTATAATTTTCAATGCCCAACCCCAATACTCGCACTCTACAATTTAGAATGGTTTGCTTATTCTAAAATCAATAAACTAAATTGACTTAAAAACTGAAAGCGACACTCGTTAATTTTAAATTCACTAATAGAAACGTCGTTTAGCCAAAAACGAGAGCAAAATAACGGTATTAGTCGTGTAGTTACAATTACTGAACGGTAAAAACAAACTGAAAATTTAACACTATACTAGACAAAATAATTTAAAAATATATGTGTACCTTGGTACGTTGGGTTAAACTAAATACAAAAGATATTGTTTTAGATAAACTCCTAATTTCTAAAATCTGATTACTTCAGATTTATATTATATTAAACACCGCCGAAACTTTTTTTACAGTTTGTTAAGATGGCGTCTTCAAAAGACGATCTCCTTAGTGATCAATACGGTGACGTCACAAAGAACGCAAAGTTCAACGCCATCTGAGGTTAAAATTCTTCACTACAGTACATTGACAGCGATTGAACCTGCTCATGAAAGCACGAGAAGTAAAGTCCATAAACAATACGCACTTATGCTAATGGACCGTGAATAATATGATGTTAGAACAATCGAATAAAAGTTTTTGAACTTCTAAGTAAATATGTGCAATACCTATTTGTTATATTATACATGATCGCTAAGAACACTACACCACAGGGCATGTACGCTTAAGCACGCAAATATAATGGCAAACACTTATTCAGCACTTAATAGATATTGGCCAAAATTCTTCCACTAAAAAAGAACTTATAATTTTACTTAGTGAACAGCTTTACTAAAAAAATATTTAAGGTCTAACAAATTTTACAAACTATTAATAACTTATATTTCTTAATCATTACATATAAATATTACAAGTTAAAACTGTTTAAATAATCATTATTTCTTTCATGCACTCTAATTAAAATTATATAAACCTGAACAAGAGTGTTTGAAGTTTATATCATTAAATTTTAACGAAATTATGTCAAATAAACAGAGTAAAATATTATATTATATAAAAAGAAATAAAATTCGTTATGTAGGCCTTAAACCTTATAATTTACATTTTTCATCATGCGTTGGTTACCCAACACGCCGCTAAGGAACTTATTCGTTGCTACTAGCAACTAGTAAACTATCTTCATAACACTGATTGATAAATTTTTAAAAGGAAAAAAATTGGCGGTAATTTTGAATGTATATTTATTGTTAACATTATATGTTGGAATTGTAATATATGTTAGAACTGAAGAGGTCTTCCCCAAGGTTTTGTTTTAAGCCCCTTACTTTTCAATATTTACTCCTATATGATCCACTCAACAGTAAATCCCTTCTGTTGTGTTTTACAATACGCTGATGATCTGCTTTTATATTCTTCTGATAAGTCTGGTAAGTAAAGTAATGGATACCCAAAATGCTTTGAACTCTAACTTTGTTAACTTTAACAAATGGGTTAACTCTCATGGTATAGATTTATCCCCTTCAAAAAGGACTGTGGTGATCTTCTAGAAAAGGGGATTACTCCACCTTTATCTATTTCTTATAGTTCCTCCTCGATCTCTAATCTTTTCAATACCAAATTCTTAGGTATGTTCTTAGACTCAAAATTATCCTGAAACTTTCACATTAAACAAGTTATCTCCCGATGCCAGGATAATATGAACATTCTCTGCGCGCTTTCTGGAGTATGGTGGGGTTAATACCCTACCACATTAAAGTTAAGATATAATGTTCTAGTCGGTAGTCATCTAGACTATGATCCATTTCTCCTTGATCCCATTTCCAAATCCAATGCCATTAAATTGACCCGCATTCAATCTCAAGCATTGAGGATCATAGAGGGTGCAATGAAATCCAGTCCCATAAATGCCCTACAAGTAGAATTTGTTGATCCTCCTTTAAACCTCCGTCTAAATCCGTTTAAATCTACTGAAGGCAGCTAGGTTTTCTACTCACCCCATTTTTCCAAAACTCACCATCCTCTTTAGACTTATTAAGCATGCCCCTTTTAGTGTGACTTATTAAGCGTGCCCCGATCTAAGACCCAACTTTTTCTTATCGTTACCTTCAAAATATTTAAATCCCTCTCTAACCCCATTTATAAATATTCCTCTCTCCCTCTCTATAGTTTTCCATTTGACTCGGTATTTTACAGGTCAAATATAAATTTGTCCTTTGAAATTGATAAGGAGTCCAAAAATGCCAATTCGCTGTACAATTCTATCTTGAATTCTTTTCGGATATATTGAACTCGAATATATACAGATGCATCAAAAACCCTGAGACGTGGCTATGTCGGAGCGTCATTTTACTATACAACCACCACTCATTCGGCATACTTCCGCCTTCCTAAGGAATGTTCGGTGTTCTCCGGGAAATGCCGTGCTATTGTGGGAGTCACATTATTTATTTTCAAAATATTTTATCATTTTGTCAGAGAAAATATTTGTTATATTTAATTAAATTTTAATTAATTTTATTTTACACTTAAATCAGCGTTAAATTTGGATGTAATTATATTTTAAATATGAAAACTCTTTTCTAGTTTTTTTAACTAAAAGAAGACTTGCAATAGAATGCTTTAAAAATGTTTTAAATCATTCGTAATTTAAATTAATAAAAATTTCCTTAAATCGCCTTAGAAATTATGTTTGTAACAAATTAACTGCTAGAGTTTTTTTATATAATTCGCTTTTTTTTTCATCAAAAATGAAATGTTAATAGTATGCGAAAAGTGAAAAAACTAAATGAAAAGATAATTGTTTGGCATATTCGTTGCAGTGAAAATAAAACAGTTTTTAAATCAATTTCTTATTAAATTAAATGTAGGGGATATTTATGGCAATTTATTTATGATGATAATTATTCCTGTTTACAATTAAACAATAATTTATTATTGACAATTAAATGAAACTATGTGATGTAGTATTATTTCTACTTTCTTTAAGTTCTTTACCACAACCTATTTCGTTGTATTACAACATCTTCTGGTGGGATATTAGAAAAGATTCTTGCGAAGATCTTTGCTAATATCCCACCTGAAGATGTTGTAATACAACGAAAGCTAGGTTGTGGTAAAGAACTTAAAGAAAGTAGAAATAATACTATATCACGTAGTTTCATTTAATTGTGAATAATGAATTTCTACAAAATTAACGCCAAATATATTCAATAATGTATTATTGTTTAATTATAAACAGGAACAAGATAGAGAAAACATATTTTTATAATTAAATGAAACATAATTTTCACTATTATTTTATTGACTAAATGGTTATAAGAAAAATTAAATAATCACTTGACGGCAAATTTACTATAAATTTTATTTCTTTAACTGTAGTAAAAATTAATTAGTTCTTAATTCTTAATATACTAATAATGCTGATAATTACCAATATTTACATCATACTGATAGCATAGGCTGCAATAATGGCCTATGTTTTGCGGTCTCAACATTTGTAATTTATATAGAATATGTTATTTGCTTTATTTTATTATATCAATGTTATATTGAAATTCGTCTCAAAAATATTGTATAAAATTCTTTGTTTTGTGTGTTTATTACAGAGAAATAATTTATTTTTCAGTTACAAAATATTTTTACTTTTCAATATTTTCTCTTTGATAATTACATTTAAATGTTTCATTATCATAAATAAGACCTCCAAGTAAACTTAAAAAAAAAACTAAATTACCTGTATTATAATTTTATCATTTTGCAAAATAATAATCATATCGCTAATTATTCAAAGTAAAACAAAGTTAGAAGCACTATATCCTAAATCATTCTGATCATGTTTTCCTTCTAATTTCTATTTTAATGTTTTCCTTTTATTTTCCAAAAATGTTTTTATTTTTCACAAATGTTTTTATTTTAGAACTACTTCTCTTACGTGAAGATTGTGCTACTTTTGTCATTTATTCAACTGATCCATTCAGTTTATTTATTATCCTAAGCTTTTTCATGTTAGCTCCCTTTATCACATCGTAGACCTACGCCAAGTCTATTAAAGGGTAAAAGATTTTCATATAAGAATAACTAAACGTTTTCTTGTAATGAACATAAGTGTGAAGGTCTAATCTATGCATCAATTTCCAGACTTTAAGCATATTTTTGTCTCTTATAATTTTGTCTATACTCTCATGAACTCAGCCATCCATGTTAAATAGGTTTCTAAAGCTATAATTATTGTCGATTTTCAGCCATCTTTTTACTTACTATAATTCAAATATTAATTTTATTGCAATTGTGTCTGAATTTTAACATGCAAGACTCCAGAACTCCTATACTTCAGCATTTCACTTCACTTCGCCAAATTTTCCAAACCTTCAGCTTTTAGTTGCTTTTTCTACTTCTTCTTTATTTATTTTATTATATGCTAATATTGATCAATAATATATAATCAATTTAATAAGTGATACAATACCTCCGCATCTATATATTTCTGTGAAATGCTTCTTTCTTTCATTCGTGTAGCCAACATCACTCAACAGCATCTTATTAGTTAACTCTTTTTACCCAACTGCACAAAACTAAAAGGGGGATGATGTATTTGAGTGTATTTTTGTTTGGGTCTTAATTCGTTCCTGTAACTTAAACTGCTTGATGGAGATTTTCATGAACCTCACTGAGTATATGAAATTACTTGGAATCCAATACGGTGGACTTAGCAGAACCAAGAGTGCAATTGGCCACAGTGTGTTCGTGAAGTGAAAGATTGGCACACATTTAGGAGTACAGCGTTTGGTACTTACATGTATAGCCCAATAACAGGTAGAGTATATATTTCTCAAATGGATTCTTTAGATGTTTAAACAAGTGACTCAGTTCGGCTTCCAATTATGTGAATAAATTTATAAAATCAATGTTTCTTTATTGGTTCTCAGCTACAGATGATTACTTAAGAAAATGTTGACAAGGTTTCTTTTAAATTTTTGCACAGTTGGATTTTTATTTTTTAATGAAATTTGTTTATATCATTTTTCTTCAAGTAATTTCTTCTCATCGGCTCGACATTCATTATGGCTACTCTAATCTTAGATATTCTAAAAAGTACTGCTCTTAAAAGTTCATTTCATGTATATCTATACTCATTTCTCAAGTTGTGCAACCATGATATTCTTCTTCTTTCAATACTTCTGTTTTGGATTTTACCTTGCATGACCAAACCAATATGGTACCTCGATTCTCGTGATATATGTCTAAGATATTCTATAATACAAGGTACGTATAACAAAGTAACTATATCTATTTTTATAAATTTCTTGAATACTACTTTCTTTTTCTTCCTTTTTTGATTAATTTCTTTGAAAATATTTGAACACTGAAATTTTTATTGTTTTTTTACGAAGAGATATTTTGCATTTTTACTTTATCGCTTTTCTATACTTGCTATTGTATTTTTCCAAATTTCATTACTTTGGTCTCAAAATTTCTTTTGCCATGAAGGTGGATCAAAAAGTTTGCGGAATAGAGGAGATGACGAAGGGTGGGAGTTGCTTACTCACATAATTACTAATGAGCGACTCATTGTGAGTATATATACCAAGTTTCAGCTTAATTGTGTCATTAATCTCGCAATCATTGATCAAGCAGCTTATTCTAGAATAAATAATTGATTATAGAGAATATCCAATTTCAAGCTGTCATCATGTTCCCGACAAAGTTCGAAAAAATAACACAAGTCGTCATTTGTTGATTGGTTTATGGGGACTTTTTCCCTAGTAAAACCATGATTTATAAGTGTCAAAATCTCTTCAAACAAGGCAACGATTTTATAGAAGACGATCCATGCCCAGGATCGCCGATCGAGGTCAACTCCTTGGACATTTTTGAAAAAGTTGTATTGGGAAATGCCTGATTAAAGAAGGAGAAATTGGAACCAATGGTTGGAGCATATTCTTCAACCATTGTGAATGATCTTCATGACCATCTTGGTATGTTAAAACTCAGAGCACGATAAGTACCGAGAATGCTCAAGCCACCGCAAAAGCAACAATGTCTCGAGTGTTTATGTGATTATTTAGATATCTGTAGAGAAGATGAAATTTTGAGCAGAATTGTTACAGCATTACGAGCCTGAATCCAAGCAGGAGTACTTATGTTGGCACAATAATCGTTGCTAATTCCAATGCTAACATATGTTAAAAATGCTAAAGTTAGTTTATTTGTTACACTTTTACGCTTCTATCACTCAACCAATTTCTGCAAAGTTTTGTGTACATATAACCTATTTCATAGAGTTATTATATAGAATACTTTGTATACCACCAACTACTACTATAAATGCAAAAGTTAATTTGCTTGTTTTCATGCTACTTAATCAATTACCATGGAATATTTCATACACATAGCCTGTTTCGTGGAAATGAGCAAAGGATACTTTTATCCTATTATTTAGTCCATAAAAGTGAGTATACGAGGTGAACGTTTGACGTAAAATATTCGATATTTTTTACTTGTTGCATTTCGATATTTCCAGCAGTATTTTTCTATATGCTAAAAGTTTTTATCATTATTTAATCACTGTACATATATTTACTCATATTTTGGTCTTTCACTGATTTGAATGAATCTAAACAAGTTATAAAAATAAAATCTAATAGTTTTAAATTTAAAATCTAATTGTATTAAAATTACAACACATTTTTTATCAGTATTAACTTTTTACACTTTAAATATTAAGAGTATTGCTGGAAAACAAAATCTGTGTTAACTTTTGACATATCTTCATATTTTCGATTTTTATAAAACCTTTTGTCACAGCCCTAACTAGATTACGAATGAACATATGCATGCCAAATGTTGATATGCAATGAAGTTTAGATGGACTGGAGAAAACTAGCTTGTCCATGATTACGACATGTTACAAATATAAGGCTACTATGTTGAATGTTTTCCATTTCATTCTTTCCTAAGAAGGGATTTATAAGGTGAATAGGATAGCATACATATGTCCATAATCACTTTATTCCTTTTGCTCTTATAATAGTTAAGTCATTACAAATGGAGACAGAATGCTTGCATATCTTGTAACTGAGGTATCTGAGGAATTGCAGGTGCTAGTATGTCTGCTCAGTGTAAATACTTTGCACTCATATGGATTACGTATATATACACACTTCTACTGCAAATGTTCAATTTACAAATAGAATAGCCAAAAACATGTACATAATGTTTCTTAAAAACCAAACCTGCAACTATCACATTACGACTGATACATGTGGAAAGTTATGATTTCAGTATAAGCATATTTTCTTTCTTAATATTAATATAAGTAATAAATTTAAGAACTAAGTACGGTACTTAAAACGACTTTTGTAAGTTTTATACATTTACAAAGCTTCCCAAATTTTTTCGATGGTTTATTTATAGGGAATAAACTCCTGCATAGATATTTCCCTTCATTCCAAATAATCACTCAAAAATGTTTGTGAGTATGAACAACAATTTTTTTGGGAATATTGTGATAATAAATTTAATTAGAAAATCATTGATTTTTTTGCTCAATTAGCACTTAGCCAGCACAAATTAAAATTAAGCGATTTTTGTAAAAAAAAATTGTATATTGATACCTACGCAATCTATTACTTTGACTTGTTTCGGTAATATAAGTTCTTTGCTCAATTAGCACTTAGTCAGCACAAATTAAAAATTAAGCGATTTTTGTAAACAAAAATTTTATATTGATACCTAAGCAATCTATTACTTTGACTTGTTTCAGTAATATAAGTTCTTAATGGTATGAGCGACAATAACATTGATTTATGCAAATTGATAGCTGTAAGGTACCTAGAATTTTAATTACTTTTTACACAGTACCAATTTATTACTTTTTAGTTTTCAAGAAATAAAAATATCTTTATTGAAATGTGTTTGCTGAATGTACATATGTTCCATCTCATCCCAATATCAGGAATTCCCCAATACATAGAGTATTACGCATTCATCACTCAAATAGTCGTCGGTAGCACTCGAAAGTTATTGCCTTGTCATTATGGTTATTATTTCTTTGAAATTTAATTAAAAGGAAAATCATGTTTGAGAGTGAGAAAGAGTGAATAATTTTTTTGTTGATTTGTTATTTGTTGATAAACTCATTTGGGTAAGTTGGAAGATTGTATTTTAAACATTTTACTGGAAAGTTTTATTACGCCCTGCATTTTTTTGATTAAAATTTCAATCTTTGGGAGATGAACATATTAATAAATAATACTGATAATATTCTCTAGTCTGATAATATTAATAAATAATACTGACTTGTAAATGCTATTACTTTAGACTTTGTATTAGGTATCTTCTTAAGTATATTTATTTTTAGTTGGCATTTTTATGGTGATCATTTCTAGGCTCATGTTAGACACACAAGTACACACACATATATATATATATATATATATATATATATATATATATTATACTAGACTTGATTTGTAATTCTTCTTTCAGAAATATTACCTGCTGGCTACCGTAAGCTGAGCTCGCAACCCATTACAAACACCATGTCACAAAAACTTCCATCCAGTTCTGAATTTGGAAAAAAAAGTGCAAGAGGGAGATTGAAGTCAAAAAATTGTGAAATTCGTTAAGAAAATGGACAGTGACACAAGCAGAAAACAGACAGGAAGGTGAAGTACCCAATGATGTTTTAACACATCTGGTCAGACTTGTTTTGACCCACCTAGACAGTTAGCCCTTTCCAGCAAGACTTGGCCTTGCCCAACATCAGTTCAAGTTCTGAAATAAAAATTGTAGAAAAAGTTACAACCGATAACACTCAATTAGACATAAACGATTCTCTTTTATGGTTACCCTTAACTGACCCTAAACATAGTTAAGCCAAGTTAGTCTTGTCAAGAATGATCCTGATCAAGGAAAAGGTAGTAAAAATATTTCTTCAACTGAAGACACAGGATGAAAATTTCATTTGTATTGGTTTACAAAAAAGATGAGCAATTGTGAGATGATACCCATGCCATAGTATTGTGAAAAAAGAGATGCAATATTTTGTTTCCCGTGTATATTTTTTGTTTCTTCTTCGACTAAGCAGGTAAGGCTCGCACTTGCTGATGCACAAAAAGGATTTAATGATTGGCGTCATTTAAGTCCCTGAGCATGAAAACTCTACTTTTCATAGATAAAATTTTATTAGCTGGAAAATGTTGGAACAGCAAATAAAAAGTAAGACCACAATAGATGCATATTTACAAAAGGCCATTGATCAAGAAACAAAAAAGTGGAGACATATTTTAAAAGTGTACTAGCATACTTTTGTACTAATGGCCCGCGCTCTACTAGATATGCCTTGTCTGTTCAAACATTGTGTCACGGAATTGTGCAAATGCACACTTCCAGCAAGAAAGCGTAAAGTGTGAATGTACATGCACTTGATTTTTACGCACACAACCATGCGTCAGGTCTTTGTGTAAGTAGGTTATAAGTGAATGTACTGTTTATATTGCTTAGTGTGCGTGCACTCAAATGACACGCAGGGTTTCGTACATATGGCATATCTAGTGAGAAGGGACTGCACATGTCTTCCAACATCTTCGTCTCAGATGCTCTCATGAGTGTATTGAAGAATCAGGATTAGGAGTTTTCTTAAGTGCCATAGATATGATTTCAAAATTCGATTTTGAACTTAGAGTACTTATTAAAAAAAAATATTCAATATCTTAATGAACTAGTTAAACTTCAAAATGAACTAGTGGATTTTCTTGTGCCTGAGGTCAAAAAACAAATTTTAGTGACGTTCGTCCAGCAAAATACTTTTCTATTCTTTTTCATTGTAGGCCAGGCGTATCACATCAAGAACCGATATCACATATATTGAAATTCGTAAAAATATCCAAACAAAAAGTTACAATCAAAGAACATTTCATAGATTTTATCCGGCCTCAGGAAAAAACCCGGCGACGGATCCCCGAACGAAATTTTAGAGAAATTAGAAGTTGACAGATTAAATATACAAGATGTTGGTGGTCAAAGCTACGACAATGATAGCAATATAGCAGGTAAATATAATGGAGTTCAAGCCAAAATAAAACAAATTAATGGTAATGTTAATTAAATGCTGTGTGCAGCGCATTCCTTTAATTTATCCGGCGTACAAGCTGTTAGCGTGACACCCAATATGATCACTTTTTTTGGAATAATTAAAGATATTTATTTTAAAATAAAATTTTGCATTTTTTTCGAGTTCTACGATCAAAATATTTAAAAATTTCTTTGACTAGATGGGCTTCTAAAGCTAGAGTAGTCAAAGCTTTAAACATGCAAATATCCCAAATCTGGTGTGTTCCTACAGGTTCTAGCTACCAACGTTTATAATGCAAAAACAACTGCTACAGCTGAAAGTGTAACGGACATAATAAACTATAAATTCATATGTACTCTGCAAATTTGAGATCAAGTTTTAGAATCTATTGATAGAGTAAATATAGTTTTTAGGTCGAAAATGATTAGGTACTATCGATATAGCCTCCGAGTTAATCAAGGTATTAACAAGGTAGATTCAAAATATTTACGAGACTGTGGATAATGTTTTCGAAAAGAGATTGAAGTCAAAAATTTGGGAAATTCGTTAAGAAAATGGACAGTCACACAGGCAGAAAATAGTTGGTCTTTTTAAAGCTATAGTAGAACTGAATTTAAAGGAAATGTTTTCCAACGTAGTAATCGCTACAAAGATTTTTTTAACGATGCCAGTGTCTGTAGCTTCCTGCGAGAGATCATTCAGTAACCTCAAATTGATAAATGTGTACCTGTGCTCGACGATGGGCCAAGAAAGACTAACTAGCCTAGTGATTTTGTTGATTGAACGCGACATAGCAAGGTTTCTGTCGTATGAAAATGTAATCAAGGACTTCGCAATGAGGAAAGTATGGAAAGTAAATCTTTAAATGGGTAGATGTTTCTTTTAAGTTTATGTTTATGGTTTGCCTTAGCCTTGGGTCTTTACCATCTCTACTAATGAGTATTTGGTGTCATTTGTGTATTATTGTGCAATTTGGCAAATATTTCCAATTCAACTTTTTTTTATCTAAACTAAATATATTTAAAATTTTACTAAGTACCTATAAACAAAAATTTAGTTCTTAGATGATAGATTTATTTTTATAGACATTGTCCATTTTATTGTCAGAACCAAGTAAGATTAGAGCATTTTACATCATCATTCAAGAGCACCATCCAAGGGCACAATTATAGAAGCTCTCACCGGGCATATAAAAGGCTAGCTACTGCACTTTATATCATTATTTTAAACAAGATAATTCTGAATTGCATTTAAATTGTAGAGTAGTTTATTCAAATTTGTTTATAACTATTATATAAAAATGATATTGACTGGTCTCTCCGAAATTAAAATAAATTTAAAGTAAGTAAATTGTTAGGGAAAGAAAATAAAAAGTTTTGTAATTTATAGTAATTTCTTTGGTGAAGTTCAGTTTTATTTTTATTAAATATTAAATACACACTGTTTATTAATTACACACTAGCTTATGGGAAAATATTACTGAAAAGTGAATGAACTATAAAAGTGAACTTTTTGTATCTGTTTATAAGTTTAATTCATCATGTAGTATATCAAGCGAATCAAGTAGTATTATTTACAATTAATGTAATTAAAGTGCAATATTCAACTCTGTGTGGCTAACGATACATAGCGTCAGGCAGCTAATGTGCCACCAACTTGCCAGCGCTGTACTTGGTTGTCTAGGCAACCAGATGGCGCAGCACCTTGGTGGCCATTTTTGCTCGCACACAGGCCAACACGACCTCTCATTGGCTGCTACATCTGTTCCTAGTCGGTGATACGTGGGCAGCATGGGTGACATCCATTTTTTACACACACAGATTGGTGTATTATACTGACATTTTAGTATTTTATTGGGATATTATATTATTGATATGTAGGGCCATTGTGTTATAGCTTACAACACACCCTCAAAAATCTATTTATAAATAAAACCAGCGCAAAGAAATAGTGTAAAGTGTTAAATGTAATATTAGAGACTATGCAAAATAGTATTTATACAAATGAAAAGAGATTAAAAAGTTTTTTCCAAGAACATATTCCAATACATAAATTTTAATACATACTTCAGTCGCCAGCTAACAAAGTTGGTGTAAAGCGCTCACAATACTGTCTTAGGGCTTTTTAAAATTGCTCTTCTATAACGGCATCTACTGATGAATACCTACACTAATTCTCTCGATCGATAAGAACAACATCAAGTAACTAAAAACAAACTCCACATGAGAGCAAGCTTTTGATTACAAATTCCAACCCTCTCAGGAAGTTAAGTAAACATTAAATTTACATATAAAACGAAGGAGGAAACACTGACAGCATTTTGTAAAATAGAGGAACACAAAAATATGATTTTAAAATAATAGAGAAAAGGTAACGGAAAATGTAACTGAGAACATAAATTAAATCATTTAAGAAAAATTACAATTATGGGATGTAAAATATGAAAAACTTTAAGAAAAAGTGGAAAACTGAGATCTATCTGGAAAAACACGCAATCTTGTATTCTTTGGATTAGAGGTGAGCGAAAAATCTTACGCAAACGTGGAGAAAAAAATCAAAAGTTTTGTGTAAATATACCTCTCAGTGAATCTTGATGGCAAAGATTTACAAGCGATAAGAAGAATAGGGAAAAAAGTCAAAGGTCATGCAGTTTTACAAAAGGAGAAGTTATACTCAATTTCGTTATAAGCAAAAATACAAAAAACACAACAAACGTTCAAGGCAACAACAAAAAATCACATAGCAACGAATGTTGCGGTCTCTCCCAGAAAGCAAAAATAAACAAACAAAAATAACTCATGCATCATATCTTCTCAGGCTGGTCTGTGCATCATATCTTCTGGCTGGGAGATGATGACCAAAACCCTCCAAAAACAACAATAAAACCTAACAGAGATACTACCAAATATTCGAATTACCGGCTTTACATTGCAATCTATAATGTCAGAATCCTGAAATCATATGATCGTTTAACTGAACTGGAAGAAGCCATTAAAGAGATAAAATATGATATAATAGAAAAATTAGAAATTTGATGTGGTAGCAAAATAGAAGAATATAATAAATTTACATTGTGCCATATAGGACATACACCAGGTTAATATGGGATCGGTTTTATAATAAAGAAATCCCTTAAACAAGATATAGAGAAATTCACAGGAGTAACAGAACGTGTAGCAGCACTAAATATAAATATTAAAGGTTACAGATTAACCCTCATACAAGTATACGCACCAACAGACGCAGCAAGCAAAGAGAAGATAGAGAATTTTTACTTGAGTGTTAATAAGGCAATGAAAACGCCACATAAAAACCTAATATTAATGGGAGACTACAATGTGAAAATTAGCGAGTCCATGTGAGAAAAATACTTGATTATGAAACAACACGGAGACGGCAAAAGTAAAGAAAGGGTGCAGAGATTTGTAGACTTTGCACTTGAAAACAAGTAACAATCATCAATACTTGCTTTAAGTTAAAACAAAACCGAAGATGGGCCTGGAACTCAGTGAAAAGTGAAGAAGAAATAATAAAGTGCAAAGAAAATCTGGCATCCCCACTGTCAAACCCACTCATTCAGCAGGAACCCACATCACTATAAACCTATTACGACTGAATAAAAAGCGCCTTTAACCTTTGCTGTTTGCTCCTAAGTTCTCATGAGCATATCTTAAACTTATTTATTACCTTTTGTTAAACTTATTAAGGTATGCTCATGAGAAGAACTGCTGCCATAAATCTTACAAAATACTATCAACGCATACAATAGTCACAATTAAATGAGACTATGTGATGTAGTATTATTTCTACTTTCTTTAAGTTCTTTACCATGACCTAGGTTTCGTTGTATTACAACATCTTCAGGTAGGCTATTAGCAAAGATTAACTCTTAGGAACAATCAACAGCATTTATATGTTTCAAACACAATAGTGGAAGCCGGGTTTGTATGGATTTTCCCACTGCTTATGTTAAGTGAGTATATTGTAAGGGAGCAGTGTAGGTTTTATTATATTTCGAGAGTTATACGATATACCAGTATTTTAGTAAGGGTAATCAATTCAATTGTTGTTATTATATGAGGTTATACAATGCAAATGTTCCGGTGTATGTAATAAAATTAAATGGGAGTTATTATTTATACAATAGCACAGGTATCTAAAAGTTAGAACAAGGTTATACCACTAATTCTACTCCCATTTTTTTTAATCATATTTTTATGTACATATATACATATATATATATATATATATATATTTATATATATATATATATATATATATTATATTTATTTTTTTATTTATTTCTTTTAATTTTTTCTTATATATAAACCTGAAACAATTTGAAGAGTATTGTAGTATCAATTTTGTCTAATTATGTTATGTCTAGAAAATATTAAATATGGGTGATGATATTTTATTTAGTTGTTCATTTAATATATTAACGTTGGTGTCTTTTTTATGTCTGTCTATTTCTAATGTTTCTAGGATATTAAGTTTATTACCTTTTGTATTTTTTTGTAATATATAGGGGATATTATCAGTATGAGGGTGATGGTTATTTTCAATGAGATGTTTAGCAAAGTGAGACGTGTCTGGTTTGTTATTTCGCCAGCTGGCAGTAAAAGTAGAAACTGGAGTAAAAGTGAAACTGTCGGTTCGAGTTTTCCATTAAAATAGGGATAAGAGAAGATGACCCATTATCGCCAAAAATATTTATCGCTACTCATGAATCCATTAATAAAAAGCTAGATTTGAAATATGCAGGTCTTATTATATAAAAGGAGTATTTAAATCACCTGAGATTCGCAGATGACCCGGCACTGTTAGCAGAGACAAGTTCTCAGCTACAGCTTATGATTGAATCGCTACATTCAGCTAGCATGAAGGTAGGTCTGGAAATGAAACTTACAAAGGCTATAGCAATAACAAACGCCACAAAAATACCAATATAAGTAAATAACAAACTACTAAAGTATACAGAAAATTATATCTACCTAGGCAAAACGATTAATTTTGATAGAAAAAATAATAAACTAGAAATAGAAAGAAAGATACAACAAACTTGGAAAAAATACTTGGAACCTAAAAGAAATATCCAAAAGTGACATATCAATAAGTATCAAAACAAAAATTATGAGTTTGAGTCTTATATCAAGCCTGACATATTGCTGCCAGACCATTAAAATAAAAAATTAAATTAACACCTGCCAAAGAGGAATAGAGTGCTGCTCAACATTAAAAAGACACACAAAAATAAGAACAATAACAAAGTAATTAATGCTTTGTGCTAATCCCTAAAACTAAAGTGGAAATGGGCAGGCCATGTTGGGACACTTACAGACCAAAAATCCATTGTGAAAGCGACGTTATGAAGAGGCCCTTGTGGTAAAAGGGGTAGAAGAAGGCCTTAGACACGCTGGGAAGATGAAATCAAGAGAAAAGCTGCTCAATCTAGACACAAGTAGCACAAGATAGAGACTTATGTCTAGATGTCTGTGATTAGAGGAGGCGTCCAACCACACCAGGGTACCTGCAGATAAATCTAAACGGGTACATAAATGAAAAATAAACTTAAATTATTAAACTGTAAATAGAACTATTTCATAACCTAATTTAAACATACATACCTTACACTGTAAATTTTTTTAAAATAATACTAATACCATAATTTATTGTTATATATTTATAGTTTGCAAGAAATAAAAGACTTTATTTTTTTTATTTACTTATTCAATGCCATCTATGAGTAATAGAGGGTAAGAGATTATTCCCTCTATGGGCATTAATAACGATCACACAAAGCATTTTGGTCAGGGAGAGAGGGGAGTCACTTTGACAGCGTTTGAATAATATAATTTTGTATGAAAAATTGTGATGATTTTTTTAATATAGGTTGTTATGCATAGTGTTCATTGTGTTTGCTCTGTTTTGTGACTGGTGGCATCTTTTATATATTTAGTTCCATATATTTTTAACACCTAATGTAATTATGATGACTATTTTACATATAACCTGAGGTGAAGGAGAAAGCGAAGACGAAGGGGAGTTGAACGAAAATTAATAATTAATTCCATTCATTCATCAATTATTATTTCATAGATAATGTGATCATTTAAGACTAAGACATAGAAGTAAGATTCGTATAAATTCATAGTTTATAAGTAATTAATGCTCGTAGAAGCACTGTGTCATGACATAGCATATTTCATTCATTTGTCTTTGTTTGATATATATAAGCCTATATCCATTTTGCGAAGCAAGCTATGGAATAAGCCCAAATATTAAATCCCCATCAGTGTGTAACTAGCAAGAAGTAGATGCTGTAGTGGAGGAAAGTGTAGCTATGCTTACGTCTTAACACTATAACTAACCACTCAGTATAAACTGATATACTGAGTAGTTAGTTATAGTCATATTTATATTTCTACCAATTGCATTGCTGTTAACTTCACAAACAGATATGGTATAAGCCCCATTACTTATAAGGACCGGGTGACCAAGCATTGCTCGACGTATTTCGAGTTTCCCATAGGAACGGGAAATTGGTTGTTTAAGGTATTAGAATTACTTTGAATCTCAACAGAATGGTCCCCTTCCTCTTGCCCTTCCCTTCCCCTTCGCTTTTGCGTTTGCCTTTGCATTCGTATTCACGTTCGCCTTTGCATTCAGCTTCCTCTTCCCTTCCTTTCCCCTTCCTCTTTCCCATCAAAGCCACCGTATCTGCTGATATATGGAAACTTTAAAGGTTTTTGTAAAGAGCGCTTGAATCAGTATTTACTGTTACTGTATTGTTTCGCTTCTTATGTAATGTATTGGGTTGGCTAATAATTTTTTAACCCCGAGCTGCCGTCAAAGTAAGTTTTGCAACATATGACCCAGCATTATCATGTAGAAAATAAACTCAATCCTATTGACTACACAATTTGTTAGCTAATCGGTCCAATTGTTGTGACAAGTCGTCAGTCGATGATCCTCCTCAATTAAACGTCGTAATCGTTGAACATCCACTTCAACAAGACGTCTGGGTACAAGGTTCGTCTTCAAGATCAAGAACTCTCAACTTCAAGCACTTTCTGAATCAAATCTTTGCTGTTGCTTAATACACTGTGGACTCAAATCTTTGCTGTTGCTTAATACACTGTGGACTCGTCCATCACGTGACATATATTATTTGTGGCAGTCTTTGCATCGCGACTCAAATGAAATTCGTAAAGTAATCGAATCCATATTTGATGTTGATTTTAATCCATTATCTTTTAAGTAATTCACTTAGAGCTTCAGCATTGACTGCACTTTAGACTATTTATACCATACAGTAAAACTTTCTAGAAGTTTCGAGAAAAAAACTTACTAGCCAACCTAATAAAATAAAATATCACTTCATTTAAACAAACATTTTTCGCATTAAAGATAGTTTTGTAACGGAATGTTATTATACCATTAATAATTAGCTACAACCATTATTCACCAGTTATGAAAGGATTATGAAAAAAATGGCATTGAGTTTACATACTTTTAACGAAGGCAATGAAAATTTCTTCAATTGGAAAGAAAATTGTGATAAAATTTATTTATTTATTACTGATTAATGGTAATTAATGATTAATTCATGGTAATAATGAAAAAAACAACAAACTACTTAAATTAAATCTAACAACAATTCAATATAATTAGACTTTACCACATTCCCATTCATAGCTAATATATCAAATTCAAGTATTCTTATCAAAAGACAATTTAAAAGATCAACACCACAACCAATATTATTCATTTGAGGATGGACCTACCGTATTGCGATTTGGTATTTCAAAACAATTATTTGAAATTTTTGCAAATGTGAAAAAGTAAGTACCTACTTAGCTTCTCTATGCCTTAATTAATACAAGTGACTCCAGATTATTGAGAACTAAAAAGATATATAATAGATAAATACATTACAACATTGAAGATTTATTTGTCAAAACCAGGATGTGATCATGAAGTAAGTTCATGATTCTCAATAACAGTGCAATAAGTTTAATAAATTGATTAGAGTTGATAGAAACATAAGCATGACAATAGTTCACCACTTAGTATAAACTGATGGTTAATTAAAATATTTGCCACATTTTCCTCCATTACAGCACCTAAAGAATCTTTTAATACTATCCAAAAGAAACTTATATTACTGGGGCTTATATCATAGCTGGGTAATTTGGATTCATATCTATGTATGTCTAATAAAGTCAATTAATTGATTACTTCTAAAATTGCAGTTTTTAATAAAATGCTGTGAAAAATGTTAATTAAAAACCAATAGCAAGAAAATGCTAAAAATATAATTGTGTCATGGGTTTTTAAATTCAATGGTACGGATAGAATAGGGATATCGCCCTGTCTCATTCGCATAGAATAGAATGTCTAAACTTTAAATTTACATCTTTTTAACTTGATCAGTTTTTAAAATGTCAAAATTTTTTTCTCCCCTTGTCAGTTTAAACATTAGCGTTATGATTTATGAAAAAAGTAGTTTAGTCAAATAGCCTATTAAACAAAATAGCTAGGTCATAACACAGCGCTTCCATGGGTCTTAAATTGATTTCTAAACCCCTTATTCCCATTACTACTAATCTAGTTTTATTATTATATTTCATAGTTGTTGATTTAGAGAAAGGATCATGATATAAGCAAAGATAATGAAAATATTGGCATAAAATGAAATGTGTTTATTTTTCCTAAATAATTTTTCAAAATTTCCTTCCGCATATCACAAAACTTCTTTTTATCGTTTGGATAACTGAAGAAGTAATTTTTTATTATTCAAGCACCTAGACTAGTTAAAGAGTGATGAGACTCTTTATTTATTTATATACATTAATCTATGTAATATGGCACACATATTGCTACGAGAGCCATCTCTTATAGTCAATCAAAACATCAGTCCAACCCCACTCTACGAGTAGATGGGAAATGAAACTGAGTCCCCATGGAGTGCCGCGGCCTCAAAGGCCGTATGCCTTGTGATCAACCCAACATACCACTATGACATTACCTAGTGCACTGACCTCTAATATTCTAATATGCTGAACTGGCTTTAAATAATGAAACAATTCAATTCTCGATGTGAGAGAAATAAATCGAAAAAACATCGTTAAATTAAAATATAACATTAATAACTCTTGGATCTTGCTGTCAAACGACAATTACTTTAAGGGCAAGTATTGCGTGATTGATGCATGTAGACTATATATATATATGTATAATGAACAATTTTTTACACTTTTATCTGTGTACTAATCATTTGTTTTTATGCACACTAGTTTCCAGTATCCTAGTAAAATGAAACTCGTCTTGATACGATGTTCAGAAACTGAGAAATGAAAAAAAATTAGTTCACAGACAACATTTAATCAATCTACATTATTTAACAAGAGAATCCTGAGACAAAATTTAACGAACTTAAATAACGAAATAAGAGCATTTGTTAATTTTACTTCATTTTTATTGTTCAAAATTAAAATGTGCAAGTGATGACTTTGTAGCCAGTTGCGCAACTGATATTTTCATGTTTAAAAAATCAGTGATTAAAATGGTTTTAGTTTTAAAATAAAATAAAAAATTTTAAATAAAAACATGAAAATTTTTCATCTTTTTAATATTTTAATTACCATGTCTTCATTCTCTTCATTATCATCGGCAATAAAGAAATAACTTCTTTTCAAATTTATTGTCGACTCCTTTTTTAGTTTGTTGATCTTACAAAAAACTGGTTAACCGTTTGACTGCCGACGAGCACCATCGTGCTCATGCGCGTACTAACAAAATTTGTCACGAGCGCAATGGCGCTAATCAGTTGCTGTTTAGAGGTAGGGGAGGTTGCTCGCATGCATCGCTAATTTTTTATCTTTCTACATGTTACATAAAGTGCAAATTATAATACTATTAGTAATTACAAAATAAAAACGATCCAGGAAAAGAAAATTTTTAACCCATAATGTCGGAATACGAAAATAATTCGAGTGAAAATGATTGTTTTTCAAGTTGTGAAGAAAGTGATAGTGGAAATGACATAGTGGTGCGCTCACAATTTGGCGTAATGCAAATTTTGAGTGATAGTGATAATAGTGACGATAACAATTATTTTGCTGATATGGAGGATGTACCCGACTGTGAAAATACGATGTGACCTTAATTTCAGTTTTTGTTATAATTTTTGTTCACAATATATATTTCCATAATTTTCTTTGTATTTTATTACAGGTTTTTATTAAGAAAACATTGAAAAAATTATTAAAATTGAATAGTTTTTGGAAGAGATAGTTTTTTTTCGAGACAAGGGTAAAATGTCATCAAAAACAAGATTTCTTTGGCATTTTTAAGTATATATGAGTAAAAAATCATGGCACTAAAACGGTTAAAGTATGATAACACCAACATTCGTGATTGCATAATATCATTGTCATAAACTATATATGTAATAACGATAATTGTTATATAAGCCATTAATGATGGAATTTGTACGGTATTATAAACATGTTAAATATCAAATGTTTAATTTCGATAATAAATATAGATTGTAATTCAACTATAGTTAACGTTATAGCTGATTGCATTATTGCATTTAAATTAAAACTTTCCACTAAGTTTATTTTATAATATAACTCAAAATTATATATCTGTTATCGTAAATATTAGCAGAATCGTAAAAGAAGACTTAATGATGGAAAGATAATTCGGAAATGGAAAGATAGGCGTAGCGGCAGGTTTCAAGATGATTGTAAACGTTGCTATCTCTTTTTGTCATGTTAGTATCGTCAATTGAAAAAAGTGGAGAGCATTTGATTTATCACAATCCATCTATTTTTAAATCGTGATCTTTATAAATAAGAATGTTAGAGACAAATACTGTTCATTTGTTTTCTGAATTTGAAATTCAGTGGTTTTGAATTGAATTCAGTGGAAGAAAAGTGATTTAAAAATATTTTCTAATGCATAAATAGATCCAAGTAAATTAAAGAAAATCAAAATCATCTTATTTAGGAGTATTAAAGAAATATAATTTTCAATAAAGAATTGAGTAAAAATTATAATGTTTTTCTTTTTTTATGCTGTACAGTGGGTACAAAAAGGTATTATATGTGTTCTTTCATAATGTGTAACACTGTGACAGCTGTGTCAAACACTTTAGATGTTAATATGTTTACGAATATCAGGCAGGGAGGGGATTTACAGAAAAAAAGAAATTGGCAAATGAGGCTATAAAGTTTGATAATCCCTGGTTTAAAATTTTTGGTAACTAAAGCGATTATTTATTAAATTTAAAAGGTTTTGCCCGCATGTTTGCTCACCTGAAATTAATAAGGTAAAATAATTAAGGTAACAGATGTTGTCCCTGGCTGTGAGGCTATTGCAACACCTCTCTCTATATATAATATTAAATGTTTTGCAGTGTTCAGCAAAACACAGGTTTTGGATTCTCAACAACATACTAATAAATTAAACTTGTAGCTACATCATCTATTGATATGTTGTAGTACTAAATGTTTATTATGCAAAATCATGTTACTACTCAGGTTAAAAAATAGCTCATGGCTTTATGAAAATCCATCTAGCCATTTAGATACGATTGAGTAACAAACATTTTTAGTAATACAGCAATACTGCATTTGACATGGTAGGTACGTTCCCAAGACGTGTGCTAAGTGAAAATCGCGTATAAGTTCATTCCTACGGAATCTAATAGTTAAAAATAATAAAATTGTGTACGTACACACTTTCTTAACAATACATACAAACAAAAATAAACTAATAGAAACATGTAAAATCAAAATTGAGGAAGTCGAATTTACAATGAATCAACATTTTTTATTTTTAAGTATTGTACGCAGTTAATTCTGATAAGCCAAAAATACACACAACGTTCGTAGACTGAGCACTATTTCAATACTCCTGATAACTTTGAACTTCAAGTCTAGTGCCAGAATTTTTCGTTCTTGTTTGGTGTAATTTTTACAAATAGTACAAAAGTCATTTACCCACTATCATTCCCTACGTGACCCATTCATTACATGCACAATCTTATATACCCCGCAATAGCACTCAATAACACTCCCCGCATTACCAAAATAAATAATTTTGTTATAACGAAACCGCATTAAAGAGGATCACATAAAGAGTGGTATTACTGTACTGGTATTTTACACAAATGAAGCTATATATTTAAGAGTATGGCTCATTAATCACAGTTTAAACTAACTGTCAACAAATCTTGGTTTACAATTAATCTATGAATTGGGCTCAAATGATAATTTCAATTTTCAATTAACTCCATTTAGGTAAATTTTTTTAACCTTGTCACTTGCAACACTAAAGATTTTTATAGAATATATTATATTGGAATATAACGAATAAATGTCAAAACTGTAACAGCCTGTGTAGTAGCCTGTGATTATTTGATTAGTGTGAATCAATTGTGTGAATATATAATGCTGGAATTACAATACGGAGAGATAATTTTATTGATAGTGAAGACGGATATTATGACAGACTTGTTCTTCATCATTCCAAAATTTAAATAATCAATCTGCACTTAACGGCATTGGGACATTGGATATGGTACTAAGACCATCAACAATAATACAATTTCTTCATCAGAATCGCCACTCGCGTTTTTTATTTTATTTTGATCAACTAATAATGTATACCTACTAATTAATAATGTACTTCTATTAATATTATAAAGAGTGTTCTAAATGACTACTGAATAACAATTTGTTAAAATAACAGAAATGCAAACAGCTGATAGCCGGGTGGCCATATTGCCGGAGTTAACATATGAAGAGGAGTTTAAATCACCCAGCTCAACAGTCATGCTAATATAAAATTAAAACTTTTTTATTTATATCAATATTGATTATATGAATATATGATTGAACTGTAGTTTAAACTCCTGACGGTAGTTTAAACCGTGATTAATTTTAGGGAATAAGTATTACTCCAACAAAACAAATTATATTTATACCAAATTTGGTAACAATTCATGGCTCGGTTGTAGAGTTATTAAGTGATAAACAAACCAATTTTCATATTCATACACTTACATGGAAAAATTTTAAATCATTTAACTTTCCTTTTTCATTTTCATATTCATGTAGAGAAGATTAGAACTTTAATATCTTTCTGAGTAAAAACTAATTTTTTGAAAGTTATAACTATTTATGGACAGACTTAAACATTATTTTAACACATCTGTTATATTTCTGAACTCAAATAAAATAAATAAATAAAACTAGAAATGAAAAGCCACACATTATACACATATAGCCTTTATTATCTATCCATCATTATTATACAGCATAATAACTATAACAATATCAATAAACTATGTCAAATCCAACAATCGCCGCCTAAGTGGGTAATCTACAGAAAACTAGTAACAATAAGAGTTACTCCAATACATTATCATCATATATTATAAAATAACTATGGGCCGTCTGCTTACGTGTATTGTTCCACTGGCCAATTGGATTAAAATATTTAACGAAGAAGCAAATTTCAAGTATAGGGTACTAGAGCATAACCTTAAATTTCTTTAATATTGTTCTTCCATTCATCATTTGTTTTATGGTTTCATATTTTAAGAATGAATAAAAAAACAAAAACTTACAATTTTGACTCTCGTTCATATAAACTAATTTAACCAATGATAATGTAAATTAATTTTGTTGTAATAAATATTTTGTTTTTGGATTTCAGTATACAATATAAAACCAAAAAACAAATTCATAAAAAAACAAGTGGCTATGGTTTTCAAAAATTGTATGCAGGCGATTATTAATACCAATATAGAAATATGGACCTGAAAATAAATGTAACCATGAAATAAAAATTTAATACCAATCAATTAATTGGTTTTTTACATGTAATATTAATTTTTCCAACATATTTGAAGATTTTCAAAATATATACATGTTTTTATTTATTTAGTGATTTTTTTGAGTAATAAGTTTTGTAAAAGTAGCATATATATGCGGGTTGGCTATAAATACGGGATGGGATTTCAAAATCGGTATAATATATTATACATTATTGCAGTTTGTTTTCTCAATTTTTAAAGAGAACATTACGGATTTACAATACAATTTTAATAAAATTTATAACATTTGAAAATAACATTATTCGAACTGTCAACCTCAGAAGTAAGAAATTAACAATATTCTGATTTTAATAACAAACTGGTTTTATAAGCTAATAGGCCATAATCAAAAATGTTTCAGATGTTTTGAAGAACTCCAATTTGCTAGCAAAACTAAAGTATTTTGTTTGTATGTAAATATTTATTAAGATTCTATAAGAATCTTCAATTGTAACTTTCCTATTTTTTAAGACTATGCGGAAATCTATTTATATATATATTTGGAATACTTAAATGAATATATTACTCCTTAACAGTTTAATAATCACATTATCGAAAAATTTAAATAATATTGATAGATAACATAATTTGATAAGTATACGCTTGTCACAGTTTTTTGCTTCACAATAATAAAGCTGAAATAGTTTGGATAATTAAAAGATTAATAACTATTATAATAGTGGAATGTTTAATATTCTTTTATACACTTTATAAGTTAACAAAGTTTTAATATCATGAATAGCAGTCTCAAATACAAAATTTATTTATCTTGACACTAAATTCTGGACTCCGTTTTTAAACTAGAATTATTTTGAAAGATCTTTTACATTATGGTTCACCATCGACAAGTTTTAAAATGTAAAGGAATTATAAAAGCAAATGTTCTAAGCAATTTGTTATTATTAAAAATGTCTAACTGACATCTGTCAATATTAAAACAATTTTTACTTGTTGCGACTACCAAATATTTATTGTTTTGATAACAAATTTGTTGTTCGTAATTTTCTGAGTGATATATCTGATAACAATATTAATGTTGAAAATGTACTTTAATTTAATATGATAGACGGCAGATTTAGACTTGTAAATTTTTTTAGAACCCCTTTTTATTTGGATTGACACTTAACAAAAAGAATAGAACAGAGAAAAGGCCGCCGTCACCTTTGTTAATTTAAAATGGAATGCATTCCTAAAATACATTATTGGAATTGATAAAACTACATAATCAGGCAAATCAATTAACGACAACACTGCCTTAATACTTTATTTTATTTTTTTTATATAACTGTGAATCGCACACAACGGCAACAAGTAAAAACATGTGACTAATCACATACCTAGATCACTACTCTAGCACTGACGTGCAACAAGCGTGGTGAGTTCGTAATGTTTATAACTTTGCGTGTTCAGCAATGTTTACTTAAAGACTTCCAGATGAAATATTTTTTATCACCAATGAAAATGATTCAGCAGATTGCCATTACGGTCTTTACCAAAATTTACTTTGGTAATGGATGAAAACATATCACAATCCTGATACACGCTCCTGGTTCAACGACACATCTACAAACTATGGCATTGCATAAATTATGATATATTCCTATTCCGTAGTTTTTCTCCTATCTCTATTTCTCTCTTGCTTCCTTCACTCTTTATTTTATGTTGTTTTCTATATTGTCATGTCTTTATATCCCTAATATTTCAATAAATTTGTTTGAGCGCATATTAGACCATCATATTTTAGACCCGCCGATGTCTATACAAATTTTTAATTACATTTGATTCAACTATCGAAATAACCACATCCGTTCCCGTTCACGTAAGGCAAACATATGTTTTTCGATAATTACTAAGAAAATTCTTAATATATTCGTAACTTTTCCAGCCTTTATTTAGTCGCTTAACATTTTGACCTACAACAAGATTCAAACGTTACGAACTCAACCGCTAAAGATTGCGTGTGTTTCATCTCTCTAATGTTAATTAACTCGTTTGATATGCTTCACGACATAATTATAAAGAGACAAAGGTATTGTGCCGCTACCTACAACAATTTTTTCACTCTTATCAATCTAAATGTAAACAACTGATGCAATGCATTCGCTACTATTTGTTATTTCAATTTTTTATTTTCATATTTATTCAAAAGATACACATTTATCGACTGTCAATCCTGGGATGGTGGTTTGCATATTCAAGATTTTTCTTCCATTTCTAGAGAAATACCAAGAATATAATATCATAAATAATTTCAAAATATTAGAATCGCTTGACATCTCCGCGTTAATAGGACATAACGCACAGTTCATAAAATATATATAAATCAAAATCAAAATTAAATTTTTAAAAAGCATAATTTTTTTAACAAAGAAAATGCAAAACGTGAGAAGAAATTTATTCAAAAATTGATATAATTAGTTTATTCCATAACTTAGGTTTAATTATTGCTTTTAATTTAATAAAAAAAATTACATCTTTATTCAGGAGTCCAGCAAATTTTTACAACGGATTGACAGCTAATAAAACAAAAATTGCTTTTATTAATATTAATGAAAGTTAATTTATTTATGTTGATATCATACCTTATATTAAATTTAATCATTATTACAATATACGGTTATAATTTTAGTTTATAATGATAAGATCTTCATAATATACATAAGAATATAATATTTTACTATAAACATATAATACAATCGAAATTATTATACAAATATAGATTTTATATTATGCATACAAGCAAAGAGTTGTTTTTTATTCATTATGCATATCTTAATCCTGGATGATTTTAAAAAATAAACTTCGTTGTAAACCAAACAAAATTGTCTATGAATTTTGACAGCTTGATCAAAAGATACCAGTTACTTTTAAATAATATTATGACATTAAAAATTAAAAATTACATGTCTAAAGAATATTAATTAAACATAATTATGTTAAACTAAACAAACGTATTGAAATTTTTTCTATTTACAAATGCATAAACAGTATATATACGCAATGATTTAAATTCATACAAGCGTATTTCATATATCATTCTTCCAACCTTATTCTTAATTACATTGTACCAAACTAAATAATGAGTATGTAATCAATATATTATAAACAATCATGTACTCGTTTTTAACACCTTTTAAAGAAAAGCAATGAGAAAATTCTTATGCTATAATAGAGTAAAATTAATAAGACGTTTTAAAAGCGTAGTAGAGAATATTACAACAGCGCCATTGCTCTCCAAAAAATAAATCTATAATAGCATAATAACCTTGCTTTTCGACTTGAATTATAAACACAAAAGTAAAATGTCATTTTTTGGGAGGGAGGGAATACATTACCATAAACTATATTTTATCATATTTTTTGACATTGCATTGAAATGTCAAATTAAGGCTAACATTCGAAATAAATAATAAATGCGAGGCACTAGCGCATATAAATGTTGGATTTAAAGATCCTTACATTACGTACAATAAAAAAATGAATATTTTTAGTTTTGTAATAGTTGCCTTAGATTCATTAATAATCTTCTTTTTAAACATATCACAATATTGCCATTAAAAAATTTATACCATTCGAAATCAATTAAGCTAATTTATAAAATGTACTGATCTTATGAATCATACATATTATAAGAAAATACATAAATATACAGTCATATATAAATACTACCAAAAATGCTTGGTTAATAATTGACACTGGCAACATTTTTAATAAATAATAACTAAATGTACTTCCATATCAATACACTAACCTTTATCCTATCTGTAAAATAAAAATACCTTACGAGATCCAACAACCCATTCGACAAGAGTTTTAAAGAGATTCAAATGAATGTTTAAACCAAAATAAAAAGTAGTGAAACTGCCTACCTAAATATATTTCAACCAGAAAATATAAAAATATATCGCTGCTTAGTATAGATAGCATAGCGTATAAACATGCTACTATGGAGCAATATGATATGCTATTTTATTATGTCACATGAATTGAAAAAACATGGCATTCAGGTCATAAAGCCAAATCTATGAAAAAATATTATGATGTATGACTGTGTTATATTCAGGCAATGATTATCTCATTGCTTTTTGTAGAAATTTTTTCAACAATTGATATTACATTGTATATTATGTATCTAGATTGACCACAACATGCCACAAAATGGTATATAAATTGCAATAACATGTATATAAATTTAGTCAAAATTTGACTGCCCCTCTGATGCTAATTTCCTTTATGTTTAACTTCAAAACGTTCACAAGATTCGAGTTTAAAACTTGGCGCATTCCAACAAAATTCTATCTGATTTCAAATACAAATTATAACTTGTAGGGGTGCAAATTGAAACTTGTGCTGTACGTAGAACTCTTCTGGAAATTTTTTTAAAAGCAATTCCAATAAGAAAATATAAGGCTCATTTTGAATTTTGTCCTTTGGAAAAATTCAAGAGAGGTTTACGGTAAACATCTCTGGCCTGCTTTAATGTTTACTGGCTATTTGAAAACCACTGAATCAATAAGCACCACAATATGTTACACACTCATAAACGAGTTAATGTATAAACATCTAGAATACTTTCAAGCTTTTCGTATTTATTCCATCTACATTATATTGATCATACGACCTGCTATGCTCTCAGATCAAAATGTTACCTTCTTCAGCTACAAACAATCTCCAACATCCAGCACCAGAATTTATGCAATTCAAAACTCGACCTTGCAAACAGACTTCAATTTAAACAAAATACATTCAAATCACAAAATTATAATGAAGTGCCCAATGAAATTATCTACTTGAACTTGGCGAAGGCGCTGCTTAGCTCATTCATAGCTGCATTGGTGACAGCCTGTCCGACTGCCTGATTGACCTGTGCTCGCATATGTGGCGGCATCTGATTCATGGCATTCACCACCGCTCCACCGCCAGGCCGACTTCGCGAGACAAACACACCAAACAATGAATGTAAATTTTAAGAATTTAAACAGTCAGACGGAATGTCTACCTCTTAATGATAACGTCTGGATCTCCAACCAAAACAGAATATAAGCATCAATTGTTAAGGTTTTTGAAAGTTCGTAAATAAGAGTATAAGCGGAAAGAAAATTTTTCGACATTTTAATTTTCTTAATTCATGATTTTTAAAAATTGGATTATGTTTTTAAATGTGGTTTTCAAAATTTTGTCACCTTTAAGATCAGGTATATGGCAATTTGAAAAAAAAAACCATTTGACTTAAAAAAAATTAAAATAATCACTTGATTAAGATTATTTCTCATTTGTTTTCTTACGTATATTATAACAGAAGATTAGAAAGGTCAAATTTGTGTTCATATTTATACAAAGTGACACTTTGTTATGTAAGAAATAAAAGATTCTTTTTGTCAATATACATGGAATAAGTCGAGGTTTCTCCGATTCTGAATTTAAACATATTATTGAGTAATTTAAAATATTCAAATCCATATCACAGAATCCATTTAAATAGAAGATGACTATGACAGCAAATAATCATGTTTGAGTTTAAATGGATTATTTTTTTAAATATGGTGCGGGTATTCTTTCAAAACATATTATATGCCAAATGTATGAAATTGTTTCAATTAATTTGAAAAATAGCTCTCATAGACAAGAAAATTCTATTAATCAAAAGACTTTTGAAGCACATGCCGAATATCAATGTTATAGTGTATTATTTTAGTTCCTTTTGAAGGATATTTGAATTTAATTTTTTTTAAATACACCACTTTGACAGTAAAGAGTAATGCAACCACCACATTGTGAATTTAATATATACTGTTTCCTATCTAAGAAAATTCACATGAAAACGACACAGTGAGGATTGACAAAGAGCATTATTAAAATGGAATACATATAAATATATACAAATATGGAGAAAATACCATAATAAATGCAGCCCAAAAACTGATACACACACATATTAGTAGGATCAGAGAGAACACTTGAAATATTTCACTGAATCGCAATTAAAAATATTGTTAAGAGTTAATGAGACTCAGGCAAACATTAAATTACATGCAATATAAATGATATTTTTCGGCTCAAAATAGCATTTTCATATAAACAGCTTATAAATATCATTTAGATTTAAAATTACCATAATAAATGCAGCCAAAACATTGATACAAACACATATTAGTAGGATCAGAGAGAACACTTGAAATATTTCACTGAATCGCAATTAAAAATATGGTAGAGTTAATGAGATTCAGGCAAACATTAAATTACATGCAATATCATTTATATTTTTCGGCTCAAAATAGCATTTTCATATAAACAGCCTATAAATATCATTTAGATTTAAAATTCATTTACATAGCAGTTTACAAAAACATTGACAATACCTAGTTATTTGAATATGAAATATTTTCATAACGATGACAACTTAACTTACTTTTTGTTGTCAGTACTTTTATGTGACAAAAAGTCGATACAATATTTACGCAATGTATATAAGAATCATTTTCTTTGAATATAACTACTATAACAATCATAAGACCTGCAGGGTACCGTATACAATCAATACCGAAATATTTGTAATTTAATTTATAGGCACAAAACAAGAATGCTTTGTTTATATGTGAAGAAAGAAAAAATCATATGTAAGTTTGTCCAATTTTTCCATCACTAAAATAAATAATGAAAATTATTATACAGTTTTCTTCTATTTTCTTAACAAAAATAATAATTTCTAGCAAATAAAACACTTTAAGAACAGTATTTTGCAAAGCATATATGAGATATTTACATAAATATGTAATAAAAGTACAAATAATAAAAAAATCTATATGTCAGTATGATGAGCACTAGAAAAATACTGTAAAAACAGGAAATACCTTCGCATCATTTACCAACTCATCCCATAAAAGAAATAAATTTATAACTACATTTACATAACAATGACCATATTATATACTACAAAGTGTTATAGATAACATATCAAATACATATACAACTTCAAAATACATTTTGGAAGCAACATTTTCTCATTATTAGTAAATTTTAAATACATTTTTGTTATTATGCGTTTAATGATAATCGTAATACATAATAATATCGTAATGTACATGTCTCGTAATATATAAGAAAAATTTTACCATAACTCTGTATGTATTTTTTAGTAGTACCTATATATTAATTGTGTACATAATTACACAGCATTAACGTAAATATCGATATGTACCACAAACATGATTATTTTCAAAGAAATTCCGTAAAAAATGATTCAAAACAAAGCGAAATTCGTGAAGAAAAATTAATAGAAAAAAATTTTGATTTAAGTCAAGCAAATAACTGACAACTGTGATTTAACTTCTTCATTATCTTAAAATTAGACATCAGTGAATAATTTTTCCGAACCCAATGAATTGTCAGCTTTTATTCAATTCGACTTTTACATAAAAATGCAATCAATTACAATCACAATCTGTGGTACATACAGAACAACCAAATGGAAACAAATATAAATAGTTACAGTATGGTTACAATACAAAATGAACATATAGTGAATGTGTAAACAATGAGTGGCAACACGTGTTATAGTTAATAGAGCAAGAGAGCTGACGGAGCGGCGACCCCGTGGTCCGCTTAGCGCCGCCTGCAAGCAACACCATAACAAACCATATAGACAACACCTCGGTCACACTATATTCTCTGTGATAAGAAATCTTTTAGACTCTTAGAATAGACACAAATTCCCAGTATGTAATATGACAATTGCATAAACACTTTTCACATATGCAGTTAAATACAACAGTTGGTTAATTTATTTAAAATTGACAGCCCGGGGCAAAACCAGATACCAAAGAGCCAACCGAAAAAAATTATGTTACTCGAGCAACTTTTTATTTTATATTCTTGCAATACTCATGCAGAAATTGAATGCAACCATTACATGAATTATATATCATCAACTGATATTTATCTACTAGCATATATGGTAAAACAAGTCTTTGATCGCCCTTGTAACTAAATTTCTAGTTGACAGCTGCTATCAAATTGTTTCACTAGATGTTTATTAAGGAGACACTTTTTTTAAATTTAATCTGTTTACACCTCTTTTGAGAAACAGAAAAAGAAAATAAAATAATTAGAGATATCAATAATAATATTTCTATCACTAATTTTAACTGCATATTTAACACTAAAATAACTAACTTCTTATTCTACGTAAAAAAGGGTATATACTTTTCACAATTTTTTTTAACAATTACAAAAGACTAATATGCTTTTGTTACAAGTAAGAGGTAATTGACATTTTTTATTTCTTTAGTAAAAATAACTCGATTCAATGGATATATCACTTCTTTTTAAAAAATGTAGCATTCATGAATTATTTTTAAATGTCCTATCTTAATCCAAATTATTAACTAGCCACTGAACAGAAATTGAAATACATATATTGTATTCTGTTATTTTGCATGCCTTTCACATGAACGTGAAAGGTGTAAATGAGGTTTTAGGCAGTCACCCCACTACTAAATATTTTAACGATAGTTAAATGTAAGGTCACTACAAAGAAACATATAGTGTAACAGATAGCTAGTAAATACATCACTCATTGTATTAAAATATTAATTGTAGATCGATATTCAATATATTATTAAATAAATGTAAATTCATATTCATTATATCAATCAAAATAATCACATATTTAAACCATTTCGAACTATGTAATTTTCAAAATTTTACCAGCAAACAATTTCTCCCGTTTGTTAGTAAATTAAGTGGCATTACAAAAAAACAATTTCCATATATGAAAAATGATACATAAAAATGTAAAAAAAAACCCAAAAGATTGAACAGGAAATGCATAACGTGTCACACAAAAACTATCCCGTGAATTTATGATTGAATGATTTTCACACTTAAAAATAGGTTAGAAAAACTGTCAAGCACGAAAGAAAAAAAAAATTATTGTCCATCCTCACCTTTTGTCAAATAATGGCATCTACAAAACTGTTGTTTATAAGATAACCTTTTTATTTTATTTTGTTGCATATTCATAGCGATATACAAAATACAATATAGGCATTTGCAATATGTATAATGGTGGTCACATTACTCGGAGAAATTTAATTTTTTTATCAAATCAGAAGTTTAAACATTTTTTAAGCTTAATGTTGAAACATCTATACCAGTCCACGTAAGAAACATTAATTGTTTGAATATATGTACTATATTTAATTGTGAATTGCATGTTTAACAAATTGTGTCTTGGTTGTACCTTGTTTTAATAGTTTTTTTTAAGTATAATTTCTTCAGGTTCCATCTCGTTTTTGTAAAAGATGTTTTGATGAAAACAATGATATTAACTATACATCCACAATGTAAGCTTTATACAAAAATATAGTTTTTTTAGTAAACTTATTCAACACAATCACCACCAGTTATCAGATTTTAATACAACAAACACTTCTCTTTGCAACTTGTATACTTTTCATACTGCAAAAATGGATTTTAATTAATAAGTTTTTTAATCATATCCAACCAATCCCCCAAACCCTAGTTAGAGAGGGCAAAGTAATATTATAAGGGATCAGAAGCCTTAACATCAATTTATTCAAGATATGCCTAAATACAGTATGTAAATAAAGGATAGTTTGCCACTTCAATCCGTAATAGTGCATCATGGGTACATTACAATACACCTCCTTTTTTTTAAATCATACCACTTTTTTAATATTTAAAAATTATCACGAGTCATTAGTATGGAAATACATCAACCTATATCTTATATTTCGATAAACAATCTTAGCGACCGATGGTAAATTTGAGCTATCCGTTTAATTTGCAAAGTTTTACCAAAAAAGGTTAAAAAAAGAAAAGGAAAATTAAATTTCAAAGTCAACTTGTTTACATTTCGTAAATCAAAATTATTGCCATTTGGAAATTTTTAATACCCCTTCATAATTTGCTTAAATATTTAAAATTATAAAACATATTATTATCGATTTAAAAAACTTATCGGAATAACTATTAATATAATATTTTTTCATTTGTCATTTAGATAATTCTATTAATAAGACTTCTTATTATAATATTAATATTAATTGCGATTTCAAAATAAACCTTTACGGATTATTTATTATTTAATATGCACACATTTCTTCAACCAATAAGAACGCTTGAATGTTTTCGAAGAGAAGTTATTATTATATACAAATATGTCATTTTTTTGTACTAGTGTATTATGGACATTACATTAGTATATCCTGAATGCCATTATGATATTAGCAAAACCCTCAGAACGTACGCCGAACGCTATCCAAACCGGCGACAACCCAGAAAAAGTTCAAGTTATTATCAATGCAATCACAAGAATATGTGAGATTAGTGTCATCATTCCATTGAAATCAGGTGGTACTCATCTAACAATATCGATAAATATAGAAGAAAATGTGCTAATTAATTTTAGAAGGGAGCTGTTTGAATACCAGATGCTGTGGTAGATAACTTAAGTCAAAATGATTGTTGTCGGTTGTGAAAGTGCGTTGAAGTACGAGGAAAACATTTTGAATATAAAATTTAGGTAAAGGTAAATACATTTTAAAACAAAATAATTTGAATTTGAATTACTATGTATGCGTGTTTTCTAGTTTTTTCAAACTTATGAATGACATTTCATTTTGACATTTAACAGTTTACAATAGGCACGACACGTTGCCAAACTGACATTTAGTGCTATTGTTTACAGGACATGTTAATTTACACACAATTATGATTTCAAACAAAGTTAAAATTTTAATTATTTCATAAACTAGACTAATAATTTAAAAAAATAAAATTTTGTGGGATTACATATGGTTGAAGTGGCAAACTTTCCTATATCATATTGCATAGCATATTTTACATACCTAGAACCATTTCCGCACAATACGTGTGGTCAGGTCAATATTATTGTTCGAATTTCTGAAAATTTTACATCTTGAACTTGCGCCACTAGAGCTATCTCGGCAAGATGCAGTACATGTAAACTTTGAAACCTTTTAGGCCAGATAACAGCAACAACTTGTTTGCTACAATAGCATGAAAACTACTGTATTTATTTGGTTTCTATCCTGTTTTCATCATTACTTTAACTGATTGCCAAAATATATTTTCTTTTGCAGACTGGTATTCCCAACATTTCATTGTACTTCATTAGATAAAGTGCAAAATACTCACGTAGGTATGAGAGGTGCGGGCAACTGAGTACCAGGGCGGCCGGCTGGCGGAGGAGGTGCACCTCCGCCAGGCCGTGAGGGCAGTGGGGGTGCAGGGCGACCGGTGCCTCCGGGCGGTGGTGGTGCGCCACGCGTGCTGCCCATCGAACCTGAAGGCAGAAAGGAAACAATTGATATGTATACTCTGCTCCATTTGAAAAGATAATGCTTATAAACAAAGCAAAACTACAATTCAGGTGTAGTAAATCTTTTTCTTGAATTCATGTTAATAACATATGGATATATTTGGTATTTGTGATTCAAAAATAAATTTTTTATTGGGTTACACTTTAACACTATATACATAATTAAATGAAACTACGTGATGTATATTATTTCTACTTTCTTTACCACAACCTAGGTTTCGTTGTCTTACATCTTCAGGTGGGCGGCTATTAGCAAAGATAGATCTTTGCTAACAGCCCACCTGAAGATGTGGTAATACAACGAAACCTAGGTCGTGGTAAAGAACTTAAAAAAGTAGAAATAATACTATATCACATAGTTTCATTTAATTGTGAATAATGAATTTCTACAAAATTAACGCCAAATATATTCGATACTATATACATACATAAATTTGGTATATTGTACACACACACAAATAATTTTTACATATAATCGGTTAAACTTAAACGAAAGTATATACATAAAGACATATCTTTAAAAAGAATAAGGTGTGATTACAATTCGTTTATTACAAAATATTTACTTGAAAAAAAATTCAATGAATACCCCCGTTTTATCTTTTTCTAATAAATTTGAATCATATTTTCTTTCAGCCTTGAGGCCAGCAGCTCTAAAAGAGTCTGTAGCTATTATTTTACTCCAACACATTATAAAGTAAATAATGTGTCCGAACGATACAGACTTTTAGGCATCGGAATATCGAACATTTTTTGAAAATGTTTTGTGTGACCGAAAGCAAGTCCTGTCCTTTTTTCTCCTCAAAATTTCACAAATCGTATTAGTAAAATAATGGTGTACTCTTGATATTTATAACATTATTTAGTTATTACAGGGAATATTGCATATTGCTTGTTATTAGTAAAATGAAATAGTTATCGAACAATTGAATATAATATGTGGATATGACCGTTCGACATTAAATGAATCCTCATATATCATATGGTATTTCTCAACTGTTCACCAAAAATTAATTGGCAAAAGTCAGAAGTTTAGTCACAAGAATAGTTTTAAGTGGTTTGTAATTTCAAACACTATACATGTAATTTCAAATACACTGTTTTCTTTGCTACCAGTGATGACAAAAATGACAACCACCCGCCGTTGTCCTTTTGCTAAGGTTGGTAACTTAAACATTGCAAACGGTGTTTATATTAAAACGGTATGTAATTTGTTTTGAAAAAAATGTTGTTTATTCTTTTCATAATTGTTTATTTCACTATTTTAAAGTATCTATGACGTTTAGTACTGACTAAGTTTTCGCTTAGTGTCGAACGGTTAAATCCACATTGTATATTTGTGCTAACTATATTTTAAGTGTCTCTTCTGGGATGAAATAACTACTTCATTTGATCTGTTGACTTCATTTGATTCACCTGATAAGAAGAAAAATGGACTCGGCTTGGAATAAATAGGAATTACTGTAGTTAACACTAGGTGTTGTATAACTAATAGTCTTATTAGTTAATTTCTCCTTTGTATAACTTAATTATAAAATACTTCTGTTGCAAAATAAATAAGTTTTTGGTAAAATATTAATTTTGGAAAATGTGGGATGTGTCAAAATATAGTAAAACATTTTTTCTAGGGTGACCATAATTGTTGGGGCAAAAACTATGTAAAATACATAACATACAAATTTTATTGAAATATTTTTTGAATAATTAAATTTTAGAAAAATATCTTACATATAAAATTAGACAGATGAGAAAGAGAAAACAAACAAGGCAAAAAATTTTCCCAGAAACCAATGCTTCAGCAGTTAGAAGAAAACTATTACATTGTTTATATAAACTAAACGCACTGGACTTTTTTATCTTGATAATTTTATTTCAATCTGTACATAATTCTCAATATGTGTGATGTTTTATTCAGATTTTTCTGATTGATTTTTTTGGTGCTAACAATGGTGGGGGCAGCAATTTTTAAGCTTTTTCCCGAGAAGTGTGCTCAATTTATCCTCTGAAATTAACCCCCAGAATCAAAACTAAACTTTTTGTACTTCACATCTATAATTAGGCCACAATACTCTATCTCTGTTCTCCATTTCAAATTTTTATGTTATATAGTTTTGGAGAAAATTACCTGCAACAAACATCGAAGTCATTCCATAAGTGTTCCGTTCTGGAAATTTTGCCACGGAAATAAGAATCAAGTACTAACCAGACAGGACAAGGTTGAGTTGGGTTAATATGTGTGTTTATTTTCAAATGATTTGCACACCAAATGTTTTGAACACCTCACGGTTGAAAGTAATCTATTTCATAAAAGAGTTTCTTCAATAAAGAGTTCAATTAATTAAATTATTATCTGTTTAAGATATCAGCATTTTGAACCCCGTAGAAATAAAAATATGTTAAAAACTTAAACACAATATTTTGCACGATATCTTCTTCTTCTTTCAGCAGCGCTACAACCCTTTATGGGTCTTGACCTCTTCCAACACTACTCTCCACCCGACACAATTATTTGCCCCTCTCGCTCAGTTGGTGAGCTTTCCCATAATGTATAGTCTTCCTCCATACAAACGATTCATCATTCCCTGGGCCTGCCTTTTGGTCTCTTGTTGCGGCATCGATCTGGTTGTAGTTGTCAGCCCTGTTTTCTGGTATTCTCCCTAGCACGAATAAGTCACAACAGGTCGTATGATATTCTGGTAGATGATTAGATTTGATACTGGAGATTTGACCTTAAAAATTTTTTTGCATCCTGCCATAATCCTAGCTTTTACTTCTCCCTCAATGTTGTTTTGACTGGTTAGTACTTATAAAATAAGAATAAAAATAACAATGAGAAACAAATATTTTACTTTGATGCTGCTGAGGCGCAGATCGCCTCGGTCCACCAGGGCTCGGCGGTGACAATCTTGGGTTTGAATCCAGTCGACTCTCCAACCAGTCATTCTTTACAGGTGGTGGGACAGGCGTGCTCACCGTCGCCATGGAAACATCACCAATGATGCGCAATGCTTCCTTGCATGCGTGGTACATTCGGAGCATGTCCTCACGCTTTTGAGCTTCTTCAGGTGCTTCCTCCATCATTTGAGCCTGGTGAAGAAAACGGGGTTATAAGTTAAATAGTTACAAGGTAAGAGAAGCTTTCAAATTAAAAAAACAGCAAGAATACATATGCGTAGGCCAATTGTTTCCTCGATGTCGCTGTTATTTATAAATTAAATATTTGCTACTTGTTATAAGTTAAAAGTAAAGTTTAAAAAGATGTTTTTGATCTCAGTATTAGTCATTAAATTTATCGAAATTCTGAAGCAGTTCTTTTCGATACAGAGGTATCGGGTTACTACTAGAGACATTTTCAAATAAAAATTTGCATATAGGAAAGTTCCCGTTCAATGATAATTAAAGTGTGTATAAGCGGTGCACATGCAATAGGAAGATAGATGGCTGACATACTGTTGTTATGGTCATATTGTTTTATATATATGTTTAATATATATATTATCTTGGTTATGTTGTTATGTGTTTGTCTATGTCTTTAAAGATTTGTGTGTTATTTTTGTGTTGTATGATTTCTTTAGAGGCTTTGTTCTCTCTATTTGGTTGTTGCAAGCAGTTTAATCAGTTCAAAAAATTAATTTTAGTGGTAAAAGTTTAGTCATCATTGCAAAGAATCTGGTACTGTGACGAATAAGTAACAATAGAGAATTGTGACATCCTACCTACTTTAAATTTGTGTTTTAATGTGTCCAAAAAAATATATCCTTACTTTACTAAGTCTTAGTACAAACAACTCCATACCTAAATTTCACAGCCTTGAAAAATAATTTTTTCTTAAAAATTATTGGAACAAGTTACAACTTTTCATATCAAGTGAAAATACGGTTAGGACAAAAATATTTCATTATTTCACTACAGCCTCCTATAAACAGCTACATCCCATAATTTCATAGCCTTAAAAAAAATTAAATCTGTGTATTTTACTACTCTTCCTATTAAGTGAAAATTTATAATTTTATTTAGCTAATATGATTTACAACACATTTTGCTGTGTCAAACAGACAGATTCAATCCGAAAACATAGACAAGAGTTTTAATAAGTTGATCAATGCATAAATGTAAAAACACAGTAACAGAAGATTTTAGACAAAAACAAGAAATACAGCAATGAAACAAAGGTTCAAAGCTTAGAAGACGAAATAAAACAATGTCATAGGCAAATGATATAAAATTTCTATTCAGAATGGATTGGATGGATTACATAAAAACACATTGTATCCAAAAATGTATGATACACAAATAAAACCAAAGAACACACCCAAAAAAAAATTAAAAATCATGCTTTCAAAATATGACCAAACTCAAATAAAGGAGAAAATTGGTTTATCTGAATACAATAAATAGACCAAACCAACCTGGTGAAAATATGTTTCTTTAACTTTCACTGACATACACGTTGGTCCTTCAAGATGATTATAAGCTCACCATCACGCTTTATATAAACAAAGCTGAATACGATGATGAATGTAAGAAAAAAATCAGTAAAGAAGTTATCTTCTATGCTTCTGCTCATTAAACCCTGAGAATTTGGGTCAAAATAATAAGTTAAAGAATTATTTTAGTAAAATTTAGGTCAATCATCCGAAACTTACTGAGCTGGGTGTTGACGAGATGAAAAATGGTGACAGTATCAAAGAACAGGTGTCTTTAGGAAGACGGGGTTTGTTTTCTAAGAGAAGCATCAACCTTTGACTGTCTATTTTATTTATTACTTACTATCTACTCTTATATTACTAACCTAACCTAACCTAAAATGAACTCTGCAATGACAGGTATCAGTTGCTACTTACATATGTTCATAAATTCACTGCTATTTGTTAGCATGGCTTTCTGAGTACCTAAATAGTCAAACATACTAAACGACTACAATCCTTTTAAAAACTGATATGAAAAAAAATACATATATCAAAAAACCATTATCCAAAATAGGCTATTTGACGACATAGAAAATATACCACAATTCGGGGTCATCCTGTTATATTATAACGTAAATAAGCGTATTGCTTTTAATTTTCGGAAGAATAAGTTTATATTATATAAAAAAAACGTAAAGAAATCAATATTTTTTAAAAATTTTATCAGCATCGCAAACACCCTGTTATTGGTTAAAAGTCAGATGACTTGCAGACAAGTTTTTTAATCTTTAAATTATGGTCCTTTTTCTTTTTTTTTTAATTTATAACTATCACCTTTTGCATTTAATATAATTTGTTTATAATATGAACTCATTAGGTATGTTATTCATTACGTATTATATTTTATAAAAGGAAATACATTACAAATGAGATATTTAATTAAAATAACTTCCGGTCATAACTAATGTAAAAGTTATTTAATTTCCATGCAATGCATATATCAGCACTATAATTTGATTCCAAATATAAATCATAGACAAATAGACTTTTCCTGAATGTTGTTAGATAAACAAGATGTTATTGTTAAAATTGACAGAATACGTAAATATTCGAGTTGGATAATTAAATTTACCATATTCATATTATAAATACTTAACAATTTGTGAGAATTATAATTTTAATTCTGTAATAAGTGCTTAGCGATAAAAGATAAAGTGAACTAACTGGAATAAAAAGGTTAAAACATATTCTCTCGCAAACAAAAGTCATCAGGTATGAAATTTTTTAAATTGATTGTTTTATAAAAAATAATCGTCTGCTGCAGAATTTTTTTAAACATATCATTTTTAATGTATATTCTTTCATATCATATCAAAAATTTATATTTAGATAAATACTAACAATTGTTAAATTATCATTGGTATTAAAACGCATTCATACCAAAATTTAATATTCTTATTCTTTTGGTTTATAGGCATTGATATTGTTAATAATGTTTAAAACACAAATATTACTTATATCGAAATGATCTTCACACATAAAAACATTTGAGTGAGCTACAATGCTGTTTAATTGTGGGCTAATTGCAGCCAATTTTTTTGACTTTTAAGATTTGTTGGCACTGAAACGAACACTTCATGTCGACTTTTTATAGCCGTATTTGTACATTGTGTCACTACGTACTATTTATACACCATTTTAATATGAAAATAAATAATAATCCCCTTTAGCGGGAAGGACTGTTTGTTTACATTGTTCGTGACGTCACATTGGCCGCCATTACAGAAATTGCGTGTTTAGCACGAGTTCGAAAATTCTAACTTTAAAAGTGATTTATATAAAAAATATGGCATATATCCTAGAAATATAAATGTAGTGTTCTATTTTGTATTATAAGCATAATACAAAATAGAACAATTTAAAAATTCAAGTCAAATAGCCTATTATCATTTCGAATATCTAACCCAAACTAAATGTTAATAGTTTGGGGAACCTAAAATAAATTTTGAAAGTTTTTATAGATATACCATTTCGAATTGAACAATCAATGCGTAACAACCCACCTGATCACCCGAAGCGTACAGATGCGCAAGTAGCTCTCCATTTATGAAGTCTTTGGCATCATTGATGATCATCATCATGATAGTCTTGGGTACCAAGTCCCTCGTCGTCTTCGTCACGATGCGCATGTACGAATCCACTAGATTCCTGATGGTTTCCACCTGGCGTTCCAGCTGAGGATCCATGCTGCTAGATCCGCCGCTCTCACCAGACTGTAAATTTTATTTTATCTTATTTTTTAACACCGGTATAATAAAAGGTGTGTCCAACCCACAACCAGTTAACTGTATGTATAATACATTGTCAGGAAGAGCTGACTGATATCTTTTAATAAATACCATCAAGCCATTTACAATGGTCATTCTGTCAATAGCTTTTATAAAGGTACTTTAAAAGGTATAAACCTTCCACAAACTTCGCCTATAATATCGACAGAAAAATCCAGATTTAGAATAACAGATATAACTCAATATTGAAAAATAAAAGGTTTCAAAATTCGTTAAAATGTTGAGATTATCAATATATTCTTCAATAAAAACTGTCAAAATAACAAATACTATATATGTAGTTTTATTTATACATATGAAAACATTTTTTGAAGGAAAAGTAAATTATCTGATCCTGCATAGAATCAAATATGTCCTATTGAAAAAGATGAATTTCACATTATAAAACAGAAAAACCTTGAAATTAGAAATCAGAAGACAAAGAGCTTTTTTGGTTGAAGTCTAAGTTTTCTGAAAGAAATTGTTATAATTAAAAAGCAAAGTAAATGGCATAAGGATCATTGTCGTTGGCCTTCTCTTCTTTATGCCCTAATTGAGTTAAAAGTATGTGGTAAAAGAAAGCCAGTCGAGTAGAAAACCTGCAGATATAAAGACATTCTTGGCAGACAAGGGCACATTCTGTTACTATGCTGAAATTAAACGGAAATAAAAATATTGCTCGAGGATAGGGGATATGATGCAAATAAAATTGACATTACAATAATGCAAACAGATGCATACGTTTAATATTATTTATATCAAGTCAATGTGGAATATGAGAAAAAATTATTAACTAACACAAAAAAAATATTATTAGCCATATCAATCATGTGGACAGCGAAAGTTTCACTCAAAGCTTATATAAAAGAAATGGAAATAAAGACAATTCATTAAAAGGGGGGAGGGGGATGGTTTGTAGAATATGTCTGAGGATAAAGATGTAGTGAATAAAATATGTCCAGAATAGAGATAATTACATTTTCATAGCCGCCTAAGTGACAAAAAGGGTAAGGGTTTAGACTGACAGGGAAAAAACAGAGAAACTAAAATTTCATTCTTTTCAATAGAAATTGTCCATAAGGTATTTAGTTTTTTTTTTCCTTTTTTGTAACATATTTTTTATAATAACTGTGAATGGTGAAATCAAAAAGTGCTTTTTTGAGAATGCAATTATTATGATTTTAAACAATAAAAATAATATTAAGATGGTGATTTTTTTTCAGCAATCTGTGGACATATAGTAATGCCTTTTAAATTAAAATCAATTTAAAAGATGAATGAAAAAGGAACTCTATATAATCTGCTGTTTGCTATGTTGCCAGTGCGTAAATTATTAATTACAAAATACACTTAATAGAAAAGCATGCCTCCGACTATATTAATATGTACAGAGCGATCAATCTGTGGAAGAAATGTTGTTAAAATAGAAAATTGTTAAATGTTTGTGAAATGAATTAGTAAGTTAAAAATTACCAAACTGAAAACTAATTTTACAATATTATTACAGGTTATGTTAAATTACATACATTTTTGTAAGTAGTTAATAGCAACACTAAAGTAACCTCCATAGTCCTACTAACGAAATTACGCTTTCGAACTATTTTCCCCATACAAATCGACACTGAAATGCTCTTTTTATTATGTGACTCACAAGCACACATTTAGGATTATTGATGTTTATAAGCTTGGATTGGCATGAAAAGATCTTACAAAGCATATTATACATGCGAGTCTTCGATTTGATTAAAAAATAGGAAAAAAAAACAAAAAGCAAATTGTATTTATGTGCCAGCAGTCTTAACACAGCAGGTGTTGCTAAATATTGTAATGACAAACTACACGTCAAGTTATTAAAAACAAAATCAACACCTCGATTCTTTATGACAAAAAGTTGTTTTTTTAATAGTCCTTTGACATTTATTTGAACAAAATTAATAAAATTGTGTCATATATTTTGAAAATTTTAAACTATTTTTTTGTTATTGAATGAGATTTATTATTTAATGAAATTTATTATATTTGATATTACACAGATTATATAAAGGAATATGCGATATAAGATATAACGAAACAACAGGGAAATCAGCGTTACTCAATCATCTAATTAGGGAGTAATGGACTTCTGATAACAAGCTATCCTATTATCAGATAATGTGATTATCAATTCACAACAATCGGATAGTCATAACTGAATATTCAGTTATAAAATTAAAAAAGAATGTTGAACCAGTAAATATTAAATCAAACTATGTATATGGAAATAATGTATTTTTAGAAACTTTCTTCAAAACATTCTAAAACTTTTATATTCACCACAAATACAATTCCTTTTTTGTAAATTATATATTACATGGCTAGTTTTCAAATTAAATTCCTTTAAAAAATACTGCTAAAATAGGTCTTAAATTTCTATTAAAGCTTACAATTTACTCTTTAGAATATAGAATTAAATGAATAATCCCTGCAGCAAGCGACGAGCATAATAATTTCACAAGAAAATCTGAATAATTCATAATATTTTGAAAGTTAAAAACAACTCCGAGTTAATCAATTTTTGTTTGATGGCTTAAATAAATAAAAAAAAATTAATCGCAAAGGTAAGCCAAATCCAAGCCTTAAACATCAACGAAGAGTGTGTTAATGGAGAGAAGTGTGAAGTAGAAAAGAGAAAAGATTTAAAAAAAAAAAGTGCTGTTCTCGCTAGGGTAACTAACCTTATATCCGTCGCCCTGCAGGACAGCATTATGAAACAAAAAACATTAACACTCAGGAAGGACACTCAAACACTGAAAGACAATGTGTTCACCTTAAGATATAAACATTTAATCTTTTACCAGCAAATAATAATGTTGAAAAACAATGTTACACATTACCACAATGTTTATACAACATAAACAATTTGTCATCCTGAAAGCATCAACTGGCCACAACAATCTAAACTCAAGCAATATTTGTGAAATAAAAAAATAACAAAATTTACCTTAAGAGATCTGTATTCAGATTCTCTCATAAAAGTTACCAGATTCTTTTTTTGAAACGTATCTTCGAGCACAATTAAATCACTCGAAAACAAAATGAAACAGATAATAATTTTTCTAGTACGCCACATTTTCTTCCCTTGTGGAAATTATATATTATAAGCCTATCTTTTTCAGAGAACCCTTAACACTCTCAATACGGGAATGAAACCACAGAGGTTGCAAGTGTATTTTAGCAAAAGGGAGCCTTTATTGTTTTCCTTTATTCAATTAACAGAAAAGTTATAATAAACATTATTTTTGATAATTACGATGACGAACCACGGTTTATGTTGAAAAAAATAGATATAAAAATTTTTTTTCATACCAATTACATTTTAAAACAAATCATTTGTTTTATTTTTTCGATTCAATTCACATTTTTCGTCAAATATACTTAATATATCAACAAATTCATTAATTGCCAAGTATAAGGACTGTGCAAGATGCTGTCAACGCCATCTGGTATTAAGTTAATAAACTTTTTGTTATGCTACAATACAAAACAGAGTTTAAATTTAAGTAAAACTTTAAATGTAATTAATATGAATGTAATAAAGGAAAAAAGCGAAATGCACTTCACTAGCTTGTTCCTTTGTTTACTTTGTATTATTTAATGTGTAATCATGTAATAATTAATGCTGCTACGTGATCCCTAATATTAATTTCTATTTGAAAATTATCTGTCATATTTATAACATGGCTTCCCTTAAATAATTTCTTTGCTTTATCAGTTGTCTTTTAAAATTGTATCCATTTTGTAAGAACATAAATACACTGACATTGACTCTTGATGACAATACATAATCTTTCTTATGAACATACTTATCACTGAACTGTTGTTATTAAAGTATTATTAAAGTTAGTTATCAACGTAAATATCAAGCTTTTATAAACCTCGTTGGGTAATTTGTTCTAGCAATGTATTGGAAGCGTAACTCTCTATTCTGGTATTTATTAATCCATAAGTAAAATTAACCGTTTGAGTGCCGACTAGCGCCATCGCACTCGTGCGCATACTAACTAAATTTGCCACGAGCGCGATGGAGCTCGCGAAATCAGTTGCTGTTTAGCGAGATGTAGGGGAGGTCGCTCGCACGCCTCGCTAATTTTTTAGCTTTCTACGTGTTACATAAAGTTCAAATTATAATATTATTAGTAATTACGATATAAAAAGATCCAGGAGAAGAAAATTTTTAACCCATAATGTCGGAATACGAAAATAATTCGAGTGAAAATGATCGTTTTTCAAGTTGTGAAGAAAGTGATAATGGGAGTGACATTGTGGTGCGCTCACAATTTGGCGTAATGCAAATTTCGAGTGATAGTGATAATAGTTATAACAATTATTTTGCTGATATGATATATTTTGGAGGATGTACCGGACGATGTGACCTTGATTTCAGTTTTTGTTATAATTTTTGTTCACAATATATATTTCCATAATTTTCTTTGTATATTATTATCCTTGTACAAGTTTTTATTAAGAAAACACCGAAAAATTTTTAAAATTGGATAATTTTTGTAAGAGATACAGTTTTTTTCCAGACAAGGGTAAAAGGACATCAAAAACAAAAGATTTCTTTGGCATTTTTAAGTATATATGAGTAAAAAACAATGGCACTAAAACGGTTAACTAAGGCATGCGTTTAGAGATTAAACTGAATGTATCAATTATTATATCGCTTTCTGTAAACGTTGGTTAGTTGTTTAGACTTACAAGGTGTGAATATCACTTGTAAAAATGCACTGATTTTGTGCATATTAACTTACCGTCTCCTGTATACAAGTTAAACGAAGGAACACATAGTCACACATGTCATAGACTTAAATGTCCTTAAACCCTCCTTAACAAGTTTGCAGCGAACTTGCAAAACTTTACCAAGTTTCAACCGTTCACTATGCCGGATTTACTAAATAGACAGTGCAGTTCCCAACTAAGATATTGGAGCGCTGTAACTAAATTTTTTTTCTTTTGTAATTAAACCATACTTCATCTTTTGTGCTATCAAACTTTTGACATTTCAGTTTAGTTGCTTTGACTATCACTCAAGGCTCTGTGCTTACCAAGCGAATATAAAACATTAATGAATAATAAGCAATATTAAACATTAAAAAACTAGTTACTTAGAAAACTCTTCCGACACAGCGGACAGAAAATCGGCACCGCTGCCAACGCATTAAAAAGATTTTAGTTTTTTTCCAATTTTGTTGTTCGACATAAATTTTTTTATTCAGTTTAAGTCTGCTATACTGTGGTATAGTTTTAATCTTTTTTTTACATAATCAAATGTTTCTTTGCAATATTATTTCCGTACATATTTTTTTGCAAAATAAATTGTTACGTAAGGCTATTTTTCTACCATCAATGATATTTAACATTTTTTATAATTTATAAAGAAATATATTTCATAAAAAAGAATTGGAAGTTTCGAAGATTTTCTAAGATGCAGAATTGGAAGTGACTCAACAAGTTATTTCAAAATGCCTCAAAGCCATGGGAATGATTCAGAAGCAAGGAAATTGGGTACCGTACGACTTTAATCCGAGAGATATTGAATAGTATTTGTTTGGTTGGGAACAACTCCTTGAGAGGCAAAGACGGAAGGAATTTCTGCATAGCATTGTAACTGGGGATGAAAAATGAGTTCATTATAATAACCAAGGGCAAAAGATCACGAAGAGTTCCCGGTCATGCTTCCACGTCGACAGTCAAACTGAATATTCATGACTCCAAGGTCATGCTTTGTTCATGGTGTCTGTGTAGTGCATTGTGAGCTGTAAAAACCAACTGCAACAATCACAGACAATCAGTATCAAATGCAATTGATACGTTTGAGCCAAGCATTGAAAGACAAATGGCCGCAATACAAAGAGAGATATGATAAATGGATTTTACGTGATAATGCTCCAGCCCATGTTGTGCAAATGGTCAAGATATACTTGGAAATGTTGAAAAGAGAAGTCCTACACCACCTGGCCGTATTCTCCAGACGTTGTTTCGATCAATGGCACACAGCCTGGCTGGAAGCCTGGCACAGGATGAAAGTGTTGGCACTTTCGTCCTTATAAAGAAGTAAAAAATTGGGTAAATTCGTGGGTCGTCTCACAAGATCTCTTTAAGGAAGGCATTAAATCAACTAAGATTCAATATATTTGTTACGGGTAGTTGTTACATTGCATAATAACTACACCATCGAACTGGTTAGGGTCTGGAGAAGAGTTTTGGATATAACCAATAAAATTCCTTAACGGATTTTAGTAACCAGTTTTTTTGCGATTCATATACTGCCCGAAAGCTGGGAAAAAGTAGTGGCCACTACTTTGAATATGGACAATACTTCGAATAATAAATATATACCCAGTTTTTTACATTAAAGACTCCAAATTTGGAACAAAAACCGTGGAAGCAAAGTTGTACGCCTAATAGATACCATTAAATTTCAAATCATACATTCATTTCAATTAAAAGGAGCTTCAACAAATATTTACATTGACAAATTAGTTAAATTTTTCTTAGTTGTGCTCGCATTGTAAGCAATTGCTAGTAAATACAACATGTGTGTAAACAAATTTATAATTCAAAAATTATATATATAAGAATAAATTTATTTTATTTCAAAAAAATTGGACACGAGAGAATGCTTTCCTGCTAACAAATAGATTTGCATGCACCCATATACTAGTTAATTAATAATATATTTTAGAAAAGCTATATTCGTAAAAACTGTTGGAGCTATTCTTCTACTTCTTCCTGCTATTCTGAAATTTTAGAAAGCAAAGCATTACGAAGCCCTGGACATGCCCAATGATAAGTAAAATTATTTTACAAACGGTATAAATTGCTATATGTGATGCGTGTGCAACAACTCATACTTGTTTACGCTGGTATGAATTGTATCAAAATCTTTGGCAATGTTTTAACATATATTTCTTAGTTCTTAATGCTTACAAGAATATTTTGCTTCTTAAGAATACTCAATTTAGTAACTTAGCTAGTTTTATAATAGTATAAGGTGCTGCCTATCAGTGTTCTGCTACATTATAAAATGGCAGCAAATATTGAAAGTTCATATCAATAACATTGTTAATAACAAGGCATTAATGTATATAAATAGATGAACAGTTTGTAATGAATATGGTATATATATCATACATAATCAAAACTCATATTATATAAAAAGATTATACAGGATACACAATGAGAGTGTTCTACTATATGAGACAGAATAAAATTCAGAAACAAATACATAGGTCTCCAATCTATCATTTTTGACTTAATTGCAACGGAATAGTTTTTCCTACTTGCTTCTCCTGTCATTCATGCATATTCCTCCTTAATTTAGTTATACTTCATAGTTTTAATTTTTTCAGTCATATTTTGGCTAGACTGGACAACTGATAGTTCAGTCATTATAGGATTTTGGGAAAAAAAGTATGTTCTAATTCTTTTTTATGGGATGAACTAGAGTTGATTTTCATTTTTTTGGGATTACTATTGGTAAAACTATTGGTTTTAATTGTTTCAGTCAAAATAACGAGCTAGACTGGACGACTGATATTTCTATCATTATAGGATTTTGAAAAAGACAGATTAGGAAAGCTGAACTTTTGGGGAGAACTTTATTTTATGTTCTATTCTTTTTATAGGATGAACTAGGGTTGATTTTTCTTTTTTCATGACTACCTCAACAATTATTGATTTTTTTAATAGAATATTTATAATACAAATGAAAGATCATAAAATTCTATGCAGAAAAGGTTTCTTTTTTTTGGTATAAGGATTTATTTGTTTCGAAAATATAGTGTAAATTAAGTCTGAAGAATATGCATCAGTACATACAATATATTCCACAATGTGCATTAATGTTTATTTTAAATATTTTTCGGTTGGAAAGTACTTTAAAAATATTTAATATAATTTATAGAGAAACTGAATAATGATCAAATTGCGTGCAGTAGATTAATGTGATTAAAGAATGATTACCTGTGGGACCTTGAATAGTAAATGGTCGGCAAATAGAAATGGGACATTCTCAACCTGCTTTTCTTAAACCTTTTTTCGCACTAGTGAAAAAATCTTATAATGACTAGACTATTAGGACAAATAACGTAATTACGAGGCAGAGACATAACGACTATTTAAAATTACAAAAATTTTACAATTATTTATTATGTTCAATAATTTCTCCGTTTCTGTTTTATTAATTTAATTCCGTTCCGTTCAAATTATGTACAGTAACATATAATTTAATTTCATTCCGTTCCCATTCTGTATTCCATTCTTGTTACACACTGCTGTAATTGTCCAAATAACATTTAAAAAAGTTCTGACTGAAACGGTTAAGGATTAAAATGTGGAATACAATTTTTAAAATATGTTTATATTATACCATGCTTGGGCGAAAAAAAAATTAATCCACTGTTTTAGCTAGCTTTATGTAAAATTAAATAAGGCGCCATTTTAACATTAGTTGCCACATTTGACAGTTGAACTGTCAAAATAAATATTAAAATATACCCATTTTCGGCGAAAACATTAACATTCATGAAATTGATGAGATGTGACTTATATAGTTACATATAAAATATGGCATTATGTATGGCTCATAAAAAAATTACTAAAAATTTTAATTACACTGAAAGAAGTATCACAAACCACATTATAGGAATTCAAAGAGGTCTTAAATTTTTTCAATACCAAAAACGTAAGATTGTGTTGAAAATGAAGATAATATGGTTGTTAGGTGAACACATTGCATATTGAAAAAATACAAAATAATAAATAAATACACAAACTTAAAATCGATAAATAAAGGTATAAAATAAATATCAACATTTATTATCAAATATACATATAAATTAATTACAATACTTAAATAAAATAAATAAATACCCAAGGAAAACAAAATATAATTTGTGGAAAAACTGGTGAAAGTATAGTTATTTCTATTCTGGTAATTTAAGATTTCTATTTCTAACCGTTAATTCTGTATAGCATGGTGTTACTAGTGCAGATAAAATTTCAGTGTCAATCTAATCGCAAGCTTCAATCGAAAACATAGTCAGTTTGTTAGTGTGTAGAATTTTATGTTTTAAATGCAACAAACACTACACTAAAGATAGTTTAAAAACATTACTAATCAGAAATAGTTTCAGTTCATTTCCCAATATACACATCATAGAGTTAGTAAAAGCAATCAACTACACTCTATAGACACTATGACCCAGCTAGCATGTGCTTAGTCTATGGCATGCCCATCTATGATTAGTGCTTTCGTTAGAGACACATACATTTCATACCAGAAACAGAAAGAGAGATAGAGAAAGACAAACATTTTTGGGAGCTCGACTGAATAGACTAACCTCACCTCCTTCACCCTGTTTTCGCAATAAGAAAATAAAACAGATATTAATAATAATTATAGCATTAATTATATGTATATAAAAAAATAATAGATATTATATTATGCAAGTGAGAAAAATTTAGCTACAATATAAAGTCTTAAAAAAATTTCAAAATATTTCTCATCATAAATTTCAGTACAAATATTTCGTCAGCAAAACATTAGGCAAACCAATTTGCCCACTCTCAAAACTTATACCACTTCTCTTCACAAAAGTTAGAAAGCCAATAAAACACATAATTATAATTAGTATCAACAGTTAATATATAAATATATGAACAGACTTACAGAAGGGTAGAATACTGGAAAATATCAAGAAAATATTTAAATACAGATAGAACAATATTTGAAACATAAAAAAATCTTTCAACATAAATCATAAAAAGGTAGCAATCAATCCTATCTTGTATCATTTACCTAACGTATACATTAGTTAACACATAACAAGTAACGACTGTGTCATAACAAGAATCAGCATGTTGTACTGCACTCGCATTGTCCTTGCCTTTATTGGTCGTTAAGGTGCCACATGCTAACGCTATTTGTCGTCAGCTTGAGAGAAAAGAATATAATTTTACGAGCAGAAAGAAAAGGAGATGCATTTTTATAGGTTATTTTGTTTTGGTGTGTGTCAAATAAGGTTTATTCATTGTGTCACTTTTAACATCGGCCTCAAATTGTTTACTGGATTAGAAATTTTAAAATTTCTTTGGATAGTTGAAAGTATCTTACAAAATCATTCTTTGGTAACGTAAATGAATCCGGGACGTCTCTCAATGTAATTTCTGCAAATGTTGAATACATTTTGGCTACATTACACTAGCTGCCCGCAATGCTCACGGTCTACGACCACGATCATAATCATTCCACTAGCTTGTCAGCGTTGCAACTGTCAGTTCAAGTGGAAGAAGTTTTCTACAATGAATGTTCCATAACTGTGAGGAAATGACAGGTATTGTACAAAAATTAGGAGATTATAGTATTGTATTTTTTTATTATATATTAGTCTATGACTAATATATAATGTATATATAATGTTATATTAATAAAATGATAATAATTTACACTACAGTAATTGTAAGAGTGTAATATAATTTCGTTAAGAATTTGATGGTTGTTTGCAGGTTTTGCATGTTTCCACTCGTCTGGTGTAACTTTTACTTCTTTTTTTCCTTCTCAGAACTGTATAAAGTAATTATATAAATTAATTAAGTAAACTTCATATATCAATACGTCAAAGTCAAATTGACAGACGAATAATTGCAACAACTCACGTCGATGCATGGGTCAGCATGGGCTTGATGCAGTCATGAACGATGACATTTTGATCACAACCGTAACAGCCGTGGTCACCAAGTGGAACGATATGATGAGCGTTTTGGGCATTGCGATCATCTAGTGGAATGTACTCTTTATGAGATGAAGTACATAACAACGTTTGTAGGTATCTAAAATAAAAGGTAACATAATTTTATAAAGTGACAATAAATATTTGTCATCTTACCTTTCAATTTGCTAATTTCATTGTAAAATAAATGTATATTCAATCGATTATCAAAGCATATTTAAATAACCTATAAAGTCAGCCATGTAACGTACACTATTTTAGCTAGCTTATTGTAAAGTAAAGCTTTAATACAACATGAGGATGTTGGCTTAAAGGCTAGTCATTCTGTAACGCTTACGTCATTCATAATCCGTAACGTTTAAGTAATATGATACAACATAGGACTGAATATAGCAAATAAAGAATATCAAGTTGTGAGATTATCCATATAGAAAACTAATTACAGAAAATTACACAATATTGAAACAGAAAAGACGACATTATACACTTTTCTTTAATTATAGAGTTTTTATCTCTATAGGACTTCAGATCACTAAATGTATTATATATTGTATAATGAAAATTAAACTATTCACAAACAGGGCTTAAAAATTAAAAATTGAACCTTAATTTCATTTTAAAAAGGTTTTTCCTATGTACCTTACTTGATAAATACCGCAAAAAAAGTTTCACATCAATTTACGTATAGAGAGATATTTCATTAAATTCGTTTAGTACTTAACCACATATCAATCCAGAACCGTGTCTGAAAGAACCCACTTGCAAAATGTTCTGCATATAGATCTAAAACTTTAGAAACTGTGAGGTTATTACTGATGGATGGACGATGGACAGACAGACATGATGAAATTATAAAGACTTTAAAATTTTATTAGATTTAATAAACTAAATAAAAATTTTAACACAAACAAGCCTTTCATACTGTCTTAGAAAAAAAGCAAAAAAACAAAATGGCAAGTGGCCTGATTTGAAAAGAAAAAAGATTAAAAATCGCACTATTGGTCCTTACCGATACTTAGTTTTCAATTATTCCCTAACATAAAAATATTAATAAAAATTTAACGCCAGCAGTTGTGCATATATCAGGAGAGACAATAACAGTGAGAGTTTGATAAGAAAAAAAGTGAATCATATTTACATCCTCTCCATTAGCCGATTCAGTAGCCTTCTCTGGATACACTCCCGCTCGGAGGAAAGACGCTTTCCACGAGTCTACGTCGTCTTGCGTTTCGCACGACAATTCCAGTTGTTTGTAATCCTGTTAATAAGGTAGGTTTATTGTAAGAACATTTTAATAACACCTGATAAAGCAGGAACTGGGCTCTCTTATTAACACCTACGTTACACAAATGCAGAGCCGTGTAGGAATTATCACAGTTTGAAAACTTTAAAACACTTAAAGTCAATTGCGAATAGGACTCATGGCCTGAGGATGACCTATCACTATAATATCATAGTAAAGCTTAATAAGTAAGTACTTTAAATTACAGTAGACTCCATGTAATTCCACAAACGTCAGGGTAGTGACAGATTATCAAATTTTCCAAACCATCAAGTAGTCACCTATCGTCTATCACCCAAAACTTTTTCTAGGGTAGTATCTTATAATCTGTACGTACATTCATTCATGCAATTTTGTAAATCAAACAACACATTAAGAATATACTAGATTTATTAAAGTAAAATAACACAAAGTATAGCAATATAAAAAAATTTCACTGCCTATGTAGTAATGAACATCCTATATGTATTTTACTACTAAACAAACATTTTTCAATTTTCTTTTGTTTAAGCTTATGTGGATGCAATAGAAAGGCCTTGTCTCCCGTCCTTCTGGGAAGTAGACATAATGCACCATTCTCTTCAGCCCATTGCGTACGTACTTCATATGCGTTGATTGCATCTTCTGCTGAAATATCTCTATAATCTTGTTCAGTCATTGGCGTAGAAACTTGATTAATAATTTCCATTAGTCTCTCATTAGTTGACATGCGTTTTCTTCTCATACAATCTACGATACCAGTTGCCCAAAATTTCTGTCCTAATCTGCACTTCAGTGACCACTTGCTCTTTGACTTCTGAATTAATTTGTCGAGCACTGTAAGTATTCACAATTTCCAGCTATAAGTTCTTCCATAATGATTCAATGATGATGGGAGCAATGCATTCCAAAATTGAGAAAGAGAAAAAACCAAGTCTAACATATTGAAATCTTTCAAAGTTTTTTCTAATGGCTGGTTTCCCGATACAGCTGTCAATGGCAGGTTTTTGTTATAGTGTTACTTTACAAAAATGAATGATCTACTAGATGAGTGGGTGACATGCAATTTAGTGTGAGTAATCAATTGTGAGTTCTTATACCACCCATGACATTTTTGTACGACCCAAAACATTATTGAGAGTCAACAATGCTTTTTGAGGAACATTGTGATCTTTTAGCCATTTTCATAGTTCTCGGATGAAAGATTCATTAAACAACTCTTTGAAGAGGTCTTTTGTCATCCATATACTTTTTTGTTTGTAATAGTGGACTAAAAAGCGCATAGATGACTTAAGGTTCATTTAAAAAAATGTGCCTGGATTCTTTAACTTTCCAATGAGCACTATTTTGACAGTCTGAGGTCCTGAAGCGTTTGCATATACAACATAGTTATTTGGTCTTTGCTCGCTTTTTTTCAGGCAACAGTTTTCCATACAGGACACAAACCTTTAGCTGCTAAATACATATACCAGAAAAGGTGAGATTCATCAGCACGGTAGACTTGAGAATGGCAAAGAACTTAATCTTTCACTTTTTGTTGAAATCTCAATTGAAATGGCTCTACACAGGATGCATCATCAGAAAGTTTTTGACCTGTCACCATCATCAAATATATATCCATGACAACCTTTCAAGTGTTCCAACAACCTTTGCTACTAACAAACTTTGCTTTTTTTTAGAATCTATGTGTATGGGCCCTGAGCTAAGTGTGTGCCTACTTTCTTTCCATAAAAACCAGATATGCAAAGCCTCCTCGACTTTCGAATGTTCAATTTTCTTGAGAGTTTTTTTCTTCCCTCGTCCACAGTTAGTAGTAGATGTGAACTTTTCAATGTTTTCACTGTTTATTTTAAAGTCGTAAATTGTCGACCTGCCTACACAGTATTCATTTGACAATTTACAAAAACTTCTCCGTAATTAAGAGAATCCAGGATTTAAATTTTTTCTTTAATCATTGAAGTATGAGGCTTCCTCTGTTCTGTAGGTGAAAGCATGTTGACTTGATATCTAGTGAACGCAGCTGGGATGCGATGTACGTATATAATGAAGTTTGACACACTTGACAATGCGATACCCATGCAAGAAAACTGCACAAAAGCAGTGGGCGAACCAAAAGTTCACAGATAACAATTTTGACCTCTGCTTTGCTATGGTAACTATGTGGGATTACAAGAGGTGCAGAATCAGACGGAACGGTATGAAGAAAAAATTTGAAACCAAGAAATTAAGTATCTGTGGTTCTAAGGTCTACGTAAATGAAAAGTACCCTATACTTTTGATCACCCAGTGAGGCAGAAGAACCAAAAGATGTGATATTTGAAAATCTCTTTATTGAGTTGAGTTAGAAGCTTGTTCGGACATTCTAAAGAAAAATCCATTTGAAATCTTAAATCCACTCATTAATGCATTCAGTCGCTACTTGCAGAGCTCCACTCGCGTTCCATTCCGTTCACCGTGCCCAGGCGCGACCCTAGCAAATAATTGCACGTGGGTGTACTATGTGATTGTTCGTTTATTAATTTCACAAATGTTCCACCATAAAGATAACTTACACATTCCGACATTGGAGATATGATACGTATTTTGGATAAAATTTGTCCTCCTTAATCTAAACTTCCCTCTCTCGCTTTGCGAATAATTGTGCCGTTTTCCTCGAGTTACTTATGTGAGACAGGTTTTCCAGCATTTGTTCAAAGCAAAATTAAGCAGAGAAATTGTCTCGCCATCGACTTGACGATAGCTCTGATAAAAACTGAACCTGAAATTGGGTAACTGGTCCAGAAAATACAGGCGTAAACATCGCATTAATACAATTTTATTATTTTTTACCAAAGTTTTGAGAAATAAATGATGGGAAAATGATTTTTTTATTGTAATATTGAAAAAAAAATTAAAAGGTGTCATGAATATTTTTTTTTTAATCCAGGGTTGAGCTTTCAACATAAAAAAGGTTGAGAATCTCTGCCCTAGATGGTTCCACTGGTTGATGCTCGGTTGTCTTTGGCTGATAGTTTTATTATTATTGTACATGATCAAGTTTGTCTATATGGCTAGCTTTTTTACAAAGCATATATATATATTCATAACACTATCAAGGCCTAATGTAATAATATCACACTGAATATTTTTAATCTATTTTTTATATGTATTTTAGGTGTATAAAAAACTAGTACGTTCAAATGGAACTTGCACTATAAAGTTTCCATATACATATTAGTAAATACTAAAGTTTGAACAATTAAAGCACATAACACGTTTTTTTAAATATTTACAAATATTAATATAATTTCTCATATTTCATAAATATATAGACTGCTATATTTTGCACGAGTGCAAAATAAAAATATTCTATTTGTTTTCTCATTATCTCTAAACCATGTATTTTACGTTATGACATTGTTACATTCATATATTACAAAAAATGTTTGCATTCTACTCAAAGAGCTTGTGTCACCATTACTCCACACGCGCAGATAGTCTGCAGCTCATCGTGGGCTACAGACCTCTGGCAGAAAGACAGATAGATGGACAGCATTGACACAACAATAAAGTTCCATTCAAATCCTTGGAGGTATAAACCCTAATGAGACGTTATATATATTATTTAATCTGTTGAATTTACAATTTTATTCACTTAGTAATAAAGTAGCAACATTCTGATGGTTACACAAGCAACCTTTAAAATTACAGTTTGAGACAAATTGGAGAAATTACCATTTTATGTAGACTCCAAATGGCAGCAGGAAGTCATCATGTATCTACATGGAGCGCAATAGGATCTCTTGATGTGCTTTTTCAGTTAAGACCATGTTTACTACTTGCCTTATAAACATTCCTGCCCTCAGGGTTGAACAGCGCGAACATATGCCGGCGTGACATGAAGCCCTGCTCCAAGTCCCGCAGCTTGAGCCCGTCCAGCGGTAGCATGTACTTTTTCTCGCGCTCCTCTTCGTCCTTGAACCAGGAGATGCTCTCCGACGTGAGTACGAACCAGTAATCTCGGGACCCGCCTGGTCATTATCAAACACAGAGTAATCATCCTCATATCCCTTGGGCACTGCTTGTAAGCGACTGTGTCATAAAAATTGTTCGTGACACAGTTATTAACAAATAAAAGTATGTCGGTTTGGGTAGATTTTTATTCTGGAATACAGTCTAAAAGGCTCGATGGACTTTCACGAGTGAGGAACTGTTACATTCGTCTTGGTCTCACAAGTGTTACTGACTATATAACATTACTTGAGGAGCAATATTGCAGACAATACGGAGCTGCAAGTGAAAGAGGGTCACAGTACACGCGTGCAGAGACAGAGTGGGTTATATACACTTAAGATAAAGCACGTGATACTTTATAATATGTATATCAAAATTAAAATTTCTAAATTTTAATCATAAAACATTTATTACAGTAAATCGTGTTACTTCTAGAAAAATAAATGTTTAGCAGCCCTTTTTCACAATTAAATAACATTAATGGGATCAGCCGATAATTCACAAAGTATTAAAGTGACGTTTTTCATGATAATTTTCATAATACGTGTGATTATCCTTAATAAGAAAAACTAAAAAAAAATTTGTATACTAATTAATTTTCTTTTTTTAAAATAGTATTCAGAATAATGGGATGAATCAGCCTAGTCCAGGACGGCCATAAGGAAAACGGGGCCTCTAGTATATAACCTATTAATGGAAAATATGTATTCATCAAATGCACTTTTTACAAGTATTTGAAGAAATGACTTGAAAAATTTTCATTCTAAAAGCGACAATGTTTCTTCTTTACCTAAAATTTCATTGATTTTTATAACTTTTTACAGTGAATCTTTATTTTTTTAAATTTCTTATAAAATTACAAATATTAGCACTTCAGAATAAATTTTCCTCAGAAAAAATTATTGTATTAAAGTGCTGTCAAATAAATATTAATCAACTAATAACAAAAATTTCAACTTAGTCATAAATTATTATAGTTTCTTCATCTTCGTCTAAGATAAAGAAACTATAATAATGAATACCGGTGAAGGTTTAGAGTGGAAGAAACGTTGCTAGCCAGAAGACAATTTACTAACACTCACTCACACAATCCGTGAAGGCGGAAGGTAAGCACAACGAGCGTTTATTCAAATCCCTACTTCTTATCTCTTCTCTCTTAAGAGTTCAGAAAAAAAAATATTTTTAAAAAACAAAAATGTGCATAAATTTGGAAAGAAAAAATAAAGGTTTATTTACACTGACAAAATTGGTGTCAGATTACGAGTAATAAATAGACAAGAAGTTTAATTGTCAGTTTCAGTCTGCAATGATTTGCTTATAGAATTTTGAATATTAATAAAACAATTTTTCTTTTCAAATGATTTGCATAATCCCTTAAGTGCGGAGGACACTTTTATGTAACATTTGCGCTCACACCATGTCGATATAATAATGTACAAGTCTTGATTTGATCGTAATGAAATTTTTTATGTAGATAGAGAAAAAATGTAATTACAACACAGTCGAAGCATTTGTACCTTATGTATGTAGTTATCAATGCAAAAACTAATGAACAGAACAAAAAAATTCCCTGTTTCCATAAGACAAAAGGCTTATTATGGAAAAGTCATAATAAAATGTAATATTTATTGACACCATAAAAGGGTACAAACACAAACACAAAAATGTAAACATACATAAAAAATTACTTATAAAGATAATTTTTTAACAAATATATCACCATTCCATTCGTTATTTCGTTCTCTTTCTTAGAATATTTAATTGTTTATATCATTTAGCGAAGATATACACTTTTGAACGGCGCAAATACAGCGTTACTGATAAGCAATGCGCACACTCAAGGGATTAAAGAAATTCTGAGTATTAGTAAAAGTTATTTCTTTCTTTTCAAAGTTTTGAAGTTTGGCTGTTTTTTATTTAGTAATATATTTTTTATCAGTTGTGTTCAGGTCTTGGTTTTTCATATTTTGACTTTAATGGTATGTATTATAATACAACCCTTCTTTGTTTCAACATTTTAAAGCCTGATATTAAAATATATTCGATTTAAAATTTGGTATTCCAATAGTATTACATCTTAATAGGATATTAGACGTTGAAAGTTAGAATTTCAATTTCAATTAAAAAAAGAAAAACGGATCAAAATTTTGTATAATGTGCAATACAACTCAGTTTTCTGTAAGCAGTTGACAATGCAGAATTTTAAACGTCTTTTTTTCAATAAGAAGGCATGCAGTTAAAAAAGGCTAGTATATGATTATTAACACTTTACTACTTTTGAACGAATGCCACTTACCCTTCATTATACCCAAATTGTGAATACACATGTAGCCCTTTCTTATGACCTGGTTACCGAGCGCACCCCTAGCTGTCTTTACTGCATTCTCAGACTGATTCTGAGCACTGAAACATACAAGGAATTTATTAATTATGCTATAAATAAGTATAAAAAAATCGGAACTTGATGTCCTAGTAACAAGTGGTTTTGCAGCATATAAGTAGTCCTCGTGCCGTTTTTAGAAATTCTAAAAAATCTTTATACAAGCAGTAATGATTAGTTTATTGGGACATTGAATTTCCAAGATGATGAATTTGGATTGGAAAGCGTAGTATGATGAATAATTAAGAAAAAGACCATAGAAATTTCGAAGTGATACGGTTGCGTATACTTAAACAGTGTAAAAAGTATGCGCATACAAAGATTAACAATGATAGTATCTGATGTGGTGTACATGCAAATATGACGGCCAAATTCAGGTTAATTGCAAGACTTTATTTTTGGAATAGGTCAGTAATTATGATATTTATTTGTAATGCCTTAAGGTAATTTTTTTAAACAATTGTTTTTTAAACAGTTTTTTAAACTGAGCATTATATAAAAAAAATTAATTTATAAATTAGGTAGGGTTTAATAGGTTAACTGGCCACATTTAAGTTTGGCACTCTTTTTAGAATTGCCACTATTTTAAATATAGTTTAAATATCCAAAATCAAATCCTCATTTTTTTAAATTTAATAATATCAATCATCTACTTAAAAAAATTATCATCTACTTAAAAAGATTTAATTCTTTTTAATGCCTTGAAAAGAACAGAGGAAAACTTTTTATTGAAATTTGTGGTAGTTCTGGAGTTATTCAAGTTCAATCTTTATCACCAAATTATAACCACATTTTACATTATCATATTATTTTAATATGGTAATTATTCAATATTTTCAATAAAAAGATTTGTAATTTTTTTCCTTTAAATCAAAAACATTTTAAGGTTTAAAACAGAACTTATGTTTTTGTCTATTCCATAAATAAGTTAACGATTACATACTTAACTCACATGCAAACAATTAATTTTTTTTATGGCTATAATTTTTTCCTTACGCAGGATTTTAAAAAAAATTACTTTCACTATTCGCTCAGGGATATTGAAAAGAACCTCTCCGTGACTGTGTATTCAACTTAACATCTGTATATTTATGGCTGGTACCTAATATACAAACAGTAAAGTCACAATACTAACAATTACACTAAACAAAACGAAATATCTAAATTTTTTTGCAGCAACACAAAATAATTTACAAATAGATATAAATCATTTGTCATTGGTTCTCAAAATGAAGGTTAGCTCTATTACAATATTGTGTAAAGTCATCAGGGAAACAATATTTTTTTTCACAGGAATCAAAACGTAATTTACTTTTTTTTCATTTGTATTTATAAAATGGATCAGTTCATGAACCTAAAATGTTCGAAAAAGGTTTTAATTGAGCTGATTATGAAACAAAAGAATCTCTACTGGGGATATTTGGAGAGTTTTTACGAGGCAAACAGCAGGAATAAACAGATGGAATAATCTTGTAAAATCTAGTCAAAAATAAAAGAATTTTGAAAAAATTCAACGTTACAATGTATGGGATTCCATATAAGCAGTGACACTGTTACACAACGAGTGCATACTCACTTTGCAAATCCAATGAAGTCTTCGTGATTGGTGTTCATATAGGCCAACTCGCAGTCGATAAGTAGAATGAGCTGTTCTTTGCACTGCTGCTCACGTGAGCGAATGTACGAGGATACTATACGTTCAGTCTCTTCACGCAGACGTGGATACCGCGACATCTGGGATCATAAGGTTTTTAATAATACTTTACTATAAATGCGGGAGAATAACCTGCTTTTGTCAAGAGGTTTCCTTTACGCTTGTTACAGTGTGCCATAAGGTAAAAAGGTCACCTCATCTTTTGTGTAAGTGTATGCGTAGCAATAAAATTAAATAATAAGATTAAATTCACACTCGTTAAATCTTTGTACAGATACGGAGAAAATTGCAAACTTACAAAATTTGACATAGTCACTAAAATCATAATTTAAAGATACCAACGTCTGCCATACCTTATCAGAGCAGACACGCACTACATTGGTCAACTCTTGCACTACCAAGTCCACGCACTTGATGCATGGCTCTTTCAGACGGCCAATTTGCTTCTTAACAATGGCCTCAAACGCCATGTCGGGGGTAAACAAACCCACCTGGAGTAAGGAATACAAGATACTTGTTAATATGACACGTGACACTTTAGCTTCAATATTGTTATGTATTCTCTGCTCTACCAAGTTTTTTGATACAACAATCACTCTTCTTTCAATTTGAATTAATTGATTAAATAATGTTTCTAAAATAATAAGAAATTGCAGAGGAAAGTTGGAGTTTCAAAAGCTGCACTAACAAAAGTATCCCATGAACCTAAATTCGAACTACCAAACAACAAAAATAACAACCGCTAACCGAGGCTTATATATTCTTTGGCACCGAAGCTGCCAATCAACACGTTTTCTCGAAGATTCGAATACTATCATTTATCACTAAAATGTCCCCAAGAAAACTTCTCGCTCACAAATATTTTACATGGAGCAATGTAAAAAAGCCACGTACAACTGTTGTTATGACAAACAGGTTAATAAAACCCTGTTCTTTGAGTATCTGAACTTGTGCTGAATTAATGATCATAGCAAAGGCTACCTTTATTGGGAATTGCATTCTTGTCATTTGGAAAGGCATGGTTGGATCAGAAGATGTGAGGTTTATGTTGGTTAAACAGATTGCCAATAGATGTCACTTTTTACAATATAAACACCTTTGAGAATATATAAAGAATTAAAGGATTAAAAAATTTAATTAAAAATTAATATTAAATTGTTTATTTATTTTTTGTCATTAGCTATGAAGGGAAACTTCACAATGGTTTTGATGAAATATTAAAGAAGGTATGGCATAAAGACATAAAAATCCTTCGAGAAATAATATATAGAGATTATTGCCGTTGTTCAAATCTCTGTAAAAACGCTTTGAAAATGTTGTCGCTTTAAAATGGTTTAGCATCGCCAAGGAAGTAATCGTCTGTTATTAGCGGATGAGATTAAAATTCCACTTTTAAAATGTTGCTATCTATCAGATCTAGTCCAGCTAAATGTTCAAATTTGCACTCGGTTAACCCTCCAAAATTTTCATAAAAAAAAGTGAAACTCATAAGAAATAAAAAAAAAGTGAAAATAAAAACATTTTATTTAGGTTTACTATCTTATAACACTTGATAAAAAGTAACAATATTTTTCTTTTAGCCACATTTTTCTTTTTATAAATTCAAAAAAATATTTTCTGTAAACAACAAGTTAGATAATAGTGTGATAGTGTGTTACATCACCATGCGTCATCTAACTCTTAACAAATTCTTTAGTATCATACCTGGTAAGTGAACATAAAATGTCGTTTACTCAGTTACACTAAGTCAAGATAATCAAATGTGTTCACTTGTGACAAAAATTATGTACCGAATGAACTTTTTGGAAATGTAAAATTAACTATAGATTGAGTACAGTTAAAATAACTTCATTACGAAATATTTACAGAAAAAGCTTACTTGATAATAAAATTCTACATTATAGTATTCTCGACCCACATCAGGGTAATTATGAACACAAGGACTGAGGAAAACAACATGAAAAAATTTACTTAGAAAAGAACATGAAAAAGAGCATGTTATCCGAGAGTGGAGAGCAAGTAGTAAAACATATAATCAAATTGACTAATAATACCTCAGAATACGCATGAAGTAGGGTTCCATAGTTGTCAATATCCCTGGAAATTGTTGAAAGTTAACCAAAATAATTTCCATTAAAAGTTTTATTCAAATTCTAATTAACTAGCAATACTTTCATTTTTTTAAACCCAAGGATGAAAAATGAGCTTAATATTTTACAAACAGGACTTACAAATGAAACATTAGTTTACATATCCTATTGAAGCGAGTACTAAGGCAAGTACTTGTCTTAAAGTCAATGGTAGAATACAATGTAAGATGTTCAAAGTCCAGGTAGCGAATAATTAGTGAATTTTTTAGGTCTTGACATGCCTTTTTATACACAAAAATTGTGGTCAAAACTAGAGATGACAATACACGAAACTTAGACAGCGCATCGCTACAGAGACGGATGATCACTGAGCGAGACAGCATGCGCTACAGAAGTCTTAAACAGCGCGCCGCAGGCTGCCCAAAAAGACACCTCTGTTTGCGCGCATTCCTTTTTGCCACTGAACATCGAAGCAGGCAGAACTCTCCGTCTCCGCGCACTGCTCTAGATGATGGCTCCAAGCATTGTGATGCGTGGGCTTGCAGCCATCCCTTACCATGCGCTAACTTTGTCCTCGAGTTCTATCATTTGGAATTTGTCTTGCGTTTCGTTGTTCGGAATAGTCTTCATCAAAATAATCCTACGCTTTAACAATATGTGGCTGTCACCATCTGATAGGTGAGATGAGTATAGCTACACAATGATATCTCATTCAATGAAATGTGCAAATGAACAATTTTCACACCAACTGTATGGGAAGATACTTTGAAAATTTTTTTTTATAATATTTTGCTATTATATGAAGCATCCACTTGTCAAATTTCATTCATGTAACTCTAGAACTGTATAAACTGTAGGGTTGTGACAGGCTGGTCAGACAAAATTATAAAAATGCCTAGTGTCACTATTAAAATAGAAAAAAGAGGTATAGCAACATTGCTGTTTATCTTATCTTGGGTACAAGGAGATACAAAAGTATAAGTAAGTGACAGAAACGGTCTACCAATTACTTACCCTAATACCGTGAATATTTCTGATGGCGAATGCAATCTCCCTCCGCAATTCCTTTTCATCGAACTCCATTTTGACAATTTCGAATGGGAATCGCTCGTGAAAGAGGCGGTTGATTTTGGCACCTCCAGACAATTCGTTGGTATTTATTTGAGCTGAACCAGAACCCTCGATGGTGCGCTCGAAGTCAGACTGCAATGACTGTATCATTCTGAAAGAGATTGTGGCAATTTACACATGTAAAAATTAAATCTGACTGACTGACATATCAACACCCAGTCTCAACCAGTCACTTTAAAAAAAAAAATTTAGAAGATACATTCCTTTTATAAGGTAAGAACTAGAAATTTTTCAAAATTTCACACTGTCAGTTGTAAAAAGAAAATTATGTATTTTTCACAAATTAATATTTGAAATATTTTAAATTATGTAAACAAATAAACAATTACACAGCAAAGTAAACCAATATTTATTTACTATCCCTACCTGGATACTGTAATAGTGGTAACTTTAAGATGTTTTTCAATGTAGAAAATGTCATGGATTTTCATAGAAGGTCATTGAAAAAAAAGGCAAAATGGAAAATAATTCACAGGGACTTTCATTAGGGGGTGCAAGCTAATTGCAGTTGAATCTCTATGGCATAATGGACATAAGGGTTAGTTTCAACGTGTTTCTTCAATTAATTTATACATGTGTTTAGTGCGAAGTAAATTAAAAGTCAGCTTAATCGTTTGGAGTCCTCATTTTACATGAGAGACCATACATCTCTTTTACAGTTACATCTCTTTCTTATTTCCTAACCATTTTCTTCTAAGTGTGTTAGGTTACCATTTTTACAGCACAGAAAAGAAATTTCATTACTAAATATTACTTTCTGATTATTATTTTTTTAGTTTTGATATTTCAGGCTTCCCCACTTTTCGACGGTATACGATTGCCTGATCAACAGGTTGTGATCACACCAGAGTGTTACTTATAAGCAATAAATAAGAATAAACTTAAACGGTATGAGCGTTATGTATTGAATTTATTAATCATTTTATTACTAAAAATATATGCATAATTGTAACATTTCCATAACTATACGAATGTAAATAAATAAAAAAACAAATGTTTCAAAAATGTATGAAACCATGGTAGTTTGGGAAACTTTTAGCATCACCAAGGTATGCACTGTCAAGACACTGATATTTAAATCCCATTTTAATATTATTTGCCACAATAATTTGTGGCAAATAATATGTTTGAGGTAGCAAATCTCTTCAAAATCCATTCCAAATCTATTGTTTGTAAGTTCATATTATTTGTAGCTAGGGAGACTTTATACAATATTTGTACAAGTAAATTAATAAATAAATAAGTAAACAAATAAACGGTCACTACTCCCTAGATAATCATAGAATTTAAAATCAACAAAACAACCCATTTACTCACTGCAACATAGCCTTGGTCTTGATAGACGGATCATCGGGACGGAAGTGTTTGTACTGGTCCACATCTTTCTCCAACGTAAGCAGTTGCTTCTGTAGTTTGTCCCGTAGGCCAGGCAATGTGTCCCGGATGTGGTTTGTCAACTGCTGATTCAACACACGCTGAAGGTAGGGAGTACCCAGGCGATCTGCTAGATGACGGTAAGAGGGATGGCTGCGAGAGATGCCAAAAATTTGTTTAATTATATTTTTAATAAAAGAGAAAACACATATAGCAGAGTTACATAAAAATTATATTTTAAATACACAATAAAATATTTTCTTTTGTTTCTATCTTTTTCTATTCTTTCAGTCAATGTGATTCTAAACCAATAAATATGGATGAGAGTGATCTGTGGATAAAATACAGACAAGGTAAAACAGAAAGGAAATTATCAAAATATTAAGGAATGTATCTGGCAAGACTTTATTATTATAAGACATTGTAAAATAAAAGGTAAAAGAAAGCGAAAGAAATTAACCATAGACAAGTCTTTTTAAAAATGAAGTGACTGCTAACTGATCTATACAAGATGTCATAATTTTGGGATTCTATCTAAAATTTCTTAAAACTTTATCACCTATTTATCCAAGGATAGTTTAACACTAGAAAAACCAGGTGATACGTACTTCCTTTATATTTTATATAACAAATGGATTTGACAGTCAGTACTAATTGTCATTAATACTTTAAAATAGCAGAATAAACAATTACGCCAAGAAAAAATGTCTTTCCAAATTAAATTGCATTTTAATTTAAACAAAACATAAACACCGTATGCAATGCTCATGACTGACTTTTGCTCGGTGTACAGTCGCAATTGAATGGAATAAAAAAATTACACATTCACAATTCAAATTATATTCAAATAAAAACACGCTTTTTGCTTTGACGGGGGACTCATATCATATCATAACTCTTATGATACAGGCATAAAAATTATTTTACTATTTGCCCATAATTAAGAAATAAAATATTTTTATTTAAAATTTTTTTTTATTTAAAACTTTATTTGAAGATGTCAATGTGGCAAAGTATATGGGCCTAGCAAATTCTTGGTAAAAATACATCGTGTCTGAAATTACAAACCATTTGAAATTATTCCTGTGACTAAACTACTGAATTTTTTGACGTGAATACGTCTTTAAATTTGCTACCATACGGTGCTCCCGTATGGTATCCAAAAAACCTAATGATAACAAAATCGGGGGATACAGTTTGGCGTTGCAGTTTCGAACCTGTCCTCTATATCAAAAATTAAATTATGGATAGCTAAAGGATCAAAGAATTCGTTACGATAAGCGAGAACAGTGACGCATCGCACGCGGTGGAGGGGGAAGCGCCGCCATTTTGAGGTTATTTTGTTGCGTATCGAGATTTGCAACTAGTATAACTTTTGATTCGGAAAAGCTACGATGTTCGTTTAAGTTTTATCGTCAGCTGTTGTCAAAATCTATCGATTGTATATAAAACATTAGTTTAAAGTAGTGACAGTGAATATAATAAGGTGTTAGAATAAAAAAATATTATCAAAAATATATGTCGGCCTATACGCATTGAAAAGCCAAACCCAAATACAGAGATTGTATACGGCTGGAAAGGGCTTCTCAAGAACAATCAAATGGTAATAATAAAACACCATATGATCCAGTCAAGCAGTGCCGGGAACGTAAAAGAATGAATGCGTTACATAGACGTATTCACATACAACACATGGCCGTGTCCATGACACAGTCACACCCCATTTTTTAATTGATTTTTGGTGTACGATTGAGAAACACATCTAGTATATGAGGATTTATTTAATGTGGATTGTTAAAAACAACATTGTGTTGCGTAGTCACATACTACATACAGTCATACTATATATGTACAGCGATACATCTAACACATTTAAATAAAACGAATGTCATTCCTTCACATTTTTACAGAACTATTTTATAGATTTCAATAGTAATGAAATATGGTAACTTCTGATCTTTGATAAGATTTAGTATACCGACAGGAATATGTTAATAATAAATAATTATATTTTGTATTACTTATAGGGACCGTGCAAGATGCTATCAATGCCATCTGGTGATAAATTAATGAACATTTTGCTGCAATTTTTCGTTAGAAATCCCCATAGCGTACGTATTGTAATCAATCAAAACATTTCGTAATGCATAAATATGGTGTAGTGGGTTGCATAAAAACACTTTTATAATTCATAAAAGCAATAAAGTATTTAGTTTTCCAAAAATCGAATCTCATATCGAGACGTAATATAACCTTATATTTAGTGACATTTACTATTGTTTGTCGATAAAAAAATGCACGGAACAAAGATGTTCTTATTTCTGTTATTTTCAAACAACCACTACATTTTTGCATATATTTCTTTATCTGAGTAATAACATTTAACTTGCTGATTTTTTAAAATAATTATACGCACTAAAGAGTTAGTAACTTTATATAAAGCTTACAAAATACAATAAATTCAATAAAAAAAAATTAACAATTTTTTGATCCTTCAAAGCAAGCTATAACCTTTTCAGTTGCTGATTTTACTGCAAAATTACTATAACACAAAAAACATACCATATAATCTTCACCCACTTCTCTTTAAAAAACTTTCAAATAAGTCTAATACATTGCTTCGCCTATTAAAAAATAACTTCTATGGGATGTTGTAATCGACATCCCATAAGATTCTAGTGGATTCTCCAAATTTCTATAATTATTTTTTTAGTGCCCATTGATGAAATGGACATAAATATTTCTATATATAGTCTATACAGACTTCAATAAATGTAGATTTAACATTGTATGAACATTGACATCTGTTTTTCCACAAACTTCTTGTTAATAATAAATTCCAGAAATCCATTACTGCACATAGCGTACCTCAAGAAGAACTTCCTCTCAGCCGCGAGCGCAGCCGAAATATCTTTACGTCCTTCAATATCCTTCTGTGAACGGTTTACCACACCGATATATCCTCGCCGCAGAGGCAGCAACTTATTTTCAAGCACATCACGAGCATCTGTGCCCTCGTCCATGAGATCAAGCTTCGTGATGACACCGATAGTACGGATACCTTGGGTAAAAAGTACGTTATATAAGCAAGTCACTCTATTCCTAAGTCTTCTTAATTAAATGACCCTAGGAAAGGCTATCTAAATTTTGAACCATATCATACTACGGGTTAGTATTCTCTTAGGACTTTATACGACACAAGACATCAAACACTATATTTATTCTTGAATAGTCCGACATTATCAAATCAATATACACAACGCATCAAACAGGTTATTCAGCCTTACATAATGAATGAATGTATATTATTTTGCAGAAAGAAAAATCTATTATACTGGTAAGTCAGCATTCTTCTCAAGTTTTTTTACATGGAGGTTCTGTTTATAATAATGAAATACTTAATATAATTATGATTGAAAAAATGTAAATTAAAAGATATTTTGGTATTATAAAATATATTCCCGTAATAAAAAATGTGACAGATTATGTTTGTCTTATATTTTTATGTATAAAAAGTTATACACAAGTTTGCGAGAGCATATATCTACATATGAAATATTATCTACATTTACCAATTAAACATTAATGTATTAAGAAATATAAATGTTATAAAGTGCAGTATATGAATAAAACAGAATGCATGTTAAATAATCCAAGAACCATAGATTTCATTAGAGGCTTTTGTTTTTATTTTAACAAAACCAATTTATTTATTTTAATATTATAAAATATTTCAGTATTAACACAATTCAGAGCAAAACCAAATGGACATGGGCAAAAAACTCACAAATAAAAACTTTTAGCTGAAAACTTCCGACTTTAATGAGAAATCAACGGCCACAACTTGTTAGCACATAAAATCGATCAAATTTATTATTATATAATTTATTGATTTTCAAATAATAACATTTATTTAACATAAATTAAATCAATAAAACCGTATTTACAAGGAAATATAGGTGATTATTAAATGTTTTTCATATATGTAATACACAATAATTGGAAACTCAATTTCAGCAACATATTCGCGATGGTAAGATATTTGAAAAAAATGGAATAAGGTTCGGAGCCATATCATTTCATACCTCTCTTCCCGCCTTTAACAAAATGCTTATTGATACAATAAATACACTTCGCGACTAATATTTATTGTGTCTGTAAATAATTTTTACCAGTATTTATTGTGTCAGTAAACGTGTAGCTTCGCAACCAGTATTTATTGTATCTGTAAGCAATTTTTACCAGTATTTGTTGTGTCAGTAACAATGTTTATCAGAATTTACTGTGTCAGTAAGCGTGTAGCTTTGCAACCAGTATTTATTGTGTCAGTTTATGAAGCATTTGTACGTTGCATAATAAATTTAAATATATGCGCATCATCCTTATATTCAGCCTTTCTTCTATTATTTTTTTTTCACTAGTTGTTTAAATGAAAAAGTTTCTAAAATAGCTACACTGACTTATTTTTTCTACCCATTTTCTTATACCAACATGAAGCACTGTACAAAAATTACTGAGATACTGATGCAATCCATGTATTATATGTCTAGTGTCAATCGTGATCCATCAGTATTTATTGCAATACGAGTCTCTGTTGTACTGCACAATTGCTGTAACATTCATTGCTTACTTAAAATATTCGCTTGAAATGCAACGAGATGGTATTAACAGGTACAAAACTGTTGTACAGTACACCAAAAAACGATCCAAAATATTTATTATATTTGTTGTATTAACTTATTAGTACTGGATCCAGTCAATATTCTAACTTGGTTGATTTCTTTACGAACTGGATTATAAACAATTCATTCTCTTGGTTCATTGCTGGACCATGGCAATAAACATAATTTCAATTTTTTTAAGATATTATATACTTTTTAAGATATAATATTATTACATAGTACTGGATCCTGTCAATATACTAACTTGGTTGATTTCTGTACGAACTGAATTATAAACAATTCATTCTCTCGGGTCATTGCAGGGCCATGACAATAAACATAATTCCAATTTTTTTAAGATATTATATACTTTTTAAGATACTGGATCCTGTCAATATACTAACTTGGTTGATTTCTGTACGAACTGAATTATAAACAATTCATTCTCTCGGTTCATTGCAGGGCCATGACAATAAACATAATTCCAATTTTTTTAAGATAATATATACTTTTTAAGATATAATATTATTACATAGTACTGGATCCTGTCAATATACTAACTTGGTTGATTTCTGTACGAACTGAATTATAAACAATTCATTCTCTCGGGTCATTGCAGGGCCATGACAATAAACATAATTCCAATTTTTTTAAGATATTATATACTTTTTAAGATACTGGATCCTGTCAATATACTAACTTGGTTGATTTCTGTACGAACTGAATTATAAACAATTCATTCTCTCGGTTCATTGCAGGGCCATGACAATAAACATAATTCCAATTTTTTTAAGATAATATATACTTTTTAAGATATAATATTATTACATAGTACTGGATCCTGTCAATATACTAACTTGGTTGATTTCTGTACGAACTGAATTATAAACAATTCATTCTCTCGGTTCATTGCAGGGCCATGACAATAAACATAATTCCAATTTTTTTAAGATAATATATACTTTTTAAGATATAATATTATTACATAGTACTGGATCCTGTCAATATACTAACATGGTTGATTTCTGTACGAACTGAATTATAAACAATTCATTCTCTCGGTTCATTGCAGGGCCATGACAATAAACATATTTCCAATTTTTTTAAGATATTATATACTTTTTAAGATACTGGATCCTGTCAATATACTAACTTGGTTGATTTCTGTACGAACTGGATTATAAACAATTCATTCTCTTGGTTCATTGCTGGACCATGGCAGTAAACATAATTTCAATTTTTTTAAGACATATACTTTTTAAGATATAATATTATTACATAGTACTGGATCCTGTCAATATACTAACTTGGTTGATTTCTGTACGAACTGAATTATAAACAATTCATTCTCTCGGGTCATTGCAGGGCCATGACAATAAACATAATTCCAATTTTTTTAAGATATTATATACTTTTCAAGATACTGGATCCTGTCAATATACTAACTTGGTTGATTTCTGTACAAACTGAATTATAAACAATTCATTCTCTCGGTTCATTGCAGGGCCATGACAATAAACATAATTCCAATTTTTTTAAGATAATATATACTTTTTAAGATATAATATTATTACATAGTACTGGATCCTGTCAATATACTAACATGGTTGATTTCTGTACGAACTGAATTATAAACAATTCATTCTCTCGGTTCATTGCAGGGCCATGACAATAAACATAATTCCAATTTTTTTACGATATTATATACTTTTTAAGATATAATATTATTACATGGTACTGGATCCTGTCAATATACTAACTTGGTTGATTTCTGTACGAACTGAATTATAAACAATTCATTCTCTCGGTTCATTGCAGGGCCATGACAATAAACATAATTCCAATTTTTTTAAGATATTATATACTTTTTAAGATATAATATTATTACATAGTACTGGATCCTGTCAATATACTAACTTGGTTGATTTCTGTACGAACTGAATTATAAACAATTCATTCTCTCGGTTCATTGCAGGGCCATGACAATAAACATAATTCCAATTTTTTTAAGATATTATATACTTTTTAAGATATAATATTATTACATAGTACTGGATCCTGTCAATATACTAACTTGGTTGATTTCTATACGAACTGAATTATAAACAATTCATTCTCTCGGTTCATTGCAGGGTCATGACAATAAACATAATTCCAATTTTTTTAAGATATTATATACTTTTTAAGATATAATATTATTACATAGTACTGGATCCTGTCAATATACTAACTTGGTTGATTTCTGTACGAACTGAATTATAAAAAATTCATTCTCTCGGTTCATTGCAGGGCCATGACACTAAACATAATTCCAATTTTTTTAAGATATTATATACTTTTTAAGATATAATATTATTACATAGTACTGGATCCTGTCAATATACTAACTTGGTTGATTTATGTACGAACTGAATTATAAACAATTCATTCTCTCGGTTCATTGCAGGGCCATGACAATAAACATAATTCCAATTTTTTTACAGATATTATATATTATTTAAGATATAATATTATTACATAGTACTGGATCCTGTCAATACACTAACTTGGTTGATTTCTGTACGAACTGAATTATAAACAATTCATTCTCTCTGTTCATTGCAGGGCCATGACAATAAACATAATTCCAATTTTTTTAAGATATTATATACTTTTTAAGATATAATATTATTACATAGTACTGGATCCTGTCAATATACTAACTTGGTTGATTTCTGTACGAACTGAATTATAAACAATTCATTCTCTCGGTTCATTGCAGGGCCATGACAATAAACATAATTCCAATTTTTTTAAGATGTTATATACTTTTTAAGATATAATATTATTACATAGTACTGGATCCTGTCAATATACTAACTTGGTTGATTTCTGTACGAACTGAATTATAAACAATTCATTCTCTCGGTTCATTGCAGGGCCATGACAATAAACATAATTCCAATTTTTTTAAGATATTATATACTTTTTAAGATATAATATTATTACATAGTACTGGATCCTGTCAATATACTAACTTGGTTGATTTCTGTACGAACTGAATTATAAACAATTCATTCTCCCGGTTCATTGCAGGGCCATGACAAAAAACATAATTCCAATTTTTTTATGATATTATATACTTTTTAAGATATAATATTATTACATAGTACTGGATCCTGTCAATATACTAACTTGGTTGATTTCTATACGAACTGAATTATAAACAATTCATTCCCTCGGTTCATTGCAGGGTCATGACAATAAACATAATTCCAATTTTTTAAGATATTATATACTTTTTAAGATATAATATTATTACATAGTACTGGATCCTGTCAATACACTAACTTGGTTGATTTCTGTACGAACTGAATTATAAACAATTCATTCTCTCGGTTCATTGCAGGGCCATGACAATAAACATAATTCCAATTTTTTTAAGATATTATATACTTTTTAAGATATAATATTATTACATAGTACTGGATCCTGTCAATATACTAACTTGGTTGATTTCTGTACGAACTGAATTATAAACAATTCATTCTCTCGGTTCATTGCAGGGCCATGACAATAAACATAATTCCAATTTTTTTAAGATGTCTTATTCATAAATTTATAAAAATTTAGTGCTTCTTCGATAAAAATTAAATTTAAAACTAATTGAGGATGCTAGAATCAGCGGCTCCGTAGGCAATATTACAAGCATCCATAACATATTGTACAAACCTTGCGGATCAACTTCCTTGGCAAGTTTAAGGGCATCACTGTTAGCCAAGTCAGTGTTAGCCGGTGTAACAGCCAATATGAGGCAGGATTCCCGCCTGATGAATTGGAATATCATGGATTTAATCTGATTCTCAATGTCAGCAGGTTGATCTCCGATGGGCACCTTCGTTAATCCAGGCAAGTCAATCAGGGTCAAATTCAGTACTGTGGGGAATTTGTAAAAAGGGCAATTTAGTACAAATTTAATAAACAACAAACTTATTTTCATATTTCATTGTGTTCAAAGATACATTATATAGAAAAGATACACAATGTGGATTTGACCGTTCGACATTAAATGAATCTTCATATACAATATGGTGTTCCTCAATCGTACACTAAATAATTAATTGATAAAATTCAGTAGTTTAGTCACAGAAATAGTTTAAAGTGGTTTATAATTTCAATGTATTACTCAATAATTTCAGGTTTATAATTTCAAACACAATGTATTATTCAATAATTTCAAACACCAAGAATTTGCTACGCCGATATACATTGCCACATCAACACCTTCACATAAAATTATTTTCTTAATTACAGGCAAATAGTAAAATAATTCTTATGCCTGCATCATAAGAGTCTGCCCTGTCTGTGTCAGAAAGTAATACAATAATTGTTTCTGTTAACACATTATTTAATTTGTTTGAATTTTTTTTTTATTTTTGCTGTAATTGTTTAGTGAAATAAAATATCTGTGACTTTCATTTAATGTCAAACGGTCAAATCCAAATGTTATAAGATTCAAGTAACCTGCATGTTAAGCAACAAATAGGTGAATGGAACAAACCAAAATATTCAGTTACTCAAATTAAATTTTCTTAGTTAATGGCAGAAAGATCACATCAATTGTTCTCCTTGAAAAATTGTCTATACTGACAGGATATTGATAGTTTCCTTAAAATTCAAAAAAATTCATAATATATAAAATAAAGATTCCTTAAAATGAAAAAAAAAAGGTATGCTTATCAAATCATTCACATGACATCGTCAAAGCCGATTCTTTCAGAAACTATGTGACGTAGAAACATGAAGTTTGACTTATTTAGTAATACATATTATTAACCCATATAATTTGCACTAGATAACCTTTTTAACATATTCATATAAGAATTAAAGAGGAGGTAAGAAAAGAAGGGTAGAAAGAGTAGTTTGTTCTGAAGAATACCAAAAACATTTTCTTCATTTCTAAAAAATATGCGAAAATAAAGTATTCCCAACCCCCTTAATTTCGAAAACATTGAATCAAGAATTAGAAAAAAAGGAAGGTAAAATCTGGCTAGAATAGTACAGAGAAGCTATAGCAATTATCCCAGATCTTATCATTTTTGAAAGATGCACCATGTTTTTATGCCTGTGAAAGAAATACTAGGTAATATATTTACGTTGCGAAAAATTAATATTTAATATATGAAACTTTAATTCCAAAAGTAATATATACTGTCCAATAATACCCAACACGTTGATATATGTGAATTTCTATTTTCATTTTATATGTATGGGAGCTACAGTAATCTTCTTCCCATGGTGATATAATATAAATTGCACGTCTTCCCACATGATGCACTTTTTGTTTTTGACTTGGTTACTTCTTATTCCTTAATTATGATTATTTAGACTGAATAAACTGACAAGATATGTTGATAGTGTCACTAATTTACTTTTAATATATACCTACCTTAATATATAAATATTTAACACATTCCCACAGTAAACAAATGATACCAAACATCTCACAGTCCACTAATACAAACAAACATCACTTGCCTGTGTAGATTTGTATACAAGCTACATTAGTAGGTAGTTTATAATTACGTCACGACCCCTTCAATCCTCTTTATTCGAGTGCTGTGCCAAGAACATTTAATTTGTATTGTGATCAACACATTTTTACACTAGATTTCTTTATTCAATTATTAGTGCAAGCGGCTACACTGATTTTAATACAGCCATCCCTCTCTAAAACATTAAGTTTAAATGCGGATATATGGCAGTGTGTAAAGTTGATGAACACACTTGTGTCGCATCAAATTTTCGTAAACTACAATCAATGATCGCAGCAAAAGCATTAAAAGACAGGGAGAGATATGACAAAACTATAATCATTCCATTTTGGCTATTTGACTAGGAAACTTAAAAAGAAGTATATATTCAGTGCCTCATCATGTTTTATTTATTTGATTGCACCCACCATTAGGAGAGTAGACCCTCAGGTTGATGGGCACATTGGATATGCCCTTGTTGCTACCAGTGACACGGTCTGTCTCCGCTTCGATCTCCTGCCGCACCTCATTGAAATCCACAAATTTCTTGCCTTTGCAATGCAGGAACTCGGCATATTCTGTCACATTAAAATTCCAATTTGTTATTGCACATGAATTATATTAAAAGGATGGTTAATGAAAATGAATGAAATTTAATTTATTCTAATATCAACAATTTATGTATTTATAATATTTTATTACTAATTTAGAACAAAATGTTATATTAGATGTACAACTTTACTTTCGCTATTTTCCTATGGATGGCTTTAGCGTTAAGTGGTGTTCGAAATAAATAGGTCATAGACATTATATAATAAACTTGGCATCTGTCAACATAACCTCATTGATATATTAACTGATTTGTGTATACACCATAAAGTATTTCTCAATTTAGAATGTCCATGTACAAACCAAATCCTCATCACTTGTAGGAAGTTTCTATTTTCTGTTTCAATATGAAGAAATCTGCGGCTGTAGCTCATTGAATGCTTTCAAATACTTATGATATACATAGTATTAATGAAAGAACATGTTGTGAGTGGTTTCAACACTTCAAAAAGGTGATTTTGACATGGTAGACCGGTGTAGTGGCAGAAAAGAGAAAGATTTCAGAGATGCAAAAATGGAGGATTACTTAATGAAGCCTTGTGTCAAAATCAAGAGGAATTCACATGATCATTGTGAGTGACTCAACAAGCTATTTCAAAAAGCTTCAAAGTCATAAGAATGATTCAGAAGCTAGCAACTTGTGTACCATACGAGTTAAAGCCAAGAAATGTTGAATGGCATTTGTTAGCTTGTTGAAAGCAGCTGCTTGAAAGGCAAGGATGGAAGGGATTTCTGTATTGTGGCTAAGGACAAAAAATGAATTCATTACGATAACCCCAGGCGTAGAAAATCATGGGGAGTTCCTGGCTACGCTTCCATGTCGATGGCCAAATTTAACATTCACGGCGCCAATGTCATACTTTGTGTTTGGTGGGATCAGCTCGGCATAGTGTATTACAAGCTGTTGAAATCAACTGAAACAATAATGGGCGATCAGTATTGAACACAATTGACGTGTCTGAGCCGAGCATGGAAAGACAAACGGTCGCAATATGACGAGAGACACAATAAAGCAATTTTACCGTATGAAAATGCAACCCATGTTGCACAAGTGGGCAATCAAGAGATATTTGGAAATGGGACGTCCTACTCCACCCACTATATTCTCCCGACTTTGCTCCCTCTGACTATCACTTGTTTCAATCAATGGCAAATGGCCTGGCTGACTAGCACTGCCAGTCTTATGAAGAAGTAAAAAAAATTGGATGGATTTGTGGATTGTCTCAAAAAATGACCATTTTTTTCCACATGGGATTTGTATGCTGCCCGAAAGATGGAAGAAAGTAGTGACCGGCGAAGGACAATGCTTTTTGTACAATAAAGACACCAATTTTGGGAAAAAAAGGCAGAAGTAAAGTTGTACACCTAATAAAGTCATAATGCTATAGAATCAACTGTGATGATGTTATTAAGTAAGACAATCTAATACAAAATAAGCAATCCTCTAAAAGTAGAGTACAAATAAGAAAAGAGAAAACAGATAAAATGCAAAATGTCAGGAGAAACAATAAGATGTGAGACAATATTCTAATCCCACTAATATTATAAATTTGAATGTTTAAATTGCATTGCAATGCATGTTATTCGGACACATCTAAATGGCCAGATAGATTTTCACGAAATAAACATAGCTCAAAGTTCGTTTTAACATAGAGACTATGTTTTAGCCCAGGAAATTGTATATTTTATATACCCATGTTATATGTTCCATGTTTTTTACTCAATAATAAAAATGTTGTATGACAACATATCAATAGTTGGCGTAACGTGAGTGCTTAATATATCGCTCACTTATTTAGATAGTCTAAACTATATATTAATCTCGCCCATCTCAGTCGACAATTAAGAGAGCAGGTTTTGAATCTCGAGGGCGAAACAACGGCAAGGGGCTGCCAAGTATTTTAACATTTACAATTTTGTTTTATATTACCAATAATACTATTTTATTCAAGTCTCAAAAATAAAATGCACGAGAAAAGATAAAACGGTGTCACGTTAAGAAGAAAAATTGTAAATCTTCATATTATTGAAATTTTTATCATATTCTATATAAGTTCATTCTATACTACGTTTGTTATCTGCTATTTTAATTTGGCAAAATTCATTTGCACCACTGAATCAAATCCACTAACGCAATAGATCTCAAAAGCAGAACCCTTGCAAAACAGCAGAAGGATAATACAGTAAAGCTACAATTGTGGTAAATATTTCTTACTGATGATGCTATCTTATTGAGTTTCCTAGAATTGTATATAAATTCATACATATAGGTAAGTGTACCATTTAAACTAAGAATTGTCTGAAGTTGATTAAAAGTACTTATATATACGGTGACTTTTTATTTGTTTTACACCTATAACTAAAGTTGACGTCTGTCATGAATACTACCCATTCGCGATGTTAAAGTTATGAAAAATACTAATTAAATTTTATCTTGAAAAAATACTACGATCAATAAATAATTAAACACACTAAACATACAACACAGTATGTGTGTACTTATTGTCCGCGCGGTCGAGAGTCAATGGTGGTGGGAAGGCAGTGCTACGCAGAAGCGCGGGCGGTCGATGTTTAGATAGATGTGTGTGATTTGATTTATTAACAAACCAACTGATCATAAAATCACATAAAGTTCTAGGCTCCTAACACTAAGTTTTTTCCATTAAATAATAATATAAATAATCAATTTTCATTTTAAATTGAACATAAGGTAATTCAGGCGTATTTAAAAAACTTAATCAACTTAATTTTGTGTTTTAGCTCAAATTTTGTGTTTTAGCTCATCTACAAAATTTTGTGTTTTAGATCATCTACACTTTGCGCCTCTTCTATGTACACTAACCGCTTTTTCTACGACCACAAATAAAAGTCTACAGGATCAAGTCAGGGCTGCAAGCAGACCATGGAACAGAATCCCAACCAACGATTGCCAAATACACCATTGAGGTACTCCCATACTGCGAGTAGGTACTAGGCCGAGCGTCAATCACGCAGCGCGCAAGTGAATCAACTAAAAACTGCATTTCATTTTAACTGCAAATATCACGCCATTGAATCTGCCTTACGGTGATAAATCTAATTACCGAGTGGTTATGATTGAGTCCCTAAGTGGGTTCGTGTTGGAATGTTCTGGTAATCAAGATACAAATTATTTAATTTCCGTTTTAATGGAAAAAACTTAGCATCTATCTAAGCACTGATCGCCCGCACTCGCTGCATCGCGCCGCCTTCCCCCACCACTGACGCTCAACCGCATGGACAATAAGTGCACACTTACTGTGTCGTATATATAGTGTGTTTAATTGTTTATTGATTGTAATATTTTTTTTCAAAATAAAATTTAATTAGTATTTATACAGACTGTATTTATACAGAATATTTTTTTAATTCAGATTTTAGACTTTGTGTATAAAATTTCATCATTGTGAATTTTGTCTGATAATTATTTTAATATTGCTAATGGTTAGTATTCATAATAAACATGATGTAAAACTATGAAAAAAAAATCATGTCATACATTATTTTAGAAAATTATATTAACACTGTGAATAGATATCATTTATGACAGACATCTTTATTACTGACAACTTTATTTCTAGGTGTAAAATGAATAAAAAGTCACAGAGTTTATATACATGTGACTTTAAAAATAAAGGAAAAAATATTTTATACTTGGGTTCAAAACTTGTTTATAAAGGAGACAAGAAACCTTTCTCTAGAAAATAATAACTGCTTATTACGATTATCTAGGTTTCATAACTATTTTTAAAGAGTTTGTTTAGAAAATGTCAAATAAAAATGTTTAAATTTTAGTTATCACTATCCTCCAATGCACACCTGCAGATGTCTGCTTTATTATAGACAAGCATGGGAAGCCTCAAGTTTTGACAGTAGAAGTATTTATAGCTAGGGTAATTTCTCAAGAAATCAATTTTTAATATAACTTTACAAAATTTTTAATTTTAAAAGTTTAAGAGACGATGTCTCTAAAAAGTAATACCATTTTTTAATTTTTTTGGATTTACTCCGTAAGAATCGATTTTAATATATATAGCGCCCAGTATGAAGTTTTATGAAAAGTAAAATGAAAAGTTCGGAGTGTACGAAATTCAAAGGCGTTAAAAAAAGTGTGTTAGATTCTGATCGTACGAAGTTCAGAGTTTTTAGTCTTGATGAAAATTTTCCATTAAATGATTTTAAAATTTCCTGAAATTTTTAAAAAACCATCTATTTTGCATAACTATTAAACTCCAACAAATGTGAAAATCTTTTTAAAAATTAATATCAAATACAAAAAGCAAGCGACGTCTAGCATGTAAACATGATCTTGTATATGTAATTATGTTGCTGTTGGCAGTAAGCTGGTGATGTTGCAGAGAAACCACACTAGATGGCATAATGTGTAACTATTTTAGTTTTCTAAATAATATAAAATGAGTTCTTATTTTTATTCAATATATTTGTAATATTCAAAAATTATTTCACCGAAAGTTGTATCTTATTCATTAGTAAAATTGTTTGGTATTCAATTATGGGATAAATACACAAATTTGGTTATTTTTCAAATATCAAACTACTATTTACATGTATATTTTTATACTTATACACGATACAGGCGGACGGTATTCTGATATGTTATTTTCATAGTAGGTATATAATGTCAAACAGATTCTTCGTACATATATTTATTACACTTTGATTTATCTTCTTTTTAATAATCTACACTATAATTATATTGTCAGCATTTTTTATTAAAGAATTTTCCATTTACAATTAATGATATTGATATTTATATACAGTGTTACTTATTTTATATATTCCAAGACAATTGTACTTAAGGAGTAAACTCCAGTTGTGCGTTGGAGCTGACACGCACTGTTTTGATCGTTTGGTTCCTTGGAAACAGCTCAAAACACACAACATATTTGTAATCCCACAAAATGTACAGCATGGTTTTTTTCCACATTCCAATGTTTTGCTGATTCATTAAACTCGGACCATGATTGTTTTCCATTGATATTATTTGTAGACGATTCATTTTTCATCGCTCAAGACTCATTTTCCATCACAGTTTCAAAAAAGTATCAATTTCATTGCGTTTGAAATGTACATTATAGTTATTGATTTGTTATGTTATGTGAACCTCATTCAATTCATGCGGAACTCGAGTATCAAGCTTATTAAGGAGTACAAGACATTTTAAGTGATTTTAAATTATTGCGTGTGATACATTTAACCTCTCTGCAATCTCTCGCACAGTTATATGATGATCCAATTCAATTATGGCTTTGATTTGGTCGTCATCAATTACAGACCATTTTTGAGAGTAAATCTCTAAAATGGAATTCAGAGATTTTTCACTCATATAAATTGAATTGACTTATAAACTTTTTAAAATATTTTTTATGATCAAAATGACATGGTAATTCCGTCTGTGTTTTTGTACACAAGTACGTATGGGAAATACAAATTGCAATTCTTGATCGATTTTATTGATTCTTTTTTCTGTCAATTGATTAACTATCAGAGTAGTAACCTATTGATTTTCCAATGATTTGTCAAATAGTTTAATTTTTATAAAACATTTTCTACAAAGACTCTCTTTTCTCATGTTCGCTGACCGTTCCCAGCATCCATTTTGTATTGTACTTCTTCCCTACTCTGCTATTATAACATTTTTAAAACTTGTCTTATTTATTCCTGCTGACAACACTACATTTTTTTTACCATATTCTTAAAACAATTCATATATTATTAATCAATCATATTGGTTTTAGGTTAACCGACAAATTCAGTCAAATAATATTAGTTAAGAAAAAATATATTAACAATTTTATTTTTTAATGAATGAGTTATTTAATTCTTTAATATAAAGTTGTTAATTTTTAATTTATTTTATTATAATTACAGCTTAAATGCGTAAAAAAAATCATTTTACAATTAGATTTGCCTGTCAAATGTCAACTGTCATGAAATGTCAATATATGTATTTTTTACATGGCATTCTTATGGGCCGGCAAAAAAGTAATGTCAGTTTTCACAAAAGATAGCGTTTTGTTTGTTTCAAAAGACTTGTCAATGTTATGATTTTTTCCTTTCGATTTTTCATACCTGTCACATTTAGCCTACTTTAGAAGCAAGCTGCGCACAATTTTGTTTGCAGCTGTTGGTTTAGGGTCAATTTTAAAATGGAGTGTCAAAATAAACAATTTTGACATATTTTACTTTTTTATTTCCATACGGGTAAGAAAGCTGCTAAGATCCACAAAGATATAATATTAAGTTTATGGTATTAGTTGTTTAATGGAATAAATGTATCAGAATTGGTTTAAAAAATTCCATTTTGGTGACTTTTCACTTAAAAATTACCAATGTTTTTAGTCAATCTGCTGAATTTGATGATGTTCAAAGCCATAATTAAATTGGATCATGACGATCCAATTTAAAGTGTGCGAAACAATATTGAAAATAATCATGGTCTAAGTATGAGGAACCAGTACAAACTACATTGAAAGCTAAAGTGCATCATAAAAAGATCACGCTGTAAATGTGGCGGGATTACAAAGGTCCTGTATAATTTGAGATGTTTCCAAGGAACCAAACAAATAATTCAGATATTTATGTTAACAACTGATGAAATTAGACAAAACTATCAAAGATCAGAAATGGCAAGTTGTATTCCACCATGATAATGAAAGACATTACTCGTATATCCTTAGTAACTTGTGGAAAATTATTGATTGGGAAGTGATACTGCATCCCCCATATCGCCCCTACAATGTACCATCGGATTACTATTTATTTAGAAGTTTGCAAAATTATTTGAATGGAAAAACTTTTACTAATGATGATGACCTTAAATTGCACTTGGTTCAGTTTTTTGGTTGTAAGCACCAGACGTGCTGAGTATAGAATCATGAAGTTGTCAGAAAGACGGCAAAAAGTCATTGAACAAAATGGAAAATGTACTAGTGATTAACGTTAAGTTTTTGTATAGTAAAAATGAAGTTTTATTTCTTTATTATAAAAAAATTTCTTTATTATATAAATTATTAGATTATTATTTTCTAAATAAGAAATAAAAATGTTTAAACTTAATTTATCATTATCCTCTTTTGCACACCACATAAATGTGTACTTTATTATAGATTAGCACGCCAGCCATCAGTTTTGGCATTAGAAGTAATATAACTCGGGCAATTTTACAGGTAACCTACTTTTAATACAGTTTTATGGAAAGAGACGATGTCTCTAAAAAATAATACCATTTTTTTATTTTATTGCAGATGATCCATTGTCCATTATCAGAGTTAGGATGTCAAATCTGAAATATTTCATTTTTTAGCAGCGGTTTCCTTTTGCTCAAACTTTGTAGCACTTGCCACCTTCATGAACTCACCTGTTGCACTGTTGATCAACTGCAAAATAAGAGGTCGTCGGGTAACAATTCCCGAGCCACGAGGCAGGAAGTCTCTGTGAAAAGACAACAGTTTCAGGCATTTAATACACAGCACCAAAGAAAACCAGAAGCTGACAATAACTAAAACAACATATTTGTATCAAACGAGGCCAGTAAAAGTCCATCTAGTATAGGGTTGGATCTAAGAATAAAAAGTGTTACAAGAATAAAAATTACACTCTTGTAATATTTTTTATTTTTTCTATAATTTCGTTTAGTCCCTTTGGACTATTATCATATTGTGTGAGAAATTTAGCATTTAGAGTGCAGAGAGAAGTAGCTAGAGGGTTTGGATTGGTAGTGAGCCGTTCTGCTTAACTTTTTCTGAATCTTAATCTCCTCAAGAATGGTGGGAGTGTTGAGGTATTCGTGAGTTTCACAATTTCATGTAAACCAAGGTGCACTGATTATGTTTCTTAGAATTTTGAGCTCTTTGGAGGCATGTTATGTTGCTATTACTGGCCACGTCCCACAGCTGAATGTCATATGTCCATATCGGCACTTCATTTGTCCGATTAATGAGAAGTGAGCTCTATAATAGTAGTTTATTGTCCACCGATAGCACAGAGTTACGAATTAAAATGGTTAATTAAGTTTTATTTAAATCATCAATCGGACAAATGAGAAAGCTTGTATTTTTTTACAACAAGTTAGGTTATTTTTCACACACAAAACAGTTTGTAAATGTTGTCTCTACAGAACTCTTTATACCAACAAGATGGTGCAAAGTGCGGATTGTGTTTCATTGTACCCTCTATACAGATGCAACATACTGATCAAAGAAACTCGCAGACCATAGACGCGTCGTCGGAAAAAGCGACATAAAAGTCGAAAAGAGTGAAAAAGACATGCAATACAACAGAACGAATATCACTGTCAATAATCAATTTATTTTTAAATAATACAGGCAATGGCTACATATAAAAAAAAAAGAAATCAGTATTACATTTTTTTAATTGTTTTTTAAATGTCATAATGCACTTTGTTAGATTTTAATTGTTATTTTTATTTCTTTGTAACAATTTTTGATATTTTAAAAATATATGCACATTTGCGTTGACAGCTATTTCAAATTATAGCTAAAAATTGTATTTTGTTTGCTTTTTTATGTTCCAGAAAATAGCAGCTTTTTTCAAAGATTGTATTTTCTGTAACGTTAGGCCCATTTCGGTGCTGGTCACCTTTGTATCTTACTTTGTTTAAATGATATTCTACTGATATGGTTCTAGAACATCCAACCAAATAGATAAAAGGTTGGCAAGTGCTATCACACGCTGTAGTATAAGTAACACAAATATTGCATATTTCTTGTAGTCGATATTAACCCTAAAATGCATAACATAACAAATCTGTTGGATGACTTGAAATTGGTCCTTTTAGGTTTGCAGTTCTTTACACTGCCACCAGATAAACTGTACAGATTTTGCCTTCTTTCAAATACTGTACATGATCTTACAGCGTTTTATAGTAACACCGCGTAATTTAATATACATTATGGTAATTAGACTTATCTGGACAATAGTTTCAGAGATACATAACTACTGGTTTTTTTACTCCCTTCACATTTCATTGTAGTGCTAAAAGAAACAAAAATGTCTAGAAATCATTGAAATTTTATTACTACGGTAACGGTTTTGCTAATACAGTATTTTGCCAACAAATCTAAATAAATTTTTTTTATTATCATTCTCTAGTTGTGATTTATCTTTTATCCTCAGTTTTTTTTTATGAAAATAAACATTCATATACCTAAGAATTTATTAATATTCTGATATATCTAAATTAATTATATCCTTATAAAGTTTAATTATGAAAATAATTCACAGATATGGAAATAATTTAATGAGCATACTTTATTTAGAGAGAAAGTAGTTATTATTTCAGTTTATTTGTTTTTTTCCGAATGATAAAGAGCATAAAAATAATCCTAACATGATAAGCTTTTTTGTGTTTGTTTATTTGTTTATCACTTAACAGCTCTTTAAGAAAGGAATTAAACTTAATTACCTATAAATCTTTTAACTACGTCACAAGTCATACAATTTTATCAAGGTATAAATTCCTCCATTAATAATGTCGCAGCCAAATAATTAGAACTCTTTTGAAATGTACACGTTATTAAAAATTGAGGAGCGTAAAAATTTATTAACTTGTAAACTGTCACACGACAAACTATTTTCGTCCACTTACAACAAAATAATAATGCCATACTAATATAATTAGAATGTTTACTTTTATATATGACAAAATGTTGTTGAAAAGCTGTAGATGGAATAACATACCTACACACCAGAAATTATAACATTGTTCACAAACAATTATCGCCAAATAATATACGACTGAGATAGATTCGCTGAACATTATTATACATTTACTGATTTTTAATTGTTACCTATACAGTTATTAACATTTACTTTATACGGTTTTTTAAATTTTGCTCAGCTGTGCAGAAAGCTAAATAACCTCGGATATTGAATAAAAACGCATTGGCCCAAATGTGCTGATGCGCTAAATCAAATGTTACTGTCAAAAAACTATTATTTTTAATTTAGATGTGGAAAAACATTAAAAAATAACATTCAGATTAGTGGACTGTTATAGCATTTAATTCCGTTCTAAAATAGCATGATTTTAAAAATAACCAATCTAATTTAATGAATTCAAAATTTACCAAAACCAAATGTTTAAATCATTTTTGCGTAAATATACTCATTTCTACAAACACAATGCAAATAACATAACAGCATTAGCAGGCCCGTCAATTACCTACTACATAAATAACATAAAAAGTTCAATTCACTTCAATTATTCTATTCATTAAGTAATTAGTCCCATTTATCATCAAAGCAAAAAGACCCAAGTGAATACAACTTTATTAATTGTAATTTATCGTGTGAACGTAGTAATAACCTTTATACAATGTAGTTACTCTATGGCGCGTGCTTATGATCACTTCACATTAGTCTATATCATCATTAATTAATATTTCATCATTAATTAATATTCATTAATTTAATATTTAATTTAAATAAAATACTCCAGTACAATGGTCTTACATCATAAAGAGGCGTTAATAATTTAGAAAAGTTAGTGATGACAGATAGAGGGCGTAAATTAAAAAGCAAATCGCCAGTAAATTAAATTATTGGGAAGTAAAAGAGCTCGATGCATATGTAAATACAGTTATACAGAAGATAAAAATGAATATGCAGAAGTGGATTTTCAACAAGCCCCTTAGTGAAATCGTGAGGACCCAATTAATTTAATTAGCGGTTTGTTCATTAATTTTCCTTCTTAGAGCTTGTATGTTCAAGTTTTAAATAAACATATTAAGAAGGAAAAGAATAACAAAAACACGTTATCAGCATGTAACACAAATAATCAAAAAGCAACTACAATTATGTTTCTAAAATTAGCAATAAAACAAAATTTATTTGAATGCCGAGTCGTATCCAGGACAGAATTAATCGTAACTATTAAGCATAAAAAAATATCTAAATAGAATATACTATGTTTATGGCATATATAAAACAATAGTAACTTACAAAAACCATTTTAAGTCTATCAGTTTTTAAGAAATTCGCAATACTTTTATCTTACGCCTATTGAATATATACAAGGCAATATAATTATGTAGTGAAAATATTAATATTTGGACATAGTTTACTAGATATATTGTGCACTTTTAAATGTTTAAACTTTTAATAGTATACTCTTGTATTGTTTCTTCACTATAAACTATGTTCTATCTTGACTAATTCTGATTCAATTTCATCGAAACATATCTCTGCATGCTCTTTATAGTATTTAGTATAATAGTGTCTTTAATGAATAACAACCAATTATAGATAAAAACATATAATAATTAGTTTGACAGTTCTCAATAATTGATTTTAAATTAAAGCTAACTTTTAACCTGCAACTTTGTCCTGTGCACTACAGTATTTGGTATTATTTACTTTTTAACAGAAACATAATAGTTTACGTAATGTTTAAGATAATCTTTTGCTCAGCTTCCTAATCACTTACTTTTTCACAAAAATAGCTACGACAAAAACCATGCTTCTGTGTAACCTTAGTATTATTCCACACTTTATATTCTTACTTGAATACCTCACATTCAAACTGTCTTGACTTATATCCATGTTATTTCTGTGATACGAGAGATCACATTGGTGAAAATTGAAACAAATTTGCTCCATTTAGTTTCAGAGCGAATTCTGAAACTAATCTAGGTACTCACCGCCAAATAATTTACAATCAGTTGTGAGATCAGTTCTTGGTGTTTTTTTTTTGTAATTATTTGTATAAACCGGTCAATAACATTGTTATAGTGCTCTTGATCGCTAAATAGCACATTAGAACAGGAAAAAACTTTTTATTCTAAAACAATATATCTGAAATTATATTAACTATCATAATCAGCACACCGAAATTCCTTCTATACCCTATCTTCATCCCTTTGCTATCCCTAACATTGCTGTTTTCCTTTTGTCTTAATTCATTATTTTGTTTTGCAAGTGTCATTAATTATCAGCATTTGTTAATCATTCACTATCTGCCATAATCTTTGTGATTCTCATTTGATTCATTGTGGATGGCTATAAAAGATAGCTCTTGTAGCAATAAGTCTGTCATTATATATTTAGTTTTCTAAGCTTAAAATAAAGTGTAATAAATTAAAATTTTTTCTTATAAAATAGTGTCAAATCTAAATCAATGCTATTTAAATACTTATTCTTTTCAAGACCTGCTTTTTGAAATATTTTCGTAAAATAACTATTTCCTCTTCCAACATTGCTTTCAATTTATAGTCATAAATTTTGAAACAAGGACGACCCGCATTCGTCACGGTCGTACAGCCAAAGTAAAGCGATAAAAATTAAGAAAAGTTGGATACATTAGAATGTATTTGAAATCACATTAAAATGTAATGTATATTGGGTACATTAAAATGTATTTGTAATTTGAAATCATCAAAGCAACACATAATAACATTCCAAGCCTGTGTTAAGTAGCGTCACTGACCAGTTTGGGTAATGAAAGTTAAAGAATGATTGAAATTTTAGACTCCGAGGAGGTGGACAATAACTGGTTATCCATAAGTTATGAACGCTTTAGTAATAACCACGTTGATTTCTAGATGTTACATGACATCAATTCAAGCATTTTTATAAAGAATACCTTACCAACTTCTTTGGAAAGTGAGGCATAACAATAAAAAAGTCTAGTATCGAACGCCAAGAAAATAATGGATGAAGTAAATAGAGGAAGACCTGAGAAACTAACAGCTCAATCTGATTGAAAAAAGGGTATCTATCACGGACCAAAAAGAATGGGAAAAATCACTCAAAGTTCAAGATTCAGAAGCACTCAAAGCAGAATATTGGTTAACTACCTAGGAATCAAAGAAAAAAGAAAAAGAAAGATTATTACTAAACAATGTTAGTGTTATAATTTTGATTATAACTGAATATTGGATAAAATATTTTAAGTCAGCAAGAAAAAAAACAAATGACGTGCACAAGAAGTGCGTATAATAATGCTCCATTAAACCTGCCCGTCATGCCTCGATAGAATACAACATGAAAATAATTCATGCAGCCAAACTTTAAGTTAATTTACTGACAGACAAACCATCATTGTTTTGACTTGCTTTGTGGCAGTCAATTATAATGTTTCCTATTCGAGTATAACATTTGACAGCACAGACATTTACGTATGTGCCAGAGTAAAGGTCGTTTTTTACACTAGTGTATTTAACAACTAACATAAAAAAAGATTCTAAATAGTGACACAAAAAATCTTGTCAATTGTATCCATTGTGTTTCCAAGTCCACTTACATAAACACAAGCGAGTTATTTTGTTATAAACTTACTGCCTCTGCCAAGAAGGTATCAAAGAGATCACTCATGTTAAGTTTTACAAGAAAGTAACAAGAACCGAAATTGTTTTAATAGGAAAAAAGTCGACAATAAAAAGAAATAATTTGCGTATTAAAATTGAGAAGAGTTGACTTTATGAAGTTTATCATATTAAAAAAATGCAATTTAATTGTTAATTTATAAGCGATAGAAAAAATATATTTGTATTAATTGACAATTTGCATTTTTATGGATATAAAAGCATTACTAAATTTAACTTTACTCTGAGGATATAATATCATTGTCTATGGCAGTATGTAGCTGAGCATAGACAAGTTAAAAATGTTAAGTCTGAATTATATCTCTAGAAAATATAATTTTATGTTAATAAAAATAGAAATATTTTTTGGGCCCTTAGATAATAAAAAAAAATTTTGATGCAAATCATAATGAAATTATTAAAGGGAATACATGTCAAATTTCCGAAACTGCATGCACATACAAGGATATATTCAATTTCACAAATTTTCAAGTTTCGTTGGAATGGTATATATCTATGTATTTATTAACCAAATAACGATGGATGCTTTTTAGATTCTGCAGTTTTCCAACACACTTTCAAGAATTTTCAAGAACTTTCAAAATAACAACAAATTTAGCACAAGAAAATAAAATAACCCTCATTATTTTAGTAAATGTTAACAATTAGCTATTACATACATATTATATTCCAAATGTACCAAATTTAATATACTAACAATAACAAAAAAAGTGAAATATATTTTTAAAATTTTGCCAAAAAATTTTATACTAAAGGACGTAGACTTTCTCTATCAGTTATATTAGAAATACTTTCCATAATGAGAATACAAGTGATTTTACTTACTTTCCATAATGAGATTACAAGTGATTTATTCATAAAATATTTCAGTAAATTGCCCTTTCAAATTATCGTTATAAAAGCACAGACTATCAGTAAGTTAGTGAAATATTCATTATCTTAAAGTATTTTAAGTAATATAAATTTAAATAATATTTCTACATATATGATAGAAGCTAAATGGTTTCAGGTACTCACAAACATTTATGAACAGTATAATTTATGAATCACAGAAGTGTAGATAGCTTACTATATTTGAGTAGAACGTTAGTGCGTAAACTTCTTAACTGGGGGACAAAAAACCATATTTCATAGTATTTCTATTGAGCATTATTTGTGAATACAAATATTAATATTTCACAACGTAAATATATTGCCTATCATATCTTTTATAAGCGTAATAACGTAGCGCATATTTAAAATTTGAGATCTAGGATAATCGCTATTGTTTTCCTACAACCTTTCTTTGTGTGGGCTCCCAAAAATCTTATTTTTTCATAATTTTAGATTGTGTAGTTTCAGAAATAAGGGGTTCCCCCTTATTTTTTCATTGCATATTTTTCAGTATATCTCCGAGGATACATATCTAAGATTACGAAGAGTTTTTATTATTAGCCCTTTCAAATGATACCCCACACTCTGTACGGAATTAAAAAAATTTTGTGTATTTCATTTGCACTCCTCATAATTTCTATATAAATCTTTTTGAACGTTAGCTAATGAGGTACATGTGCGTTAATATGTTTTATTACTATGTCAAATTTCATGTTTGTACATCAAATGGGTTCTGAAAAAAATCACTGTGACTGATAGAGTGATGTTATAAGGGTTCTGTTTTCCCTCTTTAGTTACGGAACCCTAAAAACAGAACATGGTTAAGATGTACTGAAAATAAGATGTGCTTTCCGAGTTTATGTAATATCTCTGAGCAGCAACAACGCTAATTTCTATTTCCTTAGACAACATATGTATTAAGGAAACGGTGAAATTGACGACATTTCTGAACTTTATAAATAATAATTTACAAATATTTTGTAGGCATGATATAATTAATTACCGATTTCTGTAGAACTATTTACAGTAATTATTAAAATTAATGTTACTAGTTTAAATTACAGAATAAAGATAACTCTGTTAATATTCTTTTATAATTTATGCAAAAAATTTATTCTTGAACCAATATTAATTTTATGTTTATTTGTTAATCATAATTTCCATGTAACCATATGAGCAAATTAATTTAATAGCAATAAAAATATTTTGAAGTTGAGAAAAATGTTGAAATAGAAACAATGAATCTATATTCTTCACTTGATAAGATATTTCTTTAGCAATAGATTTAGAGTAAGCACACGTTAGCAGATATGGAGCCTTGTGTTGTCTGCTGTGAGCAAGACAGCACCGGGCAAAACGTTTTGTCTATGTCAACTGTGTGTATTCAGTGACAGTCGGCATGCAACCAGAGGGCAGAATTGTCGGGTTGGTGTGGCCCTGTAATGTGTGCATTTTCATATGCTTTTGTGCAAATGTTTATTAAGATTGAACATCTGTGGGCAAAAAGTCTTTAATGTGCGCTAACTCTTACTACATTGTAAAAATTTACATATTTCATATGAAAATAAATTAAACTATGTAAACATCTCATATTTCGTTTAAACAAACAAAAGTAGGTGAATTAATCATGCTATTTACGTAAAGAGAAAATTTTGTGTTTAGTTTTTAGCATTTGACACAAAAATGGCCTATCCGATTGTCACAACTCATTGTCATAGGACTTCTCCATAATGTCTAGATGGACATAGGGTATATGTCGTCGTAATGTTGGGTTAATCACAAAGCATACGGCCTTTGACGACGCGGTGCACCGTGGGGACCCAGGTTTGATTCCCGGCCCATTCGTCGAACGGGGCTGGACTGGTGTTATGGTTGGCTGTAAGAGATTGCTCTTGTAGTAATAAGTCTACAATATGTATCAATTAGATACATTAAAGTAGATAAATACATAAATAAAATAAAATATATAATATCTTTTTAAAATGTATGGATAATGAGTAATAATTATAATCATTGAGAAGAAAGTCAAAGTGTGCCAGGTAGATTTTTGAATTGAACTTTTAAACCATTACAGCTACATTGAAGTATGCAGTATGATGCATAGAACATATCATAGACAACATGAAAATCAGCAAAAAAGTTCAACCATATATATTCCTAATTATTGCCGACTGTCTGTAATGACTAGGTCTCTGTTGTAAAATGGAACCATATCCTTGTACTAGACTTTATAGAATCAAAATAAAGTTCAACTGGAACCTTATGTTTGAGTTAAACTTTATTTTGATATATAATTACATCTAAGTGTACCCTTATAATAACATCTAAGTGTACACACAGAAGTGTAGACAGCATTAAATTCCACAAAAATTTTAGAAATTAAAAATTGCTCATTATATAAATTTTCATGTTACAAGATTTTGATATGCAGTAATAAATAGCCGTTGGAAATGCTGTTAATAAATTGTCAGTATGTTAAACAAAACAAAATGCAGTCTTGGCCTCTTTTTTGTCTAGACAGAGCCTGGATGGGCATCTAGTATTTATAATAAAATTTTAGTTAAAATACATTGGCCACGACCATAATTTTTCATTTAATCTCCAGCATTGACTAGACCAGGACTTCCCAACTAGTGGGGCGTGCCCCCTAGGGGGACATTAAGAGATATTAAGGGGGGGCCCAGTGTTTCGGACATTCTAAAGAAAAAAACATTCGAAGTCTTAAATCCACTTAATAATTCATTCGTTCGCCACGCACAAACAACCCAATAATACAATTTCATTATTTAATTATACTTAATTATTTTTAGGAATGAACACTAAAGTTTTCATTTATTTAACTATGCTTACAATTAAGAAATAAATGTCCTAAAAATGATGTGTTTTTTATTGTAGCAATGCAAAAAAGTTAGAAGGGGGGGGGGGCGTGAATATATTTTTTATAATTTGGGGAGGCGCAATGCAAAAAAAGCTTAAGATCACTAGATTAGACTGTTATGTCAAAACTTCTTTCAACTAAATTGAATTATTGTCATAGTCGGTTTATTGATAGGGAATTTTGAGATCCGCCCACTTTGGGAGAGCATACAATCATTAATATGCTACATTAATCTGTTGACGTGATAACTGGCTGCAATCGTTAATTGTCATTGACTCTCCTTACACACATCTCTAGGTCAAGTATTGCTTAATATGGAATAATTTGCTGATTTGTCTGATAATTTTATTATATGTAACATAATTTAATTATGCATATCATAATTTTATTATATACATCATTATTTTATTATATACATCATTATTTTATTACATACATCATAACTTTATAAAGCACATAATTTATTGCAGCTGCCAAAATACTAACACAGTGGATCTATTATTAACTGGCCATAAGATCAATACCATATTTGACTGTCTAACCCATATGCTCATTATAAATTCTACATTTGACAAATTTTAAAATAGCACAGTCCAACGATATTCAAACAGTCTTTGTAAGCCCATAAACAAATTTATAGTTGTACACTTCTGTTTATAGTATGAAATTCAATATAAAACTTGAATGCTGTGTTCTAAATTTTACTTTTGACAAATTTTAAAGTATTAAAGTCCTATGACATTCAACTAGTTTTTATTACCCTATAAAAAATTGATAGTTGTACATTCTGTTTGTAATATGAAATTAACCATAAAACTTGAATGCCTAGCATACTGTGTTCTAAATTTTACTTTAGACAAATTTTAACGTATCAAAGTTCTACGATATTCAAAGAGTCTTTGTCACCCTATAAAAAAAATTGATAGTTGTACATTCTATTTGTAGTACGAAATTAAACATAAAACTTGAATGCTTAGAATATAAAACAATCCTTGTTTTAAAGTTAGTAGCATTTATGTGTATAACATAATAAAATCATAACTAAGTGATTTCTGTACATGGAAAATATTTTAAAGAGTGATTACTTTAGAATAAAGAATGATAATAGAAGCCAGAATACCTAACTTTAGAATTTTTGTCTGTACGTCTGTGTGTTAATTTGTTCTTCAATCATGCGAAATATACTGGACGGATTTTGATGAAATTTGGTATGGTAATAGTTTATACCCTGGAGCAACATATGAGAGAAGACAAAAAATTGTAATAACTTGTTATTCTAAATTTCACACGAATAATGTTATTTTATAAATGTGAAAGTCTGTTATTGAACAGATGAACGAGCGTTAAGAAATTAAATGATTTTTACCAAATTTTGCACATTAACAGAACTCATTATGTACTGAGATATCATAAATATCAATGCGAATTTGGAGTAAAAGCATGATAGAGAAGAATATACACATTACGTTTCAACTGTGTATTTAGAACAGGAGAAATAAGAACAAGATTAGAGACCGTTCTAAACTTCTGTCAGAAAAATTTGAATCGTGATAGATATCATATTGAACAGAGAAGAAAAAGTCATATGTTGCATTAATTTTTGCTTGCAGTAATGCTTATAATTGCATCCCTTTAGTTAAAGTCGCAGTTAATATTTTTAGTTTTTTTAAACACTGATGTGTTGGTAATAAGTAATTGCCTTTGCAAACTATTTTTACATTTTATTCTTTTGGAAGAAAATGTAGATTATTTGGGGAATACCCTTGAAAAAGCAATATATAATTGGTCATGTGAAACGAAAGACAAATTTAAATTAATACCTATAAAAAATATGCCCCGAATATTTATCTATACTTTTCTATTTCACTACTGAATTTTAAAAAATACTTACGATAGACATAAGCTAGCAGTTTATGGTTTTTATAAAGCTGTATAAAAGCTTTGACACTGTCATAAATCATTGTAATATATACCCATCAGTGTAAGTGTCATAAATTTAAATAGGCTACAATCTAAATATTCTTTTTGACATGCCTCATAAATTTTGCTATAGCTTAACAAGCTTACAATTTACATTGATGATTTATATACACTAAAACTTTCTCAATTACTAAACTAATACTGAAAACTGTATTAAATCACCCAGCTGTTGTATTTTATAAGGAATAAAAAATGTGAAGGAATATAATTTAAGTTGGGAACATACAACTTATCTTCTACTGAAGTTTAATATAAAAAAGCATTGAACTAGACTTTATAGAGTTTTATAAAGACAACTCGCGTGATAAATAAAGAATTTCTTTTCCTGATCCTCTTTTGCATAGACAATACGACAACCAACAACGAGTTGATTGTGCATCCGAGAATGTTAAGCAACACAACAAAGTATGGAAATAAATTTAGTTAAAATCATTTATTGTCTATTATAACTAATGCAATAAATTCAGTAGTGAATTTATTTCTTCGTTCCACTTTCATGGCTTAACTTTTCAACTTATCTTCATGATATGCGACGTACAAATAGTGCACATTATAGAAATAAACATAGGGCGATATTTATCTTAGAAAAAACTAATTCCACGCAAGCAAAATTGCGAGCAACAGCTTGTTAGATTTTCGTAAGACATATAAAGTGCTTATTTTTATGTACTGGCTAAATAAGTAAAACTAAAATTAAAAAGCCGACATTTATTTTTTTTTCGTTCAGCCTTTTCTAAATGTGTAAAAACATCTTGTGTAAAATTTGTACTCTTTAGGTGTGTCAATGAGTTCGTATGATTAAAATGATCGCATATAATATGATCGTAGTGCACTTGAATTTTGTTGTCTGATCTAATGTAGTGCATGTTTTTGTAGGAAGTAAGTTTGTAAGAACAAGTAAGTTTAATGTAAGAACAGATGAAAAACTTATTAAAAAAAAGTTAGAAAAGTAGTTGTAGTCTGAATAGGACTGTTAATATTTGTGAGGTATATTCTAGAATATAGGATAGCACTAAGCACTATGGATGATACTAAGACGTGGAGGCGATGCTGATATGAAAGGGGAAGTCATTCTGCAAGAGAACGATTTGAGTTTAATCATCGACTATTAGGAAACAGAACCACAGCAAATTTAGTCATATAATATAAGAAGTATAGGTGAAGATGTGAATAATTAAGAATGATTATATTAGAGCAAGAAAATGTTATTTATGCTGAGCACCAAAAATGAGAAACATCGCAGTTAGCGTCTTAATCTCCTTCTTCCGCTCACGTCTCCAATTATTATACAAAAAATTTGACATGAAGAACTTTTGTCATAATAGTATCTCTAGTTTCAAAAATAGCATAACACTGAGATATTAAAATTAACCCATTACAATATAATATTTACCAATCTGCCAAAAAGCTTGAAATTTCTTAAACTCACATTTATCATGCGTTAGACATCTTTAAAACTTAAGTATTAAAGAATCAATAGAGACAAGAAAATGATATTAAACATTCTTTCAGTGCAGAGAACTAAGCCACCACAAACATCTTTTGAAATAATTGACCAATTTGTTGTTAAGATATATTATATACATATATATATGCATATATATATATATATATATATATATAAATATTTAAAAAATTATTAACCAAAAAATGCTTCTGCAAAATATTTCCCACGTCACTCAACATTCACAGCCGAATAAACCTTGCATTGACATTAAAAACTGGGTTCTCATGGTTTACCATATTCTTAAAGGCAGCAAGACTCGTTATGAACCCAGCACATCACGGCCAGAGCGAAATGAAGATAAATTACATTGATATAAAAATGGTTTAAAGCCTATATGAACATAAATAATATCAATATACTAGTCATGTTAGAAACTCAATTTACAAGAAAAAGTTATGAAAAAGCATATAATGGCTTGACAATACTAATAAAGAATAAAATAAAGTATAATGAAATAATGGTATACTGCTCAGAATATATGCAGGCAACAAATATAGTTTATAAAAACTGGAATGGATCAAATCTGCTGTGTACAGTCTACGTAAAAACAGTATTAAAAAATGAAGACCATGAATATTATTTCTCAACCTCAGGATATAGATTCATAATTGGGATTGGTTATAAGAGTAAACACACTCACTGGGGATCAAAGATGATTACCACTAAGGGATGCCATTTGCTGCTAGCAGTTCAAAATAAACAACTAACAATGGATTCACACTGTCTTCAGATCACTCTCTGATAATAGAACAGTTCTTATTAAAAAAAAAACCTTGCAGCCTACACTGTCTGTGCAAAAATTAATAGTTTTTCTTATATGTTAGTAAGAGAAATGATAAGTATCTTCGTGTCATTAAAAAATAACAATGACATTTCAAGAGCAGCTGAACACCACAATAGTTGTGCACAAGCTGCTTGGAATTTTACATGTGCATGTAAGGAATAAACTAACCAACAACACATGCACATTATTAACAATAACATTATTAGCACAGTATAGAGCCAGAAAGCTTAAAAAAATAAGATTTCCTGCTGATAAGTTATGCCTAAATTACCTTACTCAAGCAGTAACTCAATCGACAACTATGCGACACCAGAAACTAAAGTACTCCCATATATTTAAAAATTTTAAATGCGAAATCAACAACCGAATACTCACTCTGAAAAGCAATAGAAAAGCTGAAACGTCCAATCTCATATCAACGAAATTTTTATAATAATAAAAAAATTGGATAATATATGAACAATTAAGGACAATGACAAAGCACAGGCTTTCGCTTCTCAAGAACGGGATATGATACGAAGCAATTTTATTGATATAATGAAAAATCTTATTTTATGCCCAAGAACTAACGGAAGTTGACTTGCCCTACTAATTTAACAACACCCTTACATAAGTGTCATGGATCATAGATTATATGTCAATTAGTACATGAAGCAGCTATGGTGCTAGCTGAGCCTCCCCGGTACAAAGGGACAAACAAAAGAATTAAATAGAAGCAGGTAACTAAATTGCAAAGACGAACAAACAATTTTAAATGATCTAAAAGAGACATAGAACAGAAGTGGAACATAATAAAAATATTTACATACATATATAAAAAGAAAATATCTCTAATAATGCTATATTTTACGGAACTGGCTACAGCACGACATGCGAAAATGTTTATTTCTCCTAATTAGGATAAACAGCAATGATGGAACACAATTTTGCACCTCCCTGATACACTTCTTTTGTTTAGTCATTTCTGCATATCCTCTAAACATGTTTTTTTCGTTTTTTCATTATAATATTGTTAAATATTCGATGAATATAGCTTAACTGAAAAGTACAAAAGCTAAATTTTCTATAGTCTAATCTTTCTATAGTAATTATTTTTTTCCTTTCCACACAATTCTATTATTTTTCCCGATTTCAGAGTTTCAGGACTTTCCAGGTGAGTTGCAATCCTGGCCATTTATGGCATTCTTAGCATCACTAAGGAATTTGCCTGTTTTTTGTTTGCACAAAATGCACGATGAATTTTTTCTTAAATACTGAATCGATATTTATAACCTAAAAATGTTTAACCTTTAGAAATAGATATCTCATATAACAGCGAAAAAAAAATAATTTTTAAGAGTTTTCCAAACGAGTAAAATGCATGAATTTTATATAACAAAGACAGTGTTTATAAACTAAGGTCTAAGATTTTAAAGGATAAATATATAATGATGAAAATCTCATTAAAATAAGATAGAATTCCTAAAAAGATTCATCAGCGCAGGGCCAAAACTATTGAAGCTAAAAACATTAAATTTGGACAGATATAATTTTGTAACATCGTCACTATGAAAGGATTTTTCAAAATTCAACCTCCAAGAGGATTAAAATAGATATATCATAGTTTCTATGAGAAAAAATAATATAACATCCTTTTCAATCTAAAATATGGCATAAAGATAATTGTTGTGTACAGCACGTTTCAGAACGAAATTCACTGAGTTATTCAAACTATAAATATCCAACTTATTTTAAAATTATTTACCGTTTAGTTGAAACGTAATAATTTCACTATACTTACTTTTTGCTAAAAAACTTAGTCAATGTAAAATGATTTTACATTAAAATTTTGAAAAAAAAAATTTAATTTTGGTAATAATCGCACTCAACAATTGTACAATTAATGTTACAAGGAAAGTAGGCATTTCATCACACTTCACCACAGGATTTTATTTAGAAAACGCAATAAAAACGCAAAAATTATTGTTTTTTAAAAACTGTTAAAAATTATTGTTTTTAAAAAACTATTAAAACTTTACCATTTTGGAAAACAAAAAAAAATAATTTTCAATAAAAATTTTATAATTTATGGATCTTGCTGTCATAGGACAACTACCTTAAGCAAATAATTAACTGGAAAATAAATTTTCTGACTTCTACTATCATTCTATACGCTGAATAAATCACTCTTTAAAATATTTTCCATGTACAGAATTCACTGTTACAATTTTATGTTGCAATTTTATATGTATAAATAAAAACTGTTACATTTTTTATCAAAAATTATAATATATATAATTTTGAAAATATCGGTCCAAAAAATTACATTGCACAGCTTGTATTAATTGTTCACATAACCTTGCCCAAGTCATGCATTCCTCCCTGTGGCAAATCACTGTCAATATCAGAAAAAGTTTAGCTAAATGTTAATATGACAAAATTTTGATAAAAATTGAAAATCCATATTTTAGTTTATTTATCTCTAAGAGGATAACGGCTCAAAAAATAGAAAAAAATTTATATTCACATGGATGTTCCATACACTACCAATAGTTACAGTATAACAAAAAAATAATTTAAAAAACAACATGTATAATATTTTCATCAGATTTATGGACTTTTTAAGACATCGTGGTCAGTTTTCATGTATCAATAAAATAATGTTTCATAATAAAAAATTCTAAAAGGTAATTTTTTTATTATCTTACATCATTCTTATTAGCTACAGTACCCTTCAACATAATACAGTTTTAGTGGGAATTTCACCCCTTCATCTGGAATGGTTAAATATGAAGTTGGGACGTGCAGACAAAGGAATGAGGTCTCACCATATCACCATATTTTTCTTTTTGGACACAAAAACTTAAGAAGCTTAAATAAAATATAAGTTCAATAATTCAATTTGTCGTTTATAACAAGATATAAAAGGCAATAATGTGATTTATTGATATGTTACAAGATTAGCTTTAAAATTTAAAGAGCAAATAAGTGTTTTTTTAATCATTATTCGTAACAGTGGACGTGTTCAGGCTACTACATTAGAATATCTCGGGAAGAGAAACATTGTTTTCATCATTTTTTTTTTTTTCTTCTTTTAAGTGTCAGAAATGTACGTCAGCTATATAAAAACTATTACAAAATACCTCATTTCTATTAAAAAATTTACGAAGATAATTTTCATCATGTGAATATACTGCCTAGTATACTTTCTGTATAAAACTACCCAGAATTGTTAAAATGGACCTTACAAGGAATCGATGAAATGTTTTTTTCGTAAGTTGGTAGAAACTTCCTTAATTACTAAGCAAAACTTGGGTGTGATTTGTCAACTAGTGTGTTTACAGTAGCTGTTGTAATGGGTCGACCTCAAAGTTGCTCTACAAATTTTATTACAGATAAATTTATTGAACAAAGAGTTTGCCTTAAATTTTGTGCTTCTAACGAAACTTATTGTGCCAAATCATTAAAAATGTTAAAAAAGGCCTATGGTGACTCAACTACGTCAAAAACATAGGCATACGAATGGCACAAATTGTTAAAATAGGGGCGTATAGTGGTCGACGATTTTCCTCATCCCCGGACGGCCTTCAACATCTACCACTCACGATAACATTGAAAAAATCAAACAATTAGCGATTTAAAATTATTGTTATTTATTCGTCACTTCAGTATTAGAGAGTTGAACTTTGCTAAATGATCATGGAATCTTAGCCAATGTTTTGCGTATAAGACGCATCGCCGCAACACTGGTTATGAAAGAGCTTAATTTCCTGCAAAAGAGCATAGATTGACGTCGATTAAACTGAATGAATCGATCGATCAAAGACATTGATTGATCGATTAATGATTCGGCATTAAACACATCTGTAAAGAGTTCAATCAATACTAATATGAAATGCAGATGTAAAACGTATCGATTCTTAAATACTAGTCCTAATGTCGGCCGTCAGATGGCATGATGTGTTTTGCAACAAAAAAAATCAGACTGGGTAATTTTTAGACGTACTGGGTATATTAATATACTTTTAGATACACTAGGGTCGTCCAGAAACCTTTTTGGTCACATTTGAATTCGTCTCTGGTTTTCAGCCATCATTTTACATAATCTGTGCAAATTTCATCCTATGTAACATTTATAGTTTAGAAACTGGTGGTGGACAAACTAATGGAGGGTGATGACAGACAGACAACTGAAGGAACACAATAGGATTCGGATCCTTAGGGTAAGAAACCTTAGAAAATGCCACAAGTAATATAGAAAGATAGGAACTCATCCTCCTATCTTAAGATAGGAGGATGAGTATATAGAATATATGAGAATGTATAATACAAAAGACGCATGTGAAGTTATTGGTAATGTTATGAATTATAATAATAGCCAATTGAATGACAGTTTAACAAAAGAAAGACAAGTATTATAAAATCCAATCATATATTTGTCAACTTTTGTTACATTAACTTTGATCAGAAACATTATCTATTTATGAGAAAATCGTTACTTTCAAATTTTATAATAGCAAAGGAATTTATTTCCAATATTTGACAAATAGAAAATTTTGAGATTATACAATTTTTAAAATATAAATTAATTTTGTAACACCCACCGAATGGTAGTTGATTAAAATGAAAGATAAAGCATATAAACCGATTGGGGGGTGTGTCCCATATTTTGTTTATATTTGGTACAAAACACTTTATCTGTTCCATAAAATGTTTATAATGAAATTTAAATTTCGAATTAGTTTTGTGATTTCCCCAAACGTAATTTGAGGAGGCATAACAGATTGAAATATAAAATCAATACTTCCATTGGCTTTGTAAAATATTTTATTTGAACCAATCTTACTAATGTGCACGTTCCCTAAATGTAGGACAGCTCGGGTGTTGTATGAAAATCAATTTTCTTCGATTTTAATCGTGAATGACTGCATCCGCTTAAGAAACCTACTGACCGCTTAGAATGATACAGACGACTGAACTTGCTTTATTATATTTTATTCAACCGCTTTTAGTTAAATAAACTAATATGATAATAATATGACTCACATAAATATCAAATAGAATTTAACACTAGTAAAGATGAGAACAATTCACCTTTGAAGTAATCTTGGAGATAAATAATAGTCGAGTAATAACACCGATTATAAACAAATTATCGATGTTAAGGAGCGAATCTGTCAAATGATATCTGTCAAATTGTATTTATATTTTTCAACTGATTACTAACAGGTAAGCGATTATATATATGACTTTATGAAAGATTAATGTATTTTTAACTTTAAAAATGAAATAAAAAACCACATTTACTTACCTGCCAACGAAGTTTTCCAAAACGGAACTCTTGCCTGCTGATTGACCGCCCACCACAGCGATTTGGGGTAAATCCAATTGCATATGAACTCCGAGTTGGGTAAATGCATCTTGTAATTTATTTACGATTGGGATTAACTGTTCCATTCCCGTATTCCCGGCCATGATTGCCGGATTTGTGGAAATCTTACTACGATTTAAAGCGACACTATCCTGCCTCCAACGTTTACCGATTTTCAATATGATGGCAGGTCATAGCGCATGCGTCGAATTTGTGTTGTACACTATGATCTTAAGTAAACTTCATACTCTTTCTAGCAAAGTGCAATTATAATATGAGCGAGCGAGATCATAATATCTTATCTTTTCGTTAGAAACAATTCCTCCGAAAATCGTTATTGTATGAATTTTCAGTCTCTATTTTCATTTTCGCAATATTTAATATTATTTTCCTTATATATTAATAAAACTATTATTAAAAAATCAACACTAATTCACCAACATTAAAACAGTGATCAGTATATTCGTTTCGCAATTCGAGATATCTCATTTCCTTTTTAAGAAATCAAATCAATATTGGTACACATGCGTATTTGAAATATAGGCCAATATAAATGAGAATTATAGTAGATTCTCAAAGAACGTAACACATAATTGGTTGTGACCTTCGACCTTTTATTTATATACACTATAGATGTATATATACTTATACAAACTAAGCGTACAAACTGCAATGAAAAATATTGTAATTAAATTAAAAATTCAGCATAGACCAATAAATAAGTTTTCACGTACTAAACAATAACTGTAAACGATATACTTAAAATACTAAAAAATATTTAAAAACCTATTGGAAGGCTAAATGATTGAAAAGAATTTAAAAAGAAATGTTTCAAAGTAAAATAGAATTTATACAGTTTAGTAAAAAAGTAATAAAGGTAAACATGCATATTTATGGTAAAAAATTTGACAGCTGCTAGTTGATTCTAGCAATAGACATCAAGTGTAACTCAAGTGTCTACGAGAACAGTATTTTTGTGATATATTTAAGTTTAATTTAAATCCGGCAATCATGGCCGGGAATATGGGAATGGAACAGTTGATTCCCATTGTGAACAAGCTTCAAGATGCGTTTGCACAAATGGGTGTTAATAAGTTGCTCGATTTACCACAAATTGCCGTAGTGGGCGGACAATCTGCAGGCAAAAGTTCAGTTTTGGAAAATTTCGTCGGCAGGTAACGATTGATTTACCTTTGTTGCATTTTAATTTAATATTCGTTTTAATTTCATGTTTACCAACTGAAATAAAGAGAATATTAAACGAGTAAAGAATTTGACAGTTCCCTGTTGACAGGTTAGCACATCGATGTATAAATGTTTATGTACACAAGGCCATATTTACATAAATTCTTTAATTTTTCATTGTTATATTCAGTGTTGATGAGCGGACAGTCATACTATTGTACATTCGTACAAATGATTTTCTTAAATCATTGTCTTACGAATCGTGATTACAAGTTTACCTTCACTATCTATGAGTCACCAATCACATCACACATTCGATAAAAAATAACTGAAATCTTATTTAACCATTTTTTATTTTTTCTATTTGCCTTTTTTGTTTTATTGTGATTGGCCTGTATTTGGTGAATTTTATGATACGAAATTTTAATTTTTTTTTTGATTTGGCACTGGTGATATTTTTAATATTTTGAATTATTCTATTGATAAAAACAAAAATTTAAAAAAAATTCTACATTTAAGGTATTTTTAGCTATTTTAAATTGTGAATAACTTAAAACGAATAAGTTAAATTTTTTTGTCATCTAAAATATGCTAATTACAATAATTTTGAATAAAAGTAGTGTTTTGTTTAATGGTGTCAATGTTAAAAATATATTTTTTTAATAAAATCAAATATATAATATATAGATATGTTAAGAGTAAAGTCATATACATTATTTCGCTCATTATGGCAACATAAAGCTCATATTAAATAATATATTTTTTATATTGACATCATTCATCATTTTCATTAAAATTTAAACACTGATGCTGGGGATTATATTGAAAAATTAAGGTTAGAAATATTTTTTCCCTGCTATGTCAATAAACGAGTCATCATTTCCTGTATATGAGAAATAAACTAAACTTCAAGCGACAAAACATTAAGATAAGAGTGCTACAACCAGATTGAGCTACTGTTGATATTAATATATACATTGGTGACCTGTCTTAACCTACGAGCGATTTTGACTACGTAATACATTTTTCGTAGGCGTATTTGAGCGCACATTTGATTTATCTTTGGTGATAAGGAAATGCAGATTATAGGATAAATGGAAGGACAATTATGATATCTACATTAATGTCTTGTTATTGTTTTAAATTTGGGGTTATTTGTATCTATTTATTTGTAGTGGGGTAAATAGTTATAACTTTACCGTAATAATAAATTAAGATAAGTTCTATAATTTGACTAAAAATACTTTTGTCAAATAATTCATTTGGTTTTATGGGGTTTCGTAGCAAAACTAGGAACCTTTATATTTTCGGCATGTTCATTTGTCTGTCCTTCTATATGCCTTAGCCATTTTACTCGCAGACTATTATTGCTATAAAATTGAAATTTGCTATGGTTATTATGCCAAAATTTATGTATTTATAATGCCTACCAAGTTTTGAAAAAAAACTTCTAAAAAGGTTTTTTAGGTTACCTCACCTATATGTAAAGTTGGTATTAATTTTTTTTCGTATGTGTCATTGTGTAGGGTATTATTGAACAAGTATTTCAAAAATATTGTGGGTTTGTCGTAAGCATTTTTTCAATATAGGGATCCGTTTATGAAATGTTATAAAGTGATCATTTTTGTTAGAGTTACATGTCCCCACCCCTACCAGCTAAACTGCTTTTTTGAATACCTCAAAGTGTTCACAGTATTGGTATATATAATGAAATTAAAAGGAAAATTATCACAGCTAAGTAGGCTTTTCTAGTTTACAAGTAATAGTAACTCCGTATGAGTGATTTATATCAATTAAAAAAATAACTTTGTGTTTTAAAATGTATTTTTATTAGGTCCGTGAAAGTTATACTAGACAATATATTAATGTATTTATATGGTCAGAAATAATATTAATTTAATGTGCACCATGTTTTTACACCTGTGACAGATATATATATATATATATATATATATATATTATGTTTACGTTGTGAACATTTTTATAGAAATAATACATAGTATTTCTTAAATGTTTAAAAATGCCTAAATGTGTACGAACCCCTCATAACACGAGTTCTACTTGTATTTAAAATTTTTTTGGACATTATTTTCTGCACCATTTTCACACCTAATTAATGAATGTGTAATGTCCATCATTATATTTTTTATTGTAATTTTGGAAGGATATTTACAAAATACAACATTTTTGCAATTCTGGTTCGTTTCTTTTATAAATTTTAGTTACGTCCATATATAGGAATAACTATAATAGAGAGTGACATGTAATTTGTAGTTTATTTCATCTCAATTCATTAAGTAGAAGTTGCGAAATAGCATAGTCTTTATTTTTTTCATAATTTTTGTCCATATACTTGGTCTGGATATCTTGCCGGTTGAGTGGGCATTGAGGGAGAGACATTACAGAGGCATGCGATGCAGGAGTGAGGAGATTAATTTGTATAACAAATTTGATAATCAATACAAACTAATCACTGTAACATAAACGGTGTCTATAAAGTATGTCAGAAACTGTACAGTTTAATTAAAAGTGTCTATCCGAAATGATGGGGTTTATGGAATTGAAGGGTATAATCGTGCAACTATGTGTTATAATGTAGGCGACAATTGCTGAAAATCATTAAATATAAGATAAATTTAAGCCTAATTACCTTTGTTACTTTATTGTAATTGCGTGCCCGTCTATCTAAATGATGGGGTTTTTTCATGCAATCTGTAATTATGTGCATGTCTGTCTAAATGACGGGGATTATTCGGGGCATAATCGTGCAACTATGTGTTATAATGTAGGTAATCATTACAACAAATCACTGTAACATAAATGGTGGTATATAAACTATGCTATATAGTAACTGTCTCCAGTTTAATTAGATATGTATATTTAAATGATGGGGTTTACGTAATTGAAGGGCGTAATCGTGCAACTATGTGTTATAATGTAGGTAACCATTACAACAAATCACTAACATAAATGGTGGTATATAAAGTATGCTATATAGTAACTGTGTCTAGTTTAATTAGATATGTATATCTAAATGATAGGGTTTACGTAATTGAAGGGCATAATCGTGCAACTATGTGTTATAATGTAGGTAACCATTATTGATAATCATTACATATGTGATAAGGCTATGTGATCCTTTGCTGCCTTTGCTGCCTGCATCGTAATTGTGTGCACAGTTAAATACTTTTATTTTTTCTCTATGAAATCCTTGTGTAGTTAGTGTGAAACAAGAAATATTTAGGATAACGGAAAATAAGCAGAAACAGTGATCGAACATAAATAGAATAGTGAGCTGGCAGTGAAGCTTTTAAATACAACAACAATCAAATACAACAACAATTAAATTCTTAAGCAGTAGAACTTCTCTCAAACAGTAGAACGAGTCGAAATAAAGCAATGCCTCTAATACTGAGTTTAACAAATCCAACGTGCAAGTTGTCATGATTAGCAAATGGATGTTATGATATAGTTACATGCGTAATATGAAATAGTGGTGTGTTCTTACTTGAGCATAAAAGTCTTGGGCGAAAAAACAACACTAATATAAAAATTGATTGGTTGTCAATGCAACTGGTTATTAATATTCTAATATTATAAATGCAAAAGTAAGTTGGTTTGTCTTACTTTTACGCCTCAACTACTCAGTTGATGCACGTGAAATTTTGCATTCATGTGGTTTGTATTATAGACATGAAATATAAGATACTTTTTATTTTATTTTATTTTATTCTATAGTCTGAAAGTATACATTAATATAAAAGAAACAGATATTATACTTTATAGAACCTAGAAATAGTTTACTTCTAGTCAATTTTGTTTCATTTGTTTTTCATAATTTTTAGTACTCGAGTCCAAAGTGTAAATAGAAAATACTTTTAAACTTAGATATACATTTTTTAATATTAGAAGTTTTGTCACTTTTCAGAGAGTAACTTTCATGTTTCAATGGTTCATTTGAAAGTTTGTTTACCATACAAGGAGTTTAAGGTAGCTAATATCATATTAATGCAAAATATGAAAGTAAAATTTATTCAGTTTTTAAGTATAAAAACTGAATAAATTTTAAATGTGAAATTCGTATATTAACACTATCCCAAATACTGACTTCCCAATTATCTACGTGTCCAATACACAGTTTCGTTATCTACTCATAATGTGATAGATAACCCATTTTGTAGTATCAGATATTGATTAGAAATATGGCTTATGTGATTGTTAATGTAAGAAGGAAACAATGCGTATTATATCATGAATACATTTTTCCAAATTTCTCTGGTCTGGTGGCAATTTTTTTTGTTGTTTCTCAGTGTGGCCTAGGATATGTGAGATATAGTATCATCAATTGCTAGTATCGCCTTTCGTTTTTAAGATCCTCAAAAGTACCTCAAAAGGAAATACAGGACCCGAATAAGATCACTAATGTGCTTGTCTGTCTGTTTGCCATCACTATTTTTTATAAAAACAGCTTGATGTAGAAACTTGAAATTTGACGTAGTAATAAAACGTATTGAATTGCACTTATCGCAATATCTAACACTCAAAAATATTCCTATGGAAATTTTAGGGTGGGCAAATTAATGAAACTAAAAAAATCTTTCTTTAATTCCATATACAGTATATGGTATCCTTTGAAAGAGCTAGTTATAAGGGAAGTCATTTCTTTTCATAATTTTATGTGGTATATCTTTAGAAATATACTAATAAATGTGCAAAAAAAATGCGCCCATCACAACTTCCTTATTTCTGAAATTACTCAACCTAAAATTGTACAAAAAATTTAAGGATTTAGAAGCCTACAAAAAGGTTGTAGGAAAACTGTAGCGGTTATCCTTGACTATAATTTTTGAAATATGCCCCATGTTTTTATGTCTGTGTCATCCTCAGTTGGCTATTATGGCATGTATACTGTACCACAAGCCTTTGCGTGTGACTTAAAAGTCGTGTTTAAGGCAAGTGGAAATAACATTCAGATTTTGGGAACACATAAGCATTGCACCATCTATTGACATATTGTGATCCTAATGCATATTATTGAATATAACCACAGAGTTTTATCTTATAGGAATTATGTTATTTTTTGGATTAAAAATGTAATGCTATATGTTAATTTGAAACATGATTACGTATGTACTAAATTTCATGAAACTCCATCTATTTAGGGGTCTATCAGTTTAGGGGTCCAGCTATTTAGTAACAAATATACTGAGTAACAAATATAAAAACATATTTTTGGTGGAAATTGTCTTTCACATGAGCAAAGTGATTGTTAATAGCCTATATGTACTACGTGACACGAAACAAGCACATTTACACGTTTATAGTATTACTGTATAGTTCTTATCCTTTCTGAGGAAGGGTCTAAAATAGTTCAATTTTTTCTTGCGTATTTCGACATTTGTCTGAAAGTTATTTCTATATCTTTCCATTTGTATTTTATTTCTCTGATGAACTCCGCTATCATTATTAGTGGTTACCAATAAGTGTTGCAAGATTCTTTTAAGGCACTTGTTGGCAAATATAACCTTACTTAGGTTTAGCTTTCTTACAGTAATAATGTTTGAACATTAAATATTTGCAGCTTAATAATTTGATGCAAGGGTGGAACAGTAATGTACAGGGTTTGGTTAGGTAAAAATCGTTTTGGCTAAACTATTATTACTAACGTAACTACCTGAATAGGAAGATTATAATACTCCTAACTTTTATTACATCTAAAAGAAATCGGATTTCCTTATTGCGTGTATTGGAAAGTAATTATTATAAATTAAAAATAATACTTAATTTATTACGTCAATCATGAGTCACACTAAAATGTGTTGTGTGAACTTCATTTTTGTCACTTAAGTCTAAGTCTTTGGTCAAAAAGAGACAAGCATAAGAAGCATAAGAAATAGCATATTATAAGCAATTAAAATGATCCAAATAGGACCATTTTTAAAATGAATCATGACCATCTTTACAATGGTTTAAATAAGAGAAAAATTAAAAAAATGAATATGATTTGTGTGTATAAATTTTTACTCAAAAAAAAATACCTCAAAAGGGAAAACGGAACCTTTATATAAGATCACTCTCGTCACAGCTGTTTTTCTCAGAAACCACTTCATGTAGAAATTTGGAATTTGGCATAGCAATGAAACATATTACTCTGCATATATCTTAATAGGTAAAATTAAAAAAATAATCATGTGTGAATTTGGTAAGTTAAGTACATAAAATTTAATTTTAATTCCATATATTGTGTGGCGCACCGTTCAAAAGGGCTACTTATAAGGGTCTGAAAAATGTTTTTTTCATAATTTTAGGTATTATATCTACAGAGATATACCTAAAATTATAAAAAGAACCGATCCTTCATGGGCCACCTGGCACATGTGAAACATTAAATTTTTTTTCACAATCACTTTTACGATCACTGTAACTCAAATTTCAAATTAATAAACAATTTTAATGTTTTAAGATAGTTTAATGCAAAATGCAATACACTGCTATAAACGAGTAAAATTGTAAACGATGGTAAATAAGAAACAACGCTGATACACTAACACACATGTTAAGTAGCATCTGTGAAGTGTTGTAGAAAGGGAAGTGTTAAGTCGGAAAGATCTGACAAGTCATGACGCTGGCCAAATTAAGACAGAAAGAGGCAACAAAGACACAAAGCTAGATGAATGGCAAGAAACGATGTGCCGTTAGAACGTTTCAACTCCCATCCAAACTCGTCATTAGATGTTTTACATCAAATGGGTTTTTATAAGCCCCCCTATTCAGGTAGTAACGTTAGTTTTTATAAGCCATACAAAGGTTGTAGGAAAACAATAGCAAGAATTCTGAATGTCATTATTTTCAAAACTATGCACCATCTTTTAGCACCTTTAAAACATGCGACAACAAACTGCCTAAATGTGTATGGAATTCTTGTACTGCGAGTTCTATTTGTGCTTGACAGGTTTTTGATTTACTTAAGCATGTCGGTGAGGGAATTTAGCAGTATATAATTAGGATGCTTGAAATATATTCCTACGATTCTTTTGTGAAACTGAGAGTTTCACAAAATACAATTTTTTGGCCTCATTACTGTAGTTAAGTGGTATCGAGTTTTGTTGCTTGTTTTTGTAAAAGAGAAGTATTTTAATGATTGTGTATAAACGAGCTTAGTTTTCGCGACATGGTCAATTGGGGTAATTAGGGTTCATTACCAATTGGGATAATTATAGCTTCGTGGAGGGGTTCATTGTTTCCATCGTGTCTTTCTTTGTCTTCCTTTGTTGAAATAGTTTATAAATCCAGAAAGCTAACAACCTGTAGTTTTATACGTAGTATGTACGTGTGTACAATATATAATTACAACTAGATTTTTTATGACCATATTTTTTGCTTTTCCAATAAAGTCTTTGATATTAAAAGGATACGAACACTGGAGATAACATAATAGGTTGGATTGGGAAACTTAACGTAGGTTGAGATTTGTGCAAAAATGTACATATATTGTTGATTATAAAAGCATATAACTCAAAGCATTTTTAATTTGTTACATGAAACAGCCCGCTTCCATAATGGAGTCAAGGAGAATCCTTTGGTGACTGGAAGGATTCTTCTTCTTACATAAGTTTTCCTCACAACAAGCAATCTACCATTGTATATTTTGTCGTGCAGTCATTATACATTTTTCGGTAGAATCCATTTTAATGAATTCAAAACTCTGGCAATTTTGTGGTTGCATTTAATTGGAATAAAATCCTTGTCACATGAGTCCAAGAACTTGTTGCCCGACTGTTTGACTATCTTTTCTGTCAACCTCCAAATATGGTTAAATGAAATATAAATCCGTACAAAGTTGTGCAAGTTCATATATGCTGTGTGATGATAAATTACTTAACTCTGAATTTAGGTAAGTTGGAGTTATGTAAGTTGAGGTATTACTGTACTATAATTAATACAAGTAATACCTCAACTTACATAATTCTACATAAACCAATTGATATAATCTTTATTCTGATTTAAGAACTTCAATTGTAATTGATTTGAGACAAAATCTTGTTTAATATTTAAGAAATTGACCTTCTATTCGGAGTTAGGTAGGATTTGTATTTTACTCTAACCATTACTCACCAAGTGGTAGGCGTGTCTGAAATGAGCAGTTTAGCTTAATACCATATTTTGTCTGGATTGCTGTGACCAAGAGGGATGTATGACATGAAAGATTTGCCTATTCTTTCCCCGTCCAGTTGCAATCAACTTACAAAATGTGTGCCACAGTGACAGTGTGAATACGATGAGAAAGTAGACTAAAGGGTTGTAGATCGTTGAGACATAAGATTGTTGGATAAAAATTATTATTTATTTATCTACTTTATACTTATGGCGGTCGCTACGAGAGCAATCTCTTACAGCGAAGCATAACATCAGTCCAGTTCCATTCGACGAATGGCCGGGAATCGAACCCGGGTCCCGCGGTGTCCCGTGTCGTCAAAGACTGCCTTATGGTCACCCCAACAAATCACAGTAACGACAATGATTATTAGTGATATATGTTGTTATTGAGCTCGCAATTTGCCCCAATAACTAACTAGTTTATTTCCGTTCTAGATGTGAACAGGAAATATTTTATCTGCGAATTTATTTTACTGTAATCTGCTAGCCCTAGATAATGTGGAACTTTAACTTTGTGTTCAGATTAATTCTAAAGTTTTTTGATTTTCTTAGTAAGAGACGGGCTTTGTCATGTAGTTTCTTTATCTTTACTAATAAGTTTCAATGGAATCAGTGTTGCCAACTCCAATAAATTCAAGTCACTAGACTCAATCTTAAAAGTCGTTAGAAAGTCGCTGAAACGGATTCTATCTATTTCTACCAGGGGGCGTGTCATATAATATATATATATGTATATATATATATATATATATATATATATATATATATATATATATATATATATATATATCAGTTTAACAATAGTATTATGCAAAATACAAAACTGAGTATAAAAATTATTTTTTTTATTTTAAGTGAGCAGCAAATATTTTTTTAAATAAAATTATATGCCAATTAATTGCTCCTTACATCCTCTTTCAGAATCCGCAATCGCTCCGGTTTATAATTATTACTTAATTAATAATTAATTTTTTTAAATATTTATTTTTCTATTAATCGAAAAATATTTACATTTTATACAATTTCTGGCTTAAGAAATTGCTCTCGATTTGCTCTATCAATTAAGTACTAGAACTAATTAACTTTTGCAATATTTTAATAATTATCTTTAAACAATTTTTTGCATGGTAATCACTTCACTCCGTAAGTCGTCAGATAAGTCGCTAAATTATTTTTGTCGTCAAAACTTTTTTTTTGTCGCTTAGACTTAAGCAAAAGTCGTCATTTCTAACGACAAAGCTGCTAAATTGGCAACACTGTTTGGAATACTCTAATATTGCTGGTTATTAGGCTTATCTTCGTAAAGTCTTCAGAAGTAACTGCGCAGATCCATGGATGCGAAAGTTTGTTTTTGGGGTTTGCCACAAATGCGGCTTATTGGATTGCTACGAGACTTTCACCATCATATGGTTAGTATGCAGGTGTGCATAGCGTATATAATATCATCTTAGAATATTCTGGTAATTAGAAGTATAAGTGAAGGTACCAAAAGTGTATCAGATGCATTTTTAGGATTTTCTCTTCCCAAATGAAAAAAGGAACCTTTAATGGATCACTTCATTGCTTATCTATGTGTCCGTCCATCAGTCTGACTGTTTGTCTGTCCAAGCGCTTTTTTTCAGAAACGTAACCTAACCTAACCTAACCTTACATTGGTGTAAAAATTTCAAATTTTAAGTTTTACACAAATGGATAAGGCCCCCAAACATATTTTTTTTATTCTTAAAATATTACCCACTAATCATCAAAACCTATAGGGTAATTCAAGTCGACCTACAATTTTTAAAAGACGGCATAATGGGAAATCTTATAACATCAGGGAAGAGAAAAATCCAAAAATCAATGGTTTCTAATTCTATGTGGAGTTATATATTTTTGTAATAAGTTTGTTTTAAAGCCAGTGAAGACATAGCAGATAGTATATTTACGTTGTGAACAATTTATAATTGTAAATAGTTTAATTAGAAATTCTATGTACCTTTAAATGTTTGTGTCTAAAATGTGTACAGGACCCTCGTAGTGCAAATTCTGTTTGTATTCAACAAGTTTTTAAGTTAAACTTTTAAACCATTAAAGAATAGGTTAGGTATGAGACAAGAAAATATAAGATTTTGAACATAAATAAGGCAGTAATATAACTTGCCTATTTGCTCATATTGGTGTTTTATTAACCAGAATAAGCTACGTATGATGTATTTCTGTCTCGCTCTATAGGAAACAAATTGAGACACAGCTATACGTGACATTCATCACCATAGTGTTCTCTCTTTTACACCGTGTTTAATTTATTGCATATTTGTCTTCTATTTTTGTAGTCCTATAACCATTTCATGTTATACCATTTTACATTTCATATTTCATATCATCTACATATATAATAAAATTGTAAAAAAAACTGAGTCTGTATATTGAATATTTTTAAGTAAAATTAACAGCACCGTGCCAGCTACTAAAGCCACGTTACTTAGCCTAAAACAACAGTTTTTAGAATTTTTGTCTGACGGTTTGTTTGTCTGTTTGGCTGTGTGCATCTTCGTTGTGTACTTAGCAACGGATGCACTGATTTGGATGCGGTTTTCAGTGATGATTAGCTCGGACTAAAATTTAGGCTTGGTTTCATTTCAATCGGTTCAAAAACGAAAATGAAGCGTCAATCTTTAGATTAAGTATGTTTTCCTTCCTAATATCATAACCGGCAGAAACGATTTGTCTGCCAACACCATCTATTAGCGTTTTTAGTAAATTTTATGCTTGTATAGTTCTGAGAGAAAACAGGAGAAAAAATACCAAAAATTCCTAATTACTCAGAATTCCATGCTAACAAAGTCGCGGGCATAGCTACTTATTTTAATAAACTATTGTAATGTAAAAATTATAAAAATGTTACTTACGAGTAGAAAATTATATATTAGCATGAGGTATCGTTTGAAAAGACTTGTAATAAGGGTTTCAGAAAAATTTCATTAATTTAGGTAGTACATCTGCAGAGATATACTGTAAAATAAGGGAGGAAGAACATATTCCTTGTATGTTCTTCTACCCTTATTTTGGAAACTACTGAATTTAAAATTATGAAAAAAATGTTCTGGATATAATAGTTCTTAAGAATTTCACAATAATATAAATATCCCCCTTACTTAATTATATTAGGTACTATTAAATGTTGATTATGCTAGGAAGTCCATATTAGTGATGACTTATGATAAAGAATTTCCACTTCAAACGAGGTAAGAATCCCTTGATGTGGGAGCTACTTTCACACTTAGTTGGTTTTTGGAAATAAATGATTTAGGGCTTGTTACACTCATTTAGTTTTCAAAGCACTTTATTGTGATTGTGGCTTAGTTATTGTGTAGTTTTTTTTGGTAAACTAACTGGCTTATTTTAAAATTTTTCAGTGATTTTACAAAATTTGTTGAATTTTCTGTTATGTAATTTTTCTTTATATTACTTGATTGAATTTGTCATATTACGCAGGTTATATTGGCTCTATACTGCTCACTCTACATATTTAATGTCATTGAACATTTTTTAAATTTTATTAAAGATGTGTTCACGAAGTGTTGGAATAACCTTATGGGCTTGGTTAAGTATTGGCTGTTGCTGAGGTAAAAGGATTATTTTGGAGTTAGAGTATTCGAGAGTGTTGTATTGGCTAAGCTCTCATTGTAGCCATCTCTTTCTTCTAAGGTGCAGATTTCATGATATTCCATATGTTCATTTGGAGTTAGTTGATGAAATTAGTATTTAACAAATATAGTATTTAATATTGTTCTCATAGTTTACTTGTATGGTACAGACAGTTACGGTTGGAAATAATTTAGCATTTTTTTATTGTTCATATATTAAACGTTCTTTGTAAAACTTTTAAAAAGAATACAGTAATTAGGGTGGAATGTATGGTTGTTTGTTTCTTAATAACTTGATAAATTTTAAAGGCATTTCAGATCTTTATTACACATTTTTTCAATATAAGTCGGCTTGTGAGATTACATGATTATTTAAGGTTAGTACCATGGACCCAACAGCCACGTTAGTGTAATAGTTTTGTTAGTATGATACCAAAAATTAAAGTTATTTTGATTTAAAGGTTAATGTATTGATTTTTTACTGGAGTGCAAAGTAAAGTATAGGGTAATTTTTCCAAGTGAATGCAGAAATACCTAAATTTTTATTGCCTTCTGTAGTCTCCATGGCTTGATAGATTTTCTTGTACAAGGTGTCATCAGATTCTTAGTGTCAAATGTCACTAAATACACGTTAACAGACACTTCAGGACTGTAAGCTCGTACTTGTTGCTTATATGTATAGCTTAATTACGTATAGAATACATGCTCATCACATATATCATATTTGAAGAAGTGATTTATCTACCTAAAAACTTTCAATTAAAAAAATATTGAGAACCAATAAATATTGTGCAACAACTTAGATCGTTTGAGCAGTCTGATTTTCGTTTTTTAAAAATAATTTTATCTTTTAAGTCTGTCATTATACAGAGTTAAATATTATTTTAAATTAGAAGAATTAAGAGACTATTTGTTAGGTGATGAAATGGGCTCTCTCCAAAATGCTTTCAAACTTCTTGATAGCCTGGCCTCGTGGTTCATTTTATCACCACTAATTATTGTTACTATCACACATTGTCCCAAATTCTGAACTCGCATTTATATTTGGATTGTAAGTATCACATAGGGTGTGTTGTTTAAACTGATCATTGTGTTACTGAATATTGATGAAAAGATGTGTTTAAAAAAATTCAAAGAATGTTTGCCTTTCTTCTTAGAACTTGAGAACCAATGATATAGATTTTAATGATTTTTTTATTACTTTATAGCTTAGTAGTTATTGTGTATTATAGGTTACTTTTTGTCTTTTTAAATAATAAGGATGATTAGTTACAAATTATGTGATTAGGTTGGAGAAGCACTTGTATTTGAATCTTTTGCAGGTTTATAGATTCTTCGTTGTAAAATAGATTTTGATCAAGTTGTCTATAACAATAATGTTGATCAATAAAAAACCAATACTGACTTTTTTTTAAACAAATGTTTGGAATATAAAGGTTAATATCTTAAAACAAGTGGGAAAATAGCAGAGTATTTGTGTTAAAAATGTTTGCAGCACCATAGGTGTTAAAAATGAGAATTGTTAGTTTGTTATCTGTCAATAATAATGTATTATTGTTTTTAAGAATTGGATATAATTATCAAAAGCCATTTGTCTGGATGGTTATTAAATATGAAAAAGTTTGAATGGCAAAAGGATTAATAACCAAGTTTGTAGTTGCCAATGTCGACAATAAACACCTTGTTGATTGTTGTTCCCTTGTTGATAAGAAGTGTTTGCATAAGTGTTCTAAAAGAAACCATTGTAATTTGTAATAATTGTAAAAGAAATATTAATTATTTCAAACTACCATTAACTGTGGCTTTGCTCACATGGTTATAGTTATAAACTTATAGGGAGAAATTACCGCATACAGTGCCACTACCAACCACCTACCATTGGCCCACTAACTATCTATGTTCAAAACATTATGTTGATCCATCGCTTCATTGCGACGTGAAAGAAAGACAAATAAATACAATTTCGTATTTATAATATTAGTTAGGATTTGATCAAAATGATTTCATCCAGACAAGAGTAGCAATATTTATGCTGAAATACAAACTTTAATGTAAAAATTAAGTACTGTATTGTTTTAATGAATTATTTGAATAATTTTGATAAAAAATGTGTTCATAAATATTTTCTAATGTCATTGATCCATAATTTTCATGTATAGTTCTCTGAGCCCAAATATGTTGGTTTTTTAGTTTCTATAGGCATTTGGGCTCATCTATTGTTGTATGTCTATATTGGTGTTCTATAGTCTATCGTTTACACTTAATAATATCCACAGAACATAAAACAAGATAGATGCGGTATGTTCAGGGAACGCTATGAAAACACATGTCGCCAATTTGAAACAAATGAATTTTAAACGCGCCATTTACACTGTGGCGTACGCCCCCACCCTTGTTCATAATAATCGTGGAGGTGTTAAATTCATATCCGCATGCTTGAATCGCACATACTTATCCTGCTTGCAACAAATGTTCTAAAATTTTAGTGTTGTTTACCCATTTATCGACCGCCCACCACAATATCGAACTAAAGCAGTGTAATAATACAGATTAGTTTAAATTGTTCAATTTAATTTTAATTAAGGAAAGTATAAATGAAGGAGTATTAACAAAATATTGATTAATGAAGGAGTATTAACAAAATATTGATAATTATAAAGGTACAAAATATTTATTATCTGCATTTTACACGACAAAGTGATAATATTTATGTATGGTTATAAGACCTAAAATAGAAATAAATAATAGAAGATGAAGTAATAAAGATTATATAAAAAACAGCATTTAATTAAATACAATAACCAAAAATTGTTATTTTCCAAGGTATACCACATTTTGAAACAAGTTAAGGTTATGGACCAAAATAACATTAGTTTTAGAAAATATTTAACTTCTTGCCTGGAAATTCATATATACTTATTAAGAAAGTGACGTTTTGTCAATTGGTAATGTGGTGTTTTGATAAATAAAATAAACGAAAATTAATGTACTTCTCCAATACTAGTTTCATTAAATCAGGTACAAGATTTGCAATGAATTCAAATATCTTCGTGGATATAACTTAATTTAAAATCTTGGTTATAATTTTTATCTTAAGGAACTTAGAACTTGATTTTCAGATCGAGTTAATTGACAGTAACTATAAATACGAGAGCCTCTGTCCTTCTGCCAGGTAGTCGTTCCAATCGACGCAAAGCATATAGTCATTTCATCAATGACATGGCTGGCAAAAATTTGGTAATACTTTTTGGTGCAAATTGGAACTGTTTTTGGGTACAAATGTCTTTTACTGGACTAATTTAAATCAAAATTTTGTTATAAAAAGTGTTCTCAGCAAACTTTGCCTATCTTTCTAGGAAACTAGTTCTTCCATCAAGCGGCTTTAATCCAATTCTACTTTATAGAGGGGTTTTTAGCGTATCTAACAGGGTGTATTTCAATGAGATAACCCATAGATAATTCTTTTGCTGGCACTAAAGTGCATTTTTGGACCCCAATGAATAATGATTGACGGAGCTTTACCACTTACTAAATTAAATCTGCGACTAAAGTTTATATCATTGTGCAGAGAACAACATATGATAAAAGGATCATATCTGCATAGTCTGGCTGCCATGTCAACTTAACACCTCTAGTTATATTTTATGCTTTGGGATGATTCCAATATTTAGGCACATTTAGATATTATAATAGATTAAAATTTGTGCCCCATGAGAACTTCATTTAAATAAATAAAAATGTGCCAACCAAAGGTTTAACAACTTGCGACTAGACGAAGCTAAACACATTTTGCAGTGTTCCTATTGAAAATGTTAATTAATAACAATTATTGCTATCTTTCTATAGAAAGCGGCTTTGTCACTAAATATGTCATTTCTTGTATTATTGTTGAAGACAATTTTGCTTACTGTAGGAACCATATAAATAGCACGAGAGTTTATCTTAAATAAATGTTGTTCCATTAGCATTCAATCCTTCGATTGTTTGTTGTTAATTCTATTATTAACCTATTGATAAGGAACAGCGCCAAACAATAGAAACAATAATAAACAAGGAGGGTCTGTAAGGTCTCTTAATTTTCATTAAACATCATTTTATAAAGAAAAAAATATATGAAAGTAATTTCAGTTAATCATATTAAACGTCAATATATTCATTACCTAGCTGCATTTTTGAATTTCCAAATTGTCTATGATAACTTCATATACTACTTAGATTTATCTATAATGGTTTTAAAGTTTAAACTCGAAAATGCAATCACTTCTCTTAAATTGCTATTGCTCATTACCCACATGTGCTAAAAATATATAACCTATGTCCACCTGAACCATATGTATTATTCAAACTACATAAAATAAAAAACACTTCATTCTTTATTTTGAATCACTATTACTTGTAATTTTAACAGGGATTTATTTTTAGTGTTCCTTATGTAAAAAAGAAAAGTAAATAACTTATGGAATCAATGTAGTGTCTGTTACAACATTTAACATCTAACCTCTATGATAGATGAAATTTGCCAAAAATATATTAAAAGAGACCAGTATAAAATTTTGAAATAAGAATTTCTTCTTTTTTGTCTTAATTTGAATATGGCGACATTATTTTGTGGGATGAAGGTGTGAATAAAAAAAAATTCAGAAAAACTATGTTCTTGATTCTGAGGCATAGTTTCTTATGATTTACTTTTGTGGCAGAGTCTTGTCCAAATTATTTTGGGATCTGGATTCTGTTTGTACCGTTTGTTAATGCATACTAGTGTATATTGTGTAAGAATGTGTATCAATAAGTACTCCAGATCGGGATAAGGTTAATTTACTGAAAATTTTTCTTAAAAGTAACGAGAAATCAATATTCTATTGCCATTAAAAGTATTGACAAAAAATTTTGCGACCATGTATATTGATGTCTTGAAACAATTTTATAAAAAAAAATTTTAATTGTCAATAAATTGAGTTCGATATCAAATCAAAAGGTGATAAAACAAATTTCAAAATATAATTGTTGAAAGAATGAAAACGTTTTTTCCTTAACAATTTTTCTAGTAATATAATTGTCGATAGACGATACCGACTGAGATAAAGTTAAATTTTCCAACTTCTGTAATTTAATTTGGTTTTAATACAAAAATTTAGACACAAAAACAGTATATTTTTGTATTAGAGATTGCTTCATAATTTTTAGTTGTGTATAGCATACGTAACGAGTAAAATGATGAATGTAACTGTTATGTTTAGAATTGTGCATGCGAGGTTCAATGATTTTATGCAAATAAGTAGCAAAATAAGCCAAGGTGAAAATGAGAATCGCGTGAGGTGTTTTATGCCAAACAGGACGATGAGGTTTTAGTTTTGAATAGATCATCTTCAAACAAGGTGACAGAATAAAATTCATACTTTTTTAACTAGAGCAATAAGAATTATTAGTTTATTTAGTACTTTTTTATTGATACGTTTCTATAACTCTTTAGTTTTTTATCCATTTTCAATTAGGCTCTTTTTAAAATACAAAGGAAAGCTTCCTGAAGATTTATAATAGATTCACATACTCGATCGTTTTTCTGGAACATGTATTAATCTAAAAACTTCGTAATTCAAGCGAAACTTGAATTATGTAAGTACTCTCTTTTCGTGACAAATTAAATATGATTTTCTTTCAAAATTTTTAAGCTTTGGATAATAAGGGGCGAGTTTTGAGATTACCTATTACTAACGAGCCATAAATGTGTTTGGTGATGTAGGTCCCTCTGTTTCTTCATTAATTTGGTAAATTTTTATACATTCATTTTGTACTTTTGCAATGATTTGGCTTTAATTTTTCGTCCTCCGTCTTTAATAGGAGTAATAAATTTGGAGCCATGATGTTTATACAATTTTTAGGATTCTATACCTCAATAGGAAAAACGGAACTCTTATAAGATTACTTACGTACTAAACTTTAGAGATGTTCCTTCTATCATCACTGATGAGTTATTGTTGGCATTATTTCCACAAAATATCACACCGCATGTATTCAGTCTCCTTTCTGTTCACTTTAAGACCCCACCTTTCTAGTGCCTGTTGCCATGCATTTAGTTGTTCATGTACTTCTATCTGAGTTTCGGTAATAAGAACTATATCATCAGCGTACAGAAGTGTCCAAGGTGCAGATATTTGCAGATGTTCCGTGATATAATTCATAACTAGATTAAACAATAACGGGCTAATTGTGGATCCTTGGTGAATTCCGACCTTAACTTCAAATTTGTCAGTCTGGCTTGAGAGGCTACTAACCCTTGTAGTTATTCCTTGGTATAGATCTTTAATCAGGGATATGTAATGTTCCGAAACTAATCGTGATCTCAAAGTTTGCCAAAACAGATCTGTAGGAACGCAATCAAAAGCTTTTTCTAGGTCGATAAATGATATAGGATAATCGATAATAGGATAATCGATATAGGATAACCTATAATAAAGGTATAGGTCTTTCTTCCATCTTTCTTATATTTTTCTGTCAGAATCTTCACACTGTGTATTACATCTGTCGTTCCTATTCCGATAGTTAGGGGTAACTTTGACCATTTGTTTAGTCTGCGGGGATAATTTCCCCAATTTTTAGTGTATGGGATGTCAGTTTAATACCACGGTAGTTGCTGCAGTTTGCCACATCCCCTTTGTTTTCATAGAAAGGGATTATGCTGCACATGGCAATTTTAGGTATGTGAATTTTTTTTAAATTCCATATATAGTGTGGGGTATTGGTTAAAAAAGGGAATAATAAGAGCCCCAAAATAAATTTTTCATAATTTGAGGTAGTATACCTTCACAGATATACTGAAAAATATGCAAAATATAATATGTTCCCACCCTCTTTTTGCCGAGATTACTAAGGGAAAATATTATCTTCAGGAAAATATATACCCTTAAATCTTTGTAAGTGCAGAAATGTGTGTGGAAAGATTTTGACGTGAAACGTCTTTCATTTCGTTGACAGGGGGGCAGTCACTTGCATAAACCATATGTAACGAAATAAGTTATGGCAAGATGGCTTATAGCTTTAGAAGTATAGCACCTACCGGCATTATTTTAGTACAGTAATTTAGAGGATAGAAGCCATTACTCGGTAGTATATATGTCGCTGGCGTAAATGGCGCTGCAGTTGGGTGCAGCACGACTCATTCAGAACTAAATTTACCATAGCGCGTCGTGTTTAAGTAGTGATTGCTCAGCAGTTCATTGATCGATTCGAGCAGGAGTGGTTCTGTTTGACAGAGCTCACGACGTTATAATAGGTGTACAGACAACTTATATTTGTGACCATTAGAAGTTGTAGAATTAAATAAAAGTGTTGTTTTTGTTGAAATTTGATGACTGCTCTAACGGCGCTAATGAGTATGGTACATAACGTACAAAATTGGCATGCAAGAGCTCGGGTAGCAAGAGAGAGAGATTTTAGCCCTCGACGACCTGCTTTCACTTCGCCGAAACGTGTTCGTCTTCACAGGGTACGTGTTAGATGAAGCCTGATCTACGAGCCTGATCTGCGGCGGGTTCAAGTGGCCTAAGGTAGTTTCGAGCACCACTATTTGATGGAACTGTGGCTGCAATGGTGGCAGAGAACGAGACCACCTCATCAAAATTCTCAAGTAGGAGCCATGCTACACCCGACAGTAACAGTAGTAGATCCCAGTTAGAGCAGATTATGCATGCGCCGGACTAGGGCTGATTGAGGAGAGGCTCCTTTCCCCAAGGTTGCCGTACATGCAAAGACGATGGTTGCGATATGCAGGACGGCATTGTGGGGCAAGTAGTTAATATTCCGGTTGACGTAAACAACTTTGTGCAAACCCATAAGTACGCTCAAGACGTTTCACATACTCCACTGCGGCTGCGTCCCTGATACAACCTACCCAATTTTTTTAATTTTATTTCATTGCAGAGAACTTAAACGACTCGTATTCTCCAAACGACTATATTTATTAGAAACATAACATGCTATGCAAAACAAAGAACTTCAACTTCAAAATTATTCTATTTTCTTCATTATTTATTTTGGCAATTAACCAAGTGTCATTTTAAAAAAAATAGTTTTGCTGCTTAAAGCTTGTTTATGGATTTGTACAAATCACGCCGGTTTGGCTTTATGTTTTCAGTTTAAAGTTTTATTGACTTTTTTATTTTGGTATAACTTCTATTTTTTAGTTGCCTTTGTTTTAAGTTTATTTGCATATGAATAATTTTGAAATCTCTATGTGTTTGATGAATCCTTGTGTCAAATTCAAGATGTTGTATAGTTTCAAAGACATGCTCAAAAATGGCTTTGCCTCAAGTGGTAACAACTAAAACCATCTAGAATAATTTAATTTATTTTGTTCCCATGTCCTGTTAAACTCTGTTGTTTGTTATACCGCTTTATGCTATTGACTTTTTATTTTGCGGCATTTGTTCTTGTGTCAATGCGTTTTATTGTTTTTTTGTTTTTGTGTAAATTGTTTTAAAAATATTTATTATTATTCCAAAAATATCTTCTTGTAAGTGTTTGCTAACCATAGAGAACATTTTTGGAAAATTTTTTTTTACCCCAAATATTTAGAGGCGTTTGCCTTGAAGATTATTTCAGATTTTGGCATTCGTAATATTTCTTTTTATTATCTTAACAGTGAATAAAAATAATTTTATGGAGTAGAACATGTTCCAAACACACTTAAATACATGTGAAATTAAACAACAAAATGATCCTATTCAAATTTTTGGTTTATCAAGTAAATATGTTGGCTTATGTATCTTTGAATTCACTAAATAGTCATCACCATGGTGTGTTGGGTTAAGACGTACGGCTGTTGAGTGCGCGGCACACCATAGGGACCCGGGTTCGATTCAACCTTTCTGGCAACCATTTTTCCATATGAGATCTTCTTCATCTCACGTGGACACGACAACAACAAGTCACTAAAAGCTTAGGACTTAGAAACAACAAAACAACAAGTCACTAAAAGCTTAGGACTTAGAATGATCGCTATAGCTTTCCTATACATTTTAAGTAAGCTTTTGGAAACCCTGGATATTCATTATTTTAGGTTCTTAGCTGGTTATTTTTGTTACTGAGAAAAAAATAGGAGTATATTTGTGATAACTTTTATTGGAAAATCTTTATTTCAAAATTTAATAAATAAATATGTACTAAGTAATTTTTGAAGAAACCAAATGATGACACAAATAATTCGTATCTTACATAAAACGTCATACAATACATGTCATGTATTTGTATGATGTTTTATGTAAAAGATACTGAAGCATGTCCGTACTAGCTCACGCAAGTTCTAAACTGTTTGATACGTTGCGTACTGTCGGCTGTCCCATGGAGGTGGGGAAATGTTACACCATGGAATGAGTGAGTGAAAAATTACATATTTTGAATTGACGTAAGTGGGGATATTACAGTACTGGCTCAAAAATGTTACAAAATTTGGTAGACAATACTTGAGAACTTTTACCACTAACCTTGACAGACAAACGGACATATTCCATTTTTTCCTTTATCTTCTACTTCTGTATATTTTTCCAATTCACTTTTCTACTTTTGCCTTCATATATGAATAATCAGATATGGTCTGTATCCAAGTTTACTCTCCGAAAAACTTATACTTGTTATTACCAGGGCTACAATGTCAAATTATAATTTTGTAATTCGTTCTTTATAATGTTATGAAATTAAGCTTATACTTGTATGTGATCAAATTAGTTTAGTTAGAGGATAAAACATATACTTTAAATTCTTTTATCATATTCAAGAACATAGCTAATGCTTAGAATGGGGTCTATGTGATATGTGAACACATAAAAAATTTGTCAATGTACACAATTAAATATTATCTAGTTTTAAAATATATTGTAATAAAGGAAAACAAGGTGTCTTGTTCGCATTTTCAGGGATTCATAGCCGAATACCGAAAAATGTAATCTTTATAATTCATGCATCTTCACGTTTGTCTGTCCATTTATTCATCTGAAGGTTACAGCATCATAACTCTTTTAATTTAAGTCTGATTGTAATGAATTTTTCAGCAAGACATAAAATGATTACCCTAATACATAGAAATAAAGAAATTACAATTAAAATTTTTTTTATGGACTCTCCATACAATGAATCCAGTGATGAGAAATGTTTTGCAGTTTTATAGAAAATTTGTTCTAAAATTCAATCGAATATGTTAAAAGTATTTTTTAGTTACGTTGTGTCCATCGTAAGATTCATTCAAAGTGTCAAAAGGTGCGTCTCCTCTCCTTTAAGTTTTTAAGTATGCACGTGAAAAATCTGAACAAAATCACGATAGTGGCATTCAGTACATTACAATTAATAAATTGAAAAGACATAGGTAATTAATTTATTTTTCTTACGGCTGTGAAAAATATGCTATACTATACACCAAGAAAAAATAATATTAATATATGTCACAGTTTAATAAAAATATAAATACCCTTCATTGTTTTATGTTCCTAAGTGAGTATGGAACTCTAATAGTGTGAGCTCTACTCACATTTAATAGGTTTATTTATTATCAAATTCTTTTCTCAAATAACGTGGGAATTATAAAAATAATGTACTGCTCTTTGTAATAATGTGTGATTAACGATAAACTGACGATAATTTTTTTATTTATATTTTGTTTTGCACTTCGCTACTCGCATGTGCAGTGAACATTTTTTTGTCTACAACTAATGGTTTCTCTTAGATCCTACTACCTATCGCAGGCGTTTTTGAAAAGACCCAAAGATATCTTAGTAAATTATGGGAATCTCAATAGTTTTAATGTTATCTCTCCATTTTTTCGAAAACTTCGAGGAATATATATATATATATATATGTATATATGTATATATATATATATATATATATATATATATATATATATAAAAACTGCATAGCTATATTAATGTTTGTATTAACTAATGGTAAAAGTCAGGCGTTTATCATATCACTGTTTCGTATGTGTTTTGTCTTTCAAACTGTACCAGTTTGTTCACATATCATTACAAAATAATTATGTCATTGTAATGTTACCAATTAAAATTTTAGTCACCGATTGTTTCAGTAATCATTATGCTATGTTTATTGTATACAGCACGCTAGCACGCTTTTCTATTTGTTTAGCAATGTTTTTAAGGTCAGTATGCAAAGTGAGAAAGAGGAGGCTTACATGCTAAAAAGGGTCCTTAAATTAAATATTATAAATAAAAATAAATAATAGTTCAGTAATATACAATAATAATTTTATTAAGAGTAGAATAATAAAATAAGATAAGATAATTATAATCCATTCGTTGAAAAATGTAATGTAAGTAATGAATTGAGAAAGGATGAGGTTTAGTTTTATTATTATTATTATGCAAAGTAAGATAGTATCTAGGAGATCTCCATGTGGCAGTCCTTTGCAACTTTCTACAGATGTATATTTTTAAAATTTTTTATATTTTTCTATATTTTACTAAAAAAATTCACTAAATACTTATCACTAGCCCAAAAAATTGCTTGCACAGAATGTCTGAAAAATTCAACATTAAGTCTACAATAATAAAATATATTAATATAATATCAAACTGATATATGAGTATATTTTATTTTATTATATTTATTACAATATAATGGTTCACTTGACATTATAAAAAATATAAATCTGTCAAATACAAATTAAAAAAAAATTATTGAAATGGCAACACTCAAAATTGTTTAAGATACATAGAATATTGACAGGTCCACAAGCATATTTAGAGCAAAGAAGAGTCATGTAAATATTCCAAGTTTAAGGGAAAAAAAATAAAATTATTATCAAGTCTGAGAGGATAATATAAATATACTTATATCTTGTTATTAGTGATAAATAACTTTCTACATATGAAATATTAAAAATATGGAAATAATAAAACAAAATTTAAAATATCAATAGAAATAGGTAAATAATCGCCGCCGTGGTGTGTTGGATTGATTACAAGACGTATGGTTTTTGACAACGCGGCTCCCCGCGAGGACCCAGGTTTGATACCCAGTCTTTCATCGAGCAGGGCTAGACTGGATTTATGGATGGCTGTATGAGATTGCTCTCGTAGCAACAAGTCCACCATATGTATCAATTAGATACATTAAAGTAGATAAATAAATAAATAATAAGGGAAACAAGCAATGTAAAAATATCACATTTGTGTGAGGATACAAAGGCATCATATTAATACCTTTCTGTTCATATGTCCTCCGTGTTGTCTTATTTACATTGTTGGAAATAATATTTATCTATTTAAAACTGTTGTTTTATGGACAAGTGTTCATTTACATTTTCATCTGTGTCTTGTTTTTAAAAATAGAAAATCACTTTTTAAATTCATAAAAATTCAATTTTTTCTTTAAATATTTGTTCAATCTTTTGCTTCAAATATTTCTACTGCATAAAGTCAGTCTCTGTTATTTGAAAACCTTGTACATAAAAATTTTATACGGTAAGCAATCAAAGTTGTTTACCAACATTTTTATTTTCGTAGTTAGTCACTAGATACGATATTTAATAATAAGAATTTGTTCGTTTTACAAAAACAATTTTTTTCATCGAAAAAACTTAAATCTTCATTTAAAAAATTTGTGATTTGCATATAAAAACCTTAATAAAGTGATTTCTCAGGAATTTTTTTGCATATTTTTATACTTTATGCATATATCTCACATAAAATTTCATTTTGTGTTCTAATAAACTCGAGTTAGTTCCAAGGGTTTGAGTGCTAAGTGAACACGAATGTTATAAATACATCATGGTTTAAATGTTTCACCTCTAGCCCTGTTCATTAGAACCAAGGTTGAAACGTAGTGCTTTCCATTAGTTGCTAAATGAATACTTGATTAAAATATTTCATATGCCGAATTGTTTTTATAGGCTTTGAGTGCTTGGTTATTTTTGCTTATTCCAGATGCCTTACATCATTGTGTTATATATACTGGTTTAAGTTAGATATATGCCTTTAATATGACGATAGATACCCTGTATATTGATTTATAGAATACAAACATATTTAAAAAACAACTGTTACGTAGATTCTAAGTCAGTTCATGGATTAGGAATCTACATAACAGTTGTTTTTTAAATATGTTTGTTTCGATGCTACTAATTGTTGAGATATTGATGCACTATTGTTATTAGCATTTGGCTGCTGTGTCCTTAGCTTAAACGACATTTGTAATTATATGTATTAAACTTGTTTAGGTTAATTATACAATTATTAAATTTGATTAAGTTTTAATTTGATATAGTTTATCAATTGTTTTTAAGGATTAAAATATGTTAATACTGATAGTCTTTTTGTTAATATAAATGTTTTTTTTATAATTTTGAAACAAATTTACTTATTGATGTGTTTATACAAATTGTATATAAAATTGATAGTATGATTTATATATTTTTTAATGAGCCACATTGTTTGATACTTTATTTAGAAAAAAATGGTTTTGAATGTTTTATCACGTTATGATTGGTTTTATTGGATATATTTTCAGAGAATGCCAACTCAATCTCTTGATTAATGCTAAGTCTAAAATCGTCATTGACAGCTCTTATTTCATCAGATTTTAGATAAGTTCTATATCGTATTATTAATCCAGCTGTCTTCAATTGTAAAGTTTTCAGGAAAACAAAAAGAATTTCTACAGTTTTTTACTGTATTATTTGTAAAAATACTGCATATTCACGTGAAAAAATATATTTCTTTCGTCTTTCTTATTTACTTTTTTTTAATTACTGGTGAAGACTTCATTAACGTCAATGTGTTTGTCAATAATAAAGCTGTTTAAATATTTAAACTATGCATTTAACTTTTTTATAGTTCAACTTGGTTATGTTCATGATGTATGCAATATTCAATATTCAATTCATCTTTATTATAATTTTTTCACTTAGGGTAATTCCAAAATATTTCTTTTTCCATTTGCGGTATTCATGACTGCTCAACTCGGTAGAAATATGCAGAATAGTTAGACTATTCCATAAGTCAGAATTTATTGCATTTTGTTACGATGTGGTATTTAACCACTCAAAACTGGTTAACAAAGCTATTAAAATAAAATAATTAAAATAATTATAGGATGCAAGACTTACATGGAAATGCTATATTTTCTATTGGTATATTGAATATGTGGGTAAAAAAGTTAATGAATTCATATAAGTTGCGACCAACTGAATCGACCAGGAAATTGTCATCATCCTATAAAATAACAATATTTTTTACTAAATAGTGTATGCAAACGTTCTGTATATTGATTACATAATTTAGGTGATAACCCAACATATCTATCGCAGAAAGTTTGTGCTAGGGTTCTATTTTAAATGAAGTCTTTTTATATATAGAAAACAATATGATGGATCACTTTTGGCAATCATTGTTGCTCTAAATTTTGACAGATTCAGATTTCTATTTGAAAATAAAATTATATATGTATTATTCACTATGTGAATAATACTATATTAATAATTATTGAATTATATTGTAATGAAATTAAATCACCTTTTGATGCAATGGTGATTGGGTTGTTGAGCAGTTGAATAGAGTGGAAAATTCAGTAATTAACCTTTTTTTAGACAAAAGTTTATAGCAGCCTGGGATTCAGCTTTTCTTTTTTCATCCTTCTTTTCTACTCTAGAATATTTTTACCGTTAAGTATCAAATGTTTCAAAAGTTTAAGTATCAAAATTAAAGTGTGAAGGAGGGGAATGTTCTACACTCCCATTGGCGGAGTTCATATTGATAACTATACGGTGGTTATACACTTCAAGGTCTTGTTTTATTTTTTTAATACAAGCAGTGTAAAACTAGGATATGAATCCTCCGTCTTCCTCTGTAGCTCAGCCCCCTCTTCTTTCCATCTTTCCCAATGAGGCAACATAGAAAGAACTCTAGTTCGAAAGAAATATACACTTTGTAATTGATCAGTAAGTTTATGTATAATCTAAAATAAGAATATAAGAATAGTGTTAGTTTAATGTTAAACTAACACTATTCTTTGGACTTGCGTATTTAGTCCAAAGAATAGTTAGTTAACTGATAGTTAGCTTAATGATTTACTAGACGTACTGATTTATTTCATGGCATATTATTAAAAATATCAGAAAAATCATGGTTTTTACAACAATTAATTTTAATGTCTCAGTATGACTAGTCCCTCCAATGTTGTTATAACCAATTTCAACTGTATATTGGTTTTCATATATTATTAATCATAAAATGGTATTTATTTGTATGGAACCTTTTCTGATACTTCCTGTAAAAGTTTCTGGTTATCAATAGGGTAAACGGGAAATGTTTAGTTTCGTTATTAACCATATCTTGAACGAAGAGTTATTGTGGCCAGTCTGGCTATCCGTGCCATTTTTTTTGTAACGAGTACAGTGTTTGGTGAACTTTTTCTATGGTTGTTTTTGATTTTGAATAGAAGAGAGGAATTTCTTGGTGTAACTTTAAAGCCTATCATAAACCTCTACATATTTCTATACTTTTAAAGGATTCCTTCTAGACAATTATCCATATAGAGCATACGTCACAGTGACCGTAGACAACTCTAAATAAGTTAGTAACATGAAGCACATATGCATTAAACATATCATTGTACTGTATTTTCTTCAATTTCTAGCTATGATGAAATCTAAAAAGGTAATTTCATTAAAGTTTTGCTACCATATGAAGGGCATTTATCAATAGTAAAAGTGGCACCATCTCCTATGTAACCTATTATTGTAATGACCATGTATATATGTTAACAGCATTCCACAGCCTTATTAATGTGTCAATAATAATATTAGTGATCAAAGTTGTTATTGCTGACAGTTGTCTATGTGTTTATATAACACAAACCCAACTAATATGAGATGACAGCTATTAGTTATATGTATGCATATTTCAGCTTTTCTACCTTCTGAAGTTATTACTACTTTCTGTAGCGATTGTGTTTTAATTATTATGCTTTATTTTTTGTTATTATTCACAATGAATTCCAGTTCCTGTTATACATTCTTTTTCTTGCATTATTCTTTCTAGAATTATATTTCTAGTAGTTGTCAATTAAATTAGGTGGAATAAGAGCTATTTTATGGAGTATTATTGTTAATTTTTTTGGGCCTTCTTCACCAGATGGACGTCCAAGGGGATTTTTTGTAAATTAATTAGTGACACAATATTATATAGACATGTTACTAGTGCTGCACAAGTTATTTTCAAAAGTTTAGTGACGTGTCTCATCCGCAATACGACTCTCTTTTATATACAAAATGTTTTGGACTCTTATCACTTTTGACCAGGGGCCACATTTTTTGGTCTTTTTATAAAGGTTTAAGTTATTGAGTATAACGTCATTGAAATTAACCCATTGGATGGCATTTTAGCTATTGATTCTTGAGATTTTCCAAAAATACTTGCACTCGGAAAATGCCTGTACTGTGTGTGTAAAAATTAATTTATGAATTACGAAGAACTACCTATCCCTAGTGGCAGATATTTATAACAACAATATTCATTGTTTTGTTGTTGGGTGAATTTGATTGGGTTGCGTGAAATAAGGAACTCTTAATTCTTCCCAATGTCTGTTCGTGTTTGTCTGTCAGTCACAAGTGTTATATTTTTAAAGCCATTTGAATAAAATTTTACATAGTCAAAATATGTTAAATTGAATGGACCAGTCGTATTGAGTCATTAAAACTGATTGTCATAAAAATGGTATTCTTTTTTAAATTATGCAGGTTCATTTCAAGAATATGAAGAAAATTCATAAATATAATAAGAAACATTTTTATTAAAGAAAGGAAATTGACATAAACATAATACATTTATTTTAATATATACTCTGTAATTTTTTTCAGGAACTTCAGACCATTTCAACAAAGCTTGTTTAATCTACTAAACACAAGGTGTTTAGTTATTATTACGCACTTCATTTTCATAAATCAGAGATATTTTATTTTCTCTTTTTACTTCCAAGTAGTCCAAATTGTTGAACGTTGATGTTTCACTCTTTAATTTTGATGTTATAAGTGACATCTCCCATGTTCTTTTATTAAATTTTTATTTGATGTTTCACTCTTTAATTTTGATATTATAAGTGACATCTCCCATGTTCTTTTATTAAATTTTTATTTGATGTTTCACTCTTTAATTTTGATATTATAAGTGACATCTACCATGTTCTTTTATTAAATTTTTATTTGATGTTTCACTCTTTAATTTTGATATTATAAGTGACATCTCCCATGTTCTTTTATTAAATTTTTATTTGATGTTTCACTCTTTAATTTTGATATTATAAGTGACTCGTCCTCTATATTAAAATTGTTCCTTTTTAGTCACATGTTATGATTCCGTAAAATTAAATATCTACGAATAAATTAGTACGTCTAGTATATCAGCTATCAACGAACTGATCAATACTATTCTTTCGGCTGTGTTGCGCGTGTATCGACATTAAACAATATCGTATATTACCTTTCATAGTATGGGCTCTAAATACTCTTTAGTGTGTAAATTAGCCATTCCCGAAAGAGTTCTCGAGTGACAGATGTGTGATGTCAGTGAGTCACTATTACCCATATAATTCTCCCAAAAATCTATGCAAAAGAAGTCGCTAAATATAGCGGTATATTATTATTAGCAATATTGTAGTAAGCGGTATTCCAGATAAGGCTATTATATGGGATCCAGCTAGGATCTCTAATTTTCGCCATTATGGCTAACACGTTGTTATAACCAATTTCTATTATGTTTCAAATAATATTTAGCATGATATTTAAGAAAAAAACCTTTTGTTTATACATCTCCCCATAAATGTAAAATTGGTGCCATTGGATAGATCTTTTAAAATGATGTTGAGGTTTTATTTACTATTTTTAAATTTTAATTCTCGTGTGCGGCATATTGGACTTCAGAGCTAAGTGCAATGAGTGAAATTAGAAAGGGTTTGACAAATTTTAAATGAAAATATTTTGGTTATCTTGCTTCAACAAGTTTTGGAGACCTAGACAATTATAGAATCCTACCTTGTGTGTTTCGACTCGCAATGTTTGTTTCGTAGGGACAAGAAAAATCTGACGGTAGGAAATAATTATTTTGATCCATTTAACTATAACGTTTCTCCACAAATCCTGGGAGGTGGTAAAAAGGGATCATCATTCGTTATCTGCTCTACCACATTTTTGACATTTCCTTTCAGTGTTTATGTAAATAAAGGACTTGGAAAACAGAAAAAAAGATGTCATGACTTTACCAACAGTAGAGAATTATGGTACTCTATGTGTGATCTGATGTGGACTTTGTCAGTCTTGGACTTTGTCAATAATTATAGAAAAATTTATAAAAATAAGTGCCAAGGCAGGTACGCTTACTTGAATGTACTCTAGAAAAGATTTTGTATATTTTAATATTTTTATGACTTTACCAACAGCCCCGTAGACAATTACAGTACTTTATGATTTTAAGCCATTAATCTAATATTTTTATGACTTTACCAACAGCCCAGTAGACAATTACGGTACTCTATGTGTGATCTGACATGGACTTTGTCAGTCTTTTATTTATGTCACTGACATAATAAAATTGCTGTTGGTAAAGTCATAAAAATATTAGATTAATGGATTAAAATCATAGAGTAATAATTATGGAAACATTTATAAAAATAAGTGCCGAGCCAGGTGCGTCAACTTGAATATGCTCAGAAGAGTTTTGGTATATTGTTTTAATCAATTAATCTAATGTTTTTATAGATATACTGTTTTAATTTAATTTTGCATTTTGTATATTTTTGATATTTCAATTTATACATTAATGTTTCAATTCCATCTTGTTAAAATTGCATGTTACTCATTTTAAACTGTTTGTGATGGCGAATAATATTATTGTTTTGCCATTCTCATTCAGTTTAATAAACAATAATGTAATCAGCAGTAGGTTCCAGATATATACTGTGTGATTCTTATGTAAATATATTTGTTGTTACTTGCCATGTTAATAGTGGGGGTAAGAATTCTGAGCGCAATTTAAAATTATATTTACTGATTAAATAACCAAATTGCATTTTGTTGAATGGTGGTCATTCATTCTATGATTTCAACCTATGTGGAGCCTTTCTTAATTGATTCATAAATGTATATGATGATTTATCTATATATATGAGCTATGATGAGCCTATCTTATTTTTTAAAATATTTTGATGTATATAATCAATTCTCACTATTTGCAGAGGTTGCATTTCTGAAAAATGTCGCAAATACAGAATCTACGAATAGCGAAAGGAAATTTGTATGGGATATATTCAGAGGGTTTAAAAAAACTATTCTTAAAATAATAATATAATTTTCAAGTAGAAAAAACAAAAACCAACATTACGGTGAAACAAAACATAGCATTTTGTTTACCTACCGAATATGGTGCTTTAAACCTAGTAGTAAACCTGGATTGTTATTATATCCAGCTATAAAATGGTGATGATTTTCCTTTTCTCGCTTGATTGCTTTATTCAGTCCACAAATTCAAGGCTGTTTCCATTTTTTCTGTGGCTGAACCACTGGATTTGGACATTTGGATGTTTCAGACGTTATGTAATATTTCTTATTTTTATATGAAATATCTCAGTAGTCTATGTAAAATTATAAAATTGCATAACATAAACATTGAATGAAAATATCAAAGTATTTTGAAAAAAAAACCACCGTGCTTGTCGCTGCTCCACACGGCTAATGCTATGAATACTTCTACGAATATTTCTTAAAAGACAAGTGTACTGTGAGTTCATTTGTTATATTGTGAATACTTAGTACTTGTTGCAAACATTTTAACTTTGAATCATGAGTCCATAAATACTGAATTTATTAACACTCTATTTCAACTTTCTTTACTTTGCTGTAGTGTGTTGGGAATACGTAAACTTTATCTGTTTTCGCTAAATAAATTTTGTACAGCTCATAAATAACGATAAAATAATACATATTTGCTAAGAAATAGTTCAAAGGTATCAAAATAATAATCGATCTAAATATTGATTTAAAAGACATTGCCTGTTGGAATGATGTAGTATTTTTAACCATCTTTGTTTACATTAATATTGTATTCTTTTTTTATATTCATAGTTATGTATGGCTTGTTTATCATGTTTTGATTACTTTTCTTATATTAATCATTCTTATCATATTATGTTTACATGTATGTGTGTGTTATACTCTTGGCATAAAGTCAGCTGTTATCAAATCCAGGGCTGTTAAAAGTTTTGAAAGTATTATTAATTACGTGACTGGTTTACATAGTTCAAGTTTATTGAAAAATGTGACGGGCCTCTACTTTAAGCGAGTAAGAAGTGTTTCTTTAATTTCTTATCTATGCAGTTCACATACATGTTAATGGAATTTTCTTTTGTTTTCTTTTAGGAACAAATTCAGTCGTAAATTATGTAACAGAATTAATTTATATCGGTTTTGATAAAAAAATTTTTGAAATAAAACAGACTGTGAACCTCTGTGAATAATAAAACTCTGTGAATAATGAAGTGTTTCTGTAGTTGTGGGAGTTAGCTAGCTATATAGGGCTTGTCCCTAATGACAAAATATTGGAAGAACTTTTTATTGAAGCTTCGATCAAATATTAAATTTTTTCGAACTGTGTTTCAAAAACTATAAAATATTTTCTAGAACTTGCCGCATTAGCTAGATAGTGTTGCAATTGGGTCCTTTCCTTAATATTTAGTTAGACTACCCAACAATTATTTCTGTTCTTCACAGAAGCAATTCTCAATAAAGATCTGTATTGTCAATATTTCCACACTGATGTTCTAATGTTGACAGTCGAAACAATGATATTGAAAATGGCACGGTGTCCAGTAGTTAATCGATTCTTTCTGTATGAATACTGCTATTTGTTGAATATTATTGGTTGCTGCAAGTACTAAGTTTGCTGTATAAGCTTATGGGAATAATACATGGACACGTATATGGTTTCAGACTTATGTATTTATATTATGTTTGAACATTTTTAAGTAACTGGAAAGATCATATACATCTTGTATATAAGTGACGGTTGATATTTGACAAGGATGGCCATATAGTATAGGTGCTATATCGTCATCCTTACGTAGAAAATGGATATATATTGTAAAAATATTTGTACATATTAATATACAAAGAGTAGGTTATCTAACTTACTCCTCGTCATCATAAAGTGTATATCAGCATACAGGAGAATAAAAATTGTGAACAAAATCCATATTCCTGGAAATAATTTTGCAACATTTATTTTTTTTTAATTTTGACATTGTGTTATACTAAACTAAGTGTAAGAATATATCCATAACATTTCATCCATTACTTCCATAGTTGGATGAGGAATATGAGAAATTTTTTAATAATACATTTATTTTCACGTCACAGAATCATACGTGTATAGTTTTAATCGGTAACATTATGTACATATGTTTGTATGAGGTGTCATTTACTTGATGTGATTTTTTTTCAATTAAATATCATTATTTGATGTAAACATGTTAAATCTTAACGTAATAGGTCTCAAAAATTTCAAATGAAAAGATCCAAAAAATATGTATATTTTGGAAACAATTTTAAAAAATAAAAATACACTAAATGGTTAAAATTGGTTGCACAAAAGTGACTGGATTGTAACATAAGATGAGCAAGATGGTAAGGGAAGATTATTAACGTGTTGGATGAAAAGCAGGGGTTTCTCTGATGTAAAACAGGTGATGCTTTTGTGTTACTTGGTGCTCGGATAATTTATATAACGAGTGCTGCATTCCTGACAATTTTTTAGTCTGATGTGTACTTTGAAGAATAAAAAATGAGCTATCTAAAGACTGTATGACATATGGGGAAAACATGTGACAATAGTACAAACAGATGAAAACAGCCGATTATGTTTCTGATTGGGATTCACCACACTTGACCACAATAGCAGAGGACAGTGCGATTGTAGAACTTCTTAATGTGCAAACTCTCAATCATTGTTTGGCTGTTGCAGTCTACACATGGAGAAGAATTATATTTAGAACTGCTATAAAAATAATTTAATTGAGTGCAAAAAATATTAATTGTGATTGGTCATACCAATTTTTGATAACCGTCTTTTTGTATATGTACTTAAAGGATAAATGTGTAACCTGCAAACTGTATCTGCGGTTGCTTTTGCATTAAAGATTTTAACTGATGCATTTTACTGAAAATGTCAATGCACAAAAAATGGTAGTTTTGGTAGAGAAAAGATTATTTAAATCTGTCCAGAAGTTGCTCAGACCAAATAATGCTATCTGATTACTTAATAAAGGCAATGAGCCCTCTATATAATACTTCAAATGCTGAAAAGTAATCCTAGATTAAACACACACAATCTAGTTTTAGTTTCCATCAAGAAGGGATAAATTTTCACAGAGAGAGCCAATTCCTTGTTGGGAATGGAAGGGATACTCTTGCTTTCACTAAAGCCGGAAATTCAATAATATGTGTATAAGATTTCAAGTCTTCACTTTGGTTGCAACTATACAAAAATCATGTATAATTGAAAGAATGTTATGTCTGAAATGAGATTTAAAATTACATTAATGCAATTAGTTTACATGTGTCTAAAATGAGGTATAAATTTATATTATATAAAATGAGGCTTAAATTAATATTAATGCAATTACTTTATGTGTCTGAAATGAGTTTTAAATTTATATTAATGTATTAACTTTATATGTGTCTGTAATGAGGTTTAATTTATATTAATGCAATTACTTTATATGTGACTTGGTCTCACTGCCTCTATTCGGGGCCTTATCTTGCAAATATAGGGTCATAATATGACTCAAAAAAGAAAACTTGTCACACTTGTTAGAGTCAGTTAGTTTTAATAATGGAATGTTCGCATATTATTATATGTAAGTAAAGATAGGAGGCAGCAGTGGCCGGCTTATCAGTGAATGTGATAAAAGTTTTATCATACAATAGAATTGAATTTACAATAAACATTATTCCATATCTCAGGGCTGTAGGCTTGATTGTCGTTAACGGAATTAGTATGGTTGTGAAGCCTGGCCTGTGTCGCTGTGTAAGACATATGATATATGGTATGTGGAGTAAAGGGTTTGAGCTTGATCACAGTAAGAGGGCTCAAACTAGATTTGGACATAAATTATATTTTGTGGTTATGTACTTTCTAATAGAAATGGAAGTTTCAAATGCTCACTGCTATAACATTTACTGTCATTTGAAGTTGAGCCCTTTAAAGTCTTATCAGATAAAAATGTAAAACACACAGAAAGATAAGATAAAAATGTTACATGTATTATGAAAACGTGAAATGACTAATTTTAAATTATAACAAGTAAGAGATGCTGTGAATATAGTGTATATCAATAGAGAACAGCCGGTCTTATCATTTTTGGCGGGATGTGATTTGATATCTCCGATAAATGTTGGTTCAATACCCTTCATTTAAGTATTTTTTGGATTAATATGAAAGCTAGTATAGTGGATTGCCCTTTTTCTGGTTCTGTAGCCAAATGAAAAAAACGGAACTCTTCTAACTTCATCCTATTCATCCATCCATCATCTAATTGTATGTCAGCCATTTTCTTGGAGACTATTGGCACTATATAGATGAAATTTTGATGGTATGCGCTATATAGATGAAATTTGGATGGTAGGTGTCTTCTATGAACTGTTGTACAATGAAATAATGGGATTATGAAAAAAATAATGTTAGGGGTGGCGTCCCATATATTTAACAGAGCGATAAAAAAATCCAGTGCACACAGGTGAATGAGGTATCGTTCGATAGGTCTTAAAAATAATATATAGGTTCCAAAATAACTTTCTTTCAAGTTAATAGTTGGTAAGATATGTACTTCTAAAGTCTTAAAAAGAGTGTCCCCCCTTTAATTTTTCAAGTAACATGTGTAAAATTCTGGAAAAAATTAAAGGTAGTAGACCTTCATTTTTTTTCAGAACTTAGATAAACTTTCATTGAAATTGGTTTGAATAAGATTTGTTGTGTAGTTTTTGAGATATGAGATATTTTCGGCACTGACCGCAGTAATAGGTCTGTCAAACTATACCTAAAAAAGTCAAATTATACCTTATTGCATATGAAATAAGTTTAATATTGTTCGATACTACGGTACTTTTCATGTGTGAGTCCGATTCGCACTTGACCATTTTTTTTAATCATAGTTGGGCCGTCCAAGTAAAAAGAATATGGAAGTGATGAAGTAGACGTTTCAATTTTTCTTTCTAATGCAAAAGAATGTGTTTAACACATTAACTCAAGTAGTAGTGATTGTAGCATTTTAAAAATGTTTTCAGACGTGTATTATAGACGTGTATTATGTATATTATACTAAAATAGTAATTAATAGTGGTATTGTATACCAAGAACAGTTCAATATAACTAAGATTAATTTTAAAAGTATAGTCGAGGGTTGAAAAATAGCCATCTATTGACAAATAATGTGATCACAAAAACATGCCAGTTAATATTTTTTTTCAATTTACTATTCTGAAATTATCATCTGTTTTTTTTTTTCATTTTATAGATATGGGATTCTACAGTATTCGAATTAAATCTTCAGGGTGAAGTGTGTTTAAAACCAACTTGGTAGAGTGAATATGATAATAATTTATTGGACGGAGAATTGATAGAGTGCGGGCAGTGGATCTATAGTATCTATTTGGTCTTAATATTTTACATAATCTTTTATGTATCAACACTTGTTTGATAAAGCAATAATATTACATTACAGAGATTTTCTGCCGCGCGGTTCGGGAATTGTGACAAGGAGGCCTCTTATTCTGCAGCTTGTCTACAGCACAACAGGTTAGATTTTTATTGTTTTATTTATTGAATCTTATATACCTTCAGGAAATGCCTGTTGTTTACTTAATCTATATTCCTAAAAATGACGTAGCTAATTAGTTTGGCAGAAAATAGATAATTCAATAAATCTTCTGTGAAAATAGAAATTCATCAAATGTTCTAATAATGAACCAGTTGCTTAAACAATTTCAAAGGAATGTTAATTCTATATTTTGGCATACGTCAATATTACTAAGCTTAGTCAAAGTAATTTTTATGATACAACTCTTTATAACAACAGAACTGTCAATTTAGTAACATTTTTAATAAGTTCTTTTTAGGTAACAGATTTCAAGAATTGCTACTTGTAAAATATTTTGAGCCCAGTAATAATAATAAATAGTTTGAGCCCAGTTTTGAAATTTATGAGTAGCAATGTTGTTATATTTTGAAGACGAATGATAGTTCTGGAAAGTTTATTGAATTTTTCACTCACTACTAAGTACATAGAATATTTTAGAAATTACTGCCAGGTGCACATCAAAGGGTATATAAGCTGCACACATATAATAAAAAAGTTATGATGGCCATTTTTTCTTGTGTGTTTCTTTTTTAGATTTGTGTAATTTTTTGTTGCTCTAGAATCAAACTTAGTTAATAAATTAATTTTATTTGTAAAAGTATATAAGCTGCACACATGTAATAGAAAAGTCATGATGGCTGGTTTCGTTGTCTTTCTTTTTTGAGATTATGCTCTGTAATTTTTTGTTGCTCTAGAATATGTTTATTTAATCAAAGAAATTTATTTATAAAAGTATATAAGCTGCACACGTGTAATAGAAAAGTTGTGATGGCTGGTATCATTTATGGTTGTGTGTTTCTTTTTTGAGATTATGTTCTGTAATTTTTTGTCGCTCTAGAATACATTTATTTAATCAAACAAATTTATTGTAAAAGTATATAAGTTGCACATGTGTAATAGAAAAGTTGTGATGGCTGGTGTAATTTTTTGTTGTGTTTCTTTTTTGAGATCTGTGCTCTGTAATTTGTTGTTGCTCTGCAATCCTTTATTTAATCAAGTAGTCAGTCACAAATAATTGTTTGGACCATGGTGATAATACAATTTAGACATTTCCGAGATAAGATCAAACCCTCAGACACTTTCCTCTAAAACCTTCAGGAATAAGCATTCCGTAAACTGATGAAACTTCAACAATATCAGTCCAATGATCTCTGATATTACTCAATATAAATATATTTTTAAATATGAACTTCATAAAACTTTTTCTTATTCTTTCATATCTACAGTAATAAGTTTATACAGAAGTACTTGAGGTAATTAAAACATCAAAACCAACTAGTGATATCAAAACAGCATTCTAAGAATGTTATCAAAGCGAGACTGCTTAAGTATATACAAATACGTTTTGTATGCAGCGGTATTCTCAGAAATACTAAATAGGTAATCACATTCTTTCTCCACATCATTTCTCCGAGTATAAACAATTATTTCTGTTTCGTCTTGTATTTTTTCGCTTTAGTATTATTATTTTTAGACATCCACATAAATTGGCGGGAAAAATTAATTTTGGGGGACAATGAAGAGGTTTTAGAAAAGGTAACAAAAATATTTTATTAAAATAAATAAATATAATAAAAAAAAAAATTTAATGTGGTTAACTAACAAGAAGTAGAAGGAATGTGAAAACAATAGTAGGACCTAATCTTCGGATAAAATGATTTGACCTTAAAGGTTTTTAACACTTGATTATAAGTAAACACTGCTGTTAGCGGTCCTGTCACTTTTGGAAATATGTTTGGACGTTGCGTTTCTTATAGAGTACACCTGGGTCACTTACAGTGGTATGTTCCGTGTTGAAAATATCCAAAAATTAAAAGGGGTTTGCAGGGATTACGAGTGCTATGAAAGGAATAAATTTTAAATTTCTAAGTGAGTAAGTGTATTTTGTCTAAGCTAAGATTCAATATAATTGAACCTGTGTCGATTTGATATTAAAAATTGGTTTTAATGGGAAATAAAGATTTAGCTACATCTTGTTTTGGGAAAGCTTATTTTACTTATTATCAAAATGCAATTTTCCAGGCACCTAGCCATCATGAAAGATAGAGCTTTTTTAAAACTTTCGAAGATGTGAAGGCTAATTAATGCCAATTTGAAACAATCCGATTGGTTGCAAGTGATTTTGTAGAAAGTACTGGGTTTGAGAATAAATACATAACACATTAAGTTTTTAGAACGTAGTTTTAAGTTTTATAGATATAATAATGGAATAAAAAAGTGTACAATTTCGAAAGTCACAATTAATTATAAATAATTAAATGTAATTCCTAGGTAATCTCTAACTTAATTTTAAATATAAATAAAAAATTTGTATATACCCACCAATAGATTATATATTCTATAAAAACTTTTTGCGATGCTTATAAGCAACACTTGCACTCATGCCATTCAAATGTATATTATATATAAGATTATATATATATTTATGTATATATATATATATATATATATATATATATATATATATATATATATATATATGTTAGAATGTATGTTATATTATATAAACGGATATTATATGTACAATGATATATTATATGAAAGAGAATGAAACAACGAATCGATTGGTTGTACATACGTCTATGTTGTACAGTTATTTTTGTCACTATAATTTTGGCTCTGTGCGAGATGCGGACAGACCTGAGAGACCAAAGACTTTAATGATAACATAATTTTTTTTGTACAAGTGATTTTTTTATTTATAGTTACGTTTAATTACTGTTTATCATTGGGTCAGAGTCATTGAGTGAGATTCCATAAATTTGTATGCAAGAAGTGAGTTGAACAATATATCTCTTCATTGAAAAATTGAAGGAGGAAGTTTTCCCATCTCGACTGACTGGCTATGTTTAGATGCCAATATCTGTTAGTCGTCAGCTACTAGTAGCTTCAGATAATAAAAAGCATGTCCTGCACTTCCTTTGAGCATTGGCTGCTAAAAATTGATGGAAAAAATTTAATGAGGATATCTTATATTAAGGATCCATTAGTCGGTGACTGCGGAAGTTTATCATCAGAACTGTTAAGTGTTATTTTACTTTAAATAATATAAATATATAGCAAAAAACATTGTTTTCTGATAGAGATAATGAGTCCTTAGTAATTGCTAACATTATTAGCAGGAAATGAGTCATTTCATATTTTAATATTTTCTATGCTGTTAATTTATACAAGTTTGAACGGAGACTGCGGTAGTTTGTCATCAGAGCTCTTGAGTATTATTTTACTTTAAGTAGCATAAATATATAAAAAAACATTATTTTCTGAGATAATGAGTCCCTAATAATTGCTAGCATTATTAGCAGAAATGAGTCATTTCATATTTGTAACATTTTCTATGCTGTTAATTTGTACAAGTTTGATAGTAGACGTCTGAGAAGAGAAATATTTCGTAGATAAACAAATGTATGATAACAAATTATAATATACTAAGGCTGAAATTTACTTTATCAGAAAGTTGTATTACATTCAAAAGTTTTTAAAAATGTTTATCACTTGTTCATACGACTGTTGGTCATTTACGGGATCTTAAGTTTAAAATCATTGGTTATTAAATTATGAAATACAATTTAAATATTTGTTTTGAATCAAACATATTATTATGTCACTCTTTGAGATTTTCTAACTTTCTTTGCTTTTTACCCAGCAGGTGTGATAGAGTCTGATAGATAGTAGTTATATCGGAGTTATATGCATGGATATACAAATATAAATGCATTAATAAATTCAAAATATTTATTAAAAAAATTAAATAAATGCATAGACAACACACTGAATTTTTAGATGTTCAGATAAATCTGAGAATGTATTGGAATTTAAACAAAGATTATGTAAGAAGTATGGGACATTTTATTTTATGAAAAGATTTTTTTCATTTTTAAATTTAGGACAATGATGGACGGGCTTGTGTTTCATCCATCGTCTATAGACATAGATGACTTATATTTGTCTTTTTTTCAGTTATTGGTAGCGTGAGTTCCACTTTAATTTGATTGGTTATTTTTCATTAAATGATGTATAACGATGGATTAAATGATGTATGTATGGACTAAAACAGTGTGAGATAAGATAATCAAGATGATAAGATCATTGTGCTTAGATATGGTCATCTCGCAAAGTTTGACGTTACATTTAATATTAATATTGTCTGTATTAAAAGCAAGAACCAACAGAGTGTATGAGAGATACGTAACTTTCTTACGTAAATATGTAATGAGATTACACATGCTCTGTGTACATAATTGTTAGGTTATAGGATTAGAGAATATTATCACATTTCGTCACTCTTAAACGATATTGTTTTTATAAGGTTTGTGTGACGTAAAATGTCATAAGTGAAATAAAATGTAGTCATGAAATATTTAGACAGGCTCTTTAATAACCAACTATGTAAAGGATGATGCTTATTGATTGTATGTGTTTATGCTCGTTTGGGTCTTTATTCTCTCTCGTTTTAAAGAGGATACCGTCAAAGTTTTCATGTATGAAGAGTTGCATTCGTCTCAGCCTTACGAGTGTCATTGAAGATATGATGTAACTTGAAATTCTATTTGGCTGATAATGCAAAGCTTTGAGTGAGATTGTCCAAAACGCAAACACACAGAAGTAGAGTGGTACGTGTACAGGAATTGAGTACTTGATACGTACATACATTGCCTAATAAAATGCAGAGTTTTCTTCGAATGGCCTTATATATGAAGGAGCGCATTAACTAAAAACTTTGAAGTAGAAAAAGTTATTTTTAAAAAACCAAAAACCTCATTATATGTAAAAAAAAAGAAAGTTTCATTAATATTACTGACATTTTTAAGCAAAGGTTTACAGTATTTGGTCTCGTATGTAATTAATGATTCAAAGGAATTTTGGTAATTTAAAAAAAACTTATTAGTTTTTTTTTCATTTTGTGTCTTTTGCTTTTTTAATATTTTTTGCTATTTGGAAAATTTTCAGCAAAAAGATTGGATGCTCAGCCGTATTTGTGAATTTTAAATATTTTACTTTATTCATTATCACTGAACGTCTTGTAATAGTTTTCATTTGTAACTACCATTTAAGTAAATTGTTATAATGTACGAATTTTGAACTGTGTTTTTAAAATTTAAAAATATATATTAAAATTTAATTATGTTCATTATTATGTCTTATTGTTTTGAAAGTCTTGCTAATTTAACTGTCTATGTAAACACAATTTAAGAAGTTATCTAAATATCAATATTTTTCCTTTAATATATGTACAATTCCCTTTAATTTTCCTTAAATAAATCCTTCATTTTAATCGAAATAGTAAAGTTTTGAAAATAAAAAGGATTTTTTCCATTATTTTAAAAATTGTTTAAGCTCTTAAACTTTTTTTAAATAAATATTTAAGATTTTCTTTTTAGATTGTACGTGTCTAACTATTTGAATTATTACATGCAGAGACATAAATAATATTAAAGGTTACAAGGGTGCCACACACCTATGTCCTTTTTGATCTCAAGCATTTTAAAGTGCTCATTCTGAGAGTTAAGAGACTTTATGCCTAGTTATTATTGTTTAAAAATAAAATTTTTCTTTAAATATGACCGCCCTTTTTTTTTATTTTTGTCTAAATTCAGATATAAAAATGTAATTTTACGATAATATTTAATTCAAAATATTAAAAATGAATTAATTTTTTTAGCATAATTTAATAACTAGAAAACATAATTTAATAACTAAAGTTTAACATATACAAGTAAACAGATTGAAAATTTGTTTAAAAGTTCATTTCTTTGATAGGTTTTGGTACTCTAAGTGATCATGGAGATTCCATCGTATTATTCTGTTTTTTTTTCATATATTGCTATTAAATTGAAAAATGTAAATGTACATTATCAAATATAATAGAATATATGTTTCAATGAGTGATCATGAAATGAGTTTCAATGTTCATGTTCATGAATGAGTTTCAACGATGAAGTAGGTGCGCTGTGCGCGAATGCTCATGAAGTAAATTAAAGAATAAATGTTTTTATTTATTGGTATATTTTCATATATTTAAACTTATTTTTGACTTTTAAATTGAATCGATAAGTTATACTTGAACAAACATTGTCAGCATTGTAAAATTGAAGTTTAGTTAATTTTTTATACCTTGTCTTCAATTAAATTTGTATAACGTTAATTTGGAGCAGACCCGACTGGAGTGATTCCCCTTGTCATCAAACCACAATTTGCAATGTAATACACAAAATTGTGATATGACTCATTGCTTAATTATAAATTGTATATAGATGACACATAATGACAGATAAAATATATTGTGACATCTATTGTATGGTACACAGTTCTTATCCTATGTCTCTGTTATAAATAGCACCAAAAGGATGGTTTTAGGAATTTGTTTATGTCACGTTTATATTATTTGAATATTCATTCCTAAACAGCAATATTCGGTGAAGTATTGAAGGTATCATTAAGCTTTACACTAGAACAGAGTTGTTTGATTGTCGACTCATGATTTACATATCACTATAGTGGAATAGCATACTGTCAAACGGTTCTTTTAAATGATAACATGGTATTATTAAATAATATCATATGACAATTAAATTAGTACTTATCAAACCTATATTTTGTAAATTTTTCAGTAATGTTTTGCTGTCGCTAATACTGATTAACCAACTGTATAAATTATTTTAAGTTGAGTATGTTAAAATTCCTTTTTACAGTTTAATGGTATAACTTTAATAATTTTTACTTGGGACTCAGGGATTTGTTGGTTATGTTGCCATTGTGGATTTCTTAATTAACTTTTATAGCAATACAAATTTCATTTGCTCACCATCTCACGAGGGAGTTACTTTTGTGATACAAATATTATTACTATTACGAGTAATAAATATTATTTATACCAAATTTGTTTTGTGTTGAACTGGAGTAACTGTATTTTGGTAAAAGATATGTTCATCAGTTTTAAATTTTTTTATTTTTTGGTGCGCTGAAAACACACTACAGAAAAAATTACAGGCTTGGATGACAGTCGAACACATGTTGTTATGTGTGTTTTAGAGTGCAAATTTCTGCTATATTTTTGTAACTAATTTTCAAATAGCCTGGTAAGCATTGCAGTTGACAACTTGAACTCTAGTCTTGCAATGAAACAGTCTACTCTTGCAATGAAACAGCCTACTCTTGCAATTAAACTGTCTACTCTTGAAACATTCTGTTATTACAATGAAACAAAAGGTCTACTTTTGCAATAAAACAGTCATTTCTTGCAATGAAACAGTCTACTCTTGCAATGAACAGTCTATTCATGCAATGAAACAATATACTCTTTCAATGAAACAGTTTACTCTTGCAAGAAACAGTCTAATCTTGCAATGAACAGTCTACTATTACAAGCGAACTATCTACTTTATTTTTGCAATGAAACTGTCTGCAAAAGTTATTTTTTCTCTAATCTTATTCATCAAATTTAGCTGGTTAGTAACGGAACATACCGTTTGTAAATATTCCCTGTTAGAGAAGGCTTCTAACAGTTTTTTTAAATTTTATATTCTTAGACTCCTTGAACAATTATTCTATATAATTTAAAAATAATATTGTTTCATTTATTTTGCAGAATATGCAGAGTTCCTACACTGTAAGGGTAAGATGTTTGTGGACTTCAATGAGGTTCGCATGGAGATTGAGGCAGAGACAGATCGTGTCACCGGCAGCAACAAGGGCATATCTAATATACCCATTAACTTGAGGGTCTACTCGCCCAATGGTAACTTCCGAATGCATTATTTTTACTTTATTGTTTACTTATATATTTTAAAAACAACAATTTGGTTGATTTCATTTATTTCTGGAATGAATACATAGAGTGATTCTTAGTCATCAAAGTAAAGTCAAATTTTGTGCAGCGGAAAATATTTGTTTTTTTCAAATATCAGATTTTTCCATCAGAAATAATTCTAATATAAGTTAAAAAGTATGATTAAAACATATAAGTTTAAAAGTATGATTAAAATATATAAAATAGATATAAGTATAAAAGTATGATTAAAACATATAAAAAATATATTTATCAAGCCTTTAATTCATCAATTCTATCACAATTATTCAGAAAAAGGTACAAAACATCAGTGGAGTACAGTATTTTTCTATACTTAAAAACCTAACTATTTTTTTTCTATATTTTCATAGATAATCATGGTGTAAATATAGCCATTCACTTTAGACCATAATGGCGGCAGTAAGTGCTACGAAAGAAAATATAATCTTAAATATTATTTCAAGGCTTATTAGTTTGAATTTGTATGCTTATTACATTATTAAATTACATAAAAAATCCTGGAATGCTTTTATTATACTGTCTTAATCATATTATTGATTATAATCCAAAGCATCGAAGTTTTTTTAACTAGGATATCCAGCCCCATTTTTACATATGGTTTGGTAAATTTTAAAGGAAATTTACCTAATCTGCTGCTAATTTCTACATTTTGTTCCTACCATTTCTTCTAGTCATCATTAAATTTCGCAGGAAGTAGCTATTAACATTCCAATCTTGAGAAATAAACTCGTCATGTAGAATTTTGTAAATATACATTTTCACAATTGCAAAGTTATCTTATCAGTAAGGGAATATAGTATTTTTTATTGAGGAGATTGTTATTTGTTTTAGTATCAACTTAATTCTACATTTTGTTCCTACCATTTCTTCTAGTCATCATTAAATTTCGCAGGAAGTAGCTATACATTCCAATCTTGAGAAATAAACTCGTCATGTAGGATTTTGTGAATATACATTTTTACAATTGCGAAGTTATCCTATCAGTAAGGGAATGTAGTATTTTTTATTGAGGAGATTGCTATTTGTTATAGTATCAACTCATGTATTGTTGAAATTGTTAAAAAATCCTATCTTTGACTACTGTCACATGTTGTAAATAATTTAAACTAGCAAATCTATACATTCATTAAAACAGAACAAAGACAATTATTAATTAATTTTACTTTCATGTTTACAATCTGAAATGTGGAGCAATTGTTGATATTACAATAAGAATAAAAAACATTTTAATAAACAAATGTGAAGGTCTCTGAAAATAAAATATGAACTGAGCTGCCATTTTGAGAGTCTTGCAAAAAAAATATATTCTCCTTTATTGTGTTTGGAAGTTTAAAAAAATTAATCTAAATATTTATTTTTAAAAACTTTAATGTAAATTTAGAAAATAAGTACTGAGAAAGAAAATAACTAAACTTTTGAAAATACGCACAAGGGTCGGTACACAATTATACGTAAAAATGTAATAAATATGAAATAAATATACTTTGGCTAATATTTCATGCACTATTTGATTTAGTACCTGGCCCATATACTTTTGTGTAATAAACAACACACTTTACTAAAATTGCTCCTCTACCATTTTCAGTCCTGAACTTGACACTAATAGACTTGCCAGGATTAACGAAGGTGCCAATTGGAGATCAGCCTGCCGACATAGAAAATCAGATCCGATCCATGATATTGCAATTCATCAAGAGGGATTCCTGCCTGATATTGGCTGTGACGCCGGCCAATACTGACTTAGCAAATAGTGACGCCTTAAAGTTGGCTAAAGAAGTTGACCCACAAGGTATAGTTTGAAGAGCAGGATAGTTTAGAATTTAGCTAATACTTGCAACAAGTGCCTAAACGAAATATGGTATTCCATTCAAATTCGTATATTTTTGATTGTCATATATTATAAATATGGCAATAAAAAAATATATTTTTGAAATGGAAGTAGTTTACTTACAATAAAAAAAGTTATTCAAGTGAGAGAGTATGAAAACGAACTCTTTTCAAAATAAATAAATTTTAATTTTTATTAATTTTATGTAGTTTCTAGAATGTTTTTAAAAAATTGCATTATATTTCAAATGAGAATAGTAGAAGAGAGAGATATCGTTATATCTCTAAAATAAAAAAAAAAATAATTTTTTTCCGTATTGAATGTCACTTTAAAAATGAAAAAATTATATACAAGGTTACATTTTTGTCAGTGACCAAAATTTTTGAAACGCTTAACAATGGACAACTGAATCATATAATAACAAAAAACAAATTTTTTTGACTTTAGCTGACATTCCCTTGGTAAATAAAGAATTTATACTCTTATTACTATTTGAAATCAGCCGCACATCAACGACAAACAAAAATCACCCCCTTCTTGAGCCCCCTCACTTACACAGGTAAAACATAATAGAGACGAAATTAATTTAGTTAGTACTGGGCACTTAGAGGGTTTGAGTGTTCCATGTCCGTTTAGCTCGCAAAAAAATGTCTGTCCAACAGCAATAATTTACAAGTAGATTTGCGAAGTTTAAATTTTGTTGTGAAATAGTGATATGAAAGTTTACATAGTCTTAGAAAAATGTGCAAGTTTCAGCGGAGATTGAGCGAAATCAATGAACAAGGATTAAAATCTATAAACAGAAGTTATTTGGGTACGTAAGTTTTCAATTAACGTAAAAAAGTTGAATTCCAATTTTTCAAAATATGCCTTAATGAAGTTACTTATATAATTAAAAAACTTAAGAAAAATTGCGATCTTACATCACAAAATACACTTTTTCACAAAGTAAAAATGGAGAATTCTATTAATGTATTGAAGGTTGCGTAAAATCAAGATATTTTTGAAACGTATTATAAATAATAAAGATTAATAAACAATAACAACATTTTAAACTTGCCACAAATTCTTCAGTATGAATGAGAAACATTCAAGGTTAATCGTCACGCACCACCATGCGTCGAAATTTGACCTTGTTTGAATTGTAACAAAGTCTTGGAAGAAGCTTTCGTTAGCATGACCAGCCATTCCAATTTTTTTTAAAAATCAAACGGATGATTGTAATTTTTTTTCTCTGTGGAATTAAGACAAATCTCTTTGTTTAAATTGTAGCTCCAAAAATTACTAAATTAGCATTTGGTGAAAGTTTATAGAGAATAATTGAAAAGACCGGATAGGAGAGATGTTTGCTGAGAGACGTTTACAATATATGGCTGGATTAGTGTGAGTTAGAAAAGATATTTGCGTAAAATCGCTCAAAAACTATTGATGTGATTTTATCAAAAGTATATTTGCTTAACAGAAGTTTTTAGTGTTCTTTTGTTGGTGTCTGGTATTGTCCCATATACTTTTATATAGGCTTTCTATATAATTTTTAAAATTATACTAAATGGGTTTTTTAAAAATTTACCTTTAAAAAATTCAGTTTTCCTAAAGATTTTTGAGCATAGCTCTCTGTAAATAGAACTCGTAATAGCTTGAAATGAAATTTTTTTTAAGAAAAAATATAGTAATACTCATTTGTACTGTACCATTCTATATTTAACTTTCTGTACTGTAATAATTTCAGGTATAAGAACAATAGGTGTAATTACGAAACTGGACTTGATGGACGAGGGTACAGATGCACGTGACATACTTGAGAACAAGTTGTTGCCTCTGCGTCGAGGATATATCGGAGTGGTGAACCGATCACAGAAGGACATCGATGGAAGGAAGGATATTGGTGCTGCTATGGCTGCCGAAAGGAAGTTCTTTTTAAGGTGAAGTTTCATTAGCATTTTTAAATATTGACAAAAATTAGTCTAAAGTCTTGAGTCTAAATTATTGTAGTAAAAGGGCATCTCGCTTAATTAAGAGTATTGCGGATTTTAGGAAATGGTAAAACTAGATAGCTATATGATGTTAAATTTAATATACGACAGCTTGTTTGATCAGACACTGATTTACAACATTACATATATATTTTAAACAAAAATTGATGTGAAATATAAAAATTTTATCATATTTTTGTATCCAAATATTTATATTAGATTGAAAACGATAAAACAAATATTCAGATAGTTTTTAATAATAAAATATTAACTTAAGTTTATTATCTTATTTTCATGAAATAATTTATTTCAGAAATATTTCTTGACAATCTGTTGAAAATATATTTTAAATTTTATAAAACTGTTAGCCGACAAGACGTGCCGCTAGTCAAATTAAGTCAGAAAGAGCAGACGTTGTAACTCCCATCCAAATGCACTATTAGATATTCCACCTTAAAAAAAATTATCCTTAAAGTTATATCCAGTTTGAAATTGAGAGTGGAGGAGTCTCACTGTTATAACAGAGAAAAGTGAATGCTACAAGTTAATTAAGCATTACATTTTATACAGAAATATTATCAAAGAAATTGAAGAGACATTCAAAATTATTATAAGGACTCTGCTTCGTCTTATGGAATGGTTCATAACTGATTTAGTGAATTTCATTGTGGTTGAAACAGTTCGAATTTTGCAGAACGCCCAGGATATTCGATTAAGGTCTCTACTAAAGTAACGATAAACAGAGTGAACAATACTATATTGGAAGCCGTCGAATCACAATTTATGAGCTAGCAAAAGTTGTGAACATCTCGACTGAACGTTTTTTTCGTATCTTGCACGAACATTTAGGCATGAAAGGCTGTCGGAAAAATTTCTTTCTTGTAACAATGTATAGGCAGTGTTTGGATAGGTTTAAGTGCAATACGAGTGAATTTTTTCATTGATGTGCTAACAATAGATGGAACATGAAATGATCAATATACACTGTAAACAAAAGAACAATCAAAACATTGGACCTTGGTTGATGAACATTCTTTAAAAAAGGTGAAAAACTGTTAAATTTGTTGGCAAAATCATGGCAATTATATTCTAGGATTCCTAAGGTGTTATTTATATTGATTATTTAGACAAGGGAAAAACTATAACTGGGGCAAATTATGCATCTTTGTTGAACAAATTTGATATTAAATTGAAGGAGAAATGACCACATTTAGTAAAGAAAAAACTTCTTTTTCTTCAATATAATGCAGCCTGTTCACTTCTTAGCTATTCATCAGAGAATTTAGTAGCACTATGTTACGAATTGCTGGCTCTTTCCTCTTATTGCTCAGATTTGGCTTCCTGCCATTTTTTTTGTTTTTCAAACATGCAAAAATGGCACATTAAATAATAAAAAAACGAGTGTGCTTTGCACTGTGTCTTAGATATACGAAACATAACTGACTATGAGAGAAAGAGAGAAAGAAAATGTGTGCTCGCACCTCTCTCTTTTGTCGCTACAGTAATATACAAAACGTAACTCTCTCTCTTTCTGTCTTCACTAACTTATACCTTCCTCTCAACTTCCGTTCGCCCCGCCCGATCACACTTTTCGTAACACTCTCGTCACGCATTCACCAGCTTACTCCCCAAGTCAAGCGTGTGTAAAGAAGTTTTACTTCAAAAATTTACATCAAGTGAAGATGGTATAGAGACAGAGAAATGCTTGTTTATCAGAGTTATAGAAAAAAAATTTTTTGGATGAAATTAGAATATTGTTAGTCGAAGCAAATTTGATTTGAAAGCAGATTATGTTGAGAAATAAAGTTAATTTAGCCAAAATAATTTTTTTACTTGAAAACCACAATTTATGAAAACAATCCTCATAGATCGGCAGATAATGTTACATTAAATGTATCTGTTGCGTTACAAAATATTTTTAATGAAATTATTTCTGGAACATAATGTAGTTGAATGTTCCTCAGCGGACACATATAAGAAAGAGGCTTGTTATATTTGATACTTCGATATTTAGGTACACAAGTTTCTCTTTGTTTTGCACATGGGCGAATAGTGATATGTAAATTTTATGAAGACAGTCATTAACAAAGTGTTGGGTTACTGGATGTGCTGGACCTTTGTGAGTATGACTTTACCATTTATCCATTATAACTAAACAAATATACTCGTATATAAATCAGTAATTATACCAGTAATAAACATTTTTTCAGTTATACTAGTGTAGAGAATACAGTGGGAATACTTCTAAAATATGCTACTAGAAGCCAATAATTTTTATTTAAAACTAGCTGACCCGGTGAACTTCGTATCGCCTCATAATTAACAAATGTTGTGTTAACTTAAATTCAGTTTTTTATTAAAAAAAAATGAATATTCAAAATGAAAACTATTTTAATTCAATTAAAATCACGACTTTGTAGTCATCACTTGGCATGCGATCCAACGCGGTGATGAATAACCGAACCAATGTATTATATTCATGAAGTAGTTACTGCAAATCTTGAAGAACTTCTCTTTTTATTGCCGATTCAATCTTTTAACACCGATCAAGTTGTTCCTCTATGCTGCCCATGAAGTATATTTAGATGAATTTATGCTGTGTATCTTCAAGCGGTTGCAATAATCCAATTCGATTGTGAATTTGACCTGGGATCTATAAAGTCGAAGGCGAAGTTAGATTTATTAAATTATGATCACCAAAGGAAAATTAACGTTTATTCTCTCTAGCAGAAATTACTTTGAATGTCGGATTGAATCTGCGTTCTTCGATAATTTCTCCTCCAAAAATGAAGTCATTTGGAGACATCCCTTGTATCTTTGAACGTTCGATAGAAAATGTCGTGATTCTGGTGTTTCAGTACGAAGTAATGAATGCAGTGACTCAGGTGGCAGAAGCAAGAATGGCAATTTCATCTTGCCACTGAGAGAGCACAATCCAGGCGTTTCTCCAGTATACTAATTCAATTCACTGCGATGGTCACACACAATATCCATTGGGCCAATTCGAACGAAAGGATGCGAGCTGTAGTCAATTATGCAATCATATTGAAATGCTACTCGATTCAAATCAACGCTTGAAGTATTTCTTCTTGCGCTTCGAAGATTATTACGTTTTTGACCTGTGCGATAAGCTCGACGATTTTTCATTGCCAACTGAGCTGTTTGTCTTGTTCTTGTGTTTGTGAAGAACAAAGTTGGGCGCGGCGCTCTTCCCATGCAATTTCTTGTTCATCACAATATTCCTAAGTCGAATTGCATTACGGCTTCGTTGTGAAAGATTAGACTCTCAGCATTATAAAAAACATTTTAAAATTAATCACATAAATTACATAATGAAGCAATTATCGATGCCCGCACAATCACAAATATCATAACCTCACAAAGTGAACATCTTCATAAAACTTAACTCAACTATTTGAAATCACTCTTCGCTAATGAATTTCAGAAAAAATCATTTAAAGAGAATTAATTTAATCGAATTCAAATGAAATAACGGTCGAAAAATGAATAAGAATGATTAAAAACCAATTATTATTTTCGTTCATGTCTGTCATTTATGACATACTTTTTTCTTTTTTTTTCTGTCATTTATCACATATGACGTTTTATACACAATTCAATTATTTGTGATTTTTTTACATTTCCAAAGTGTGAGGAAACTTCTCAAAACCGAGATAAAAAAAAATATTCTATAAATATATAATAATCATATAAATTTTCAATGAAATAAAAATATCAGTCAATCCATTCTCGATATATCATCAAAAAAGCATACAAAATGTATGGGAAAATGAATTTTCTTCATAAATTTGTTTTTCATGAATTTTTCCAATATTTTAATACTTATTATCCTATTCCCGACGAAGACAAATTCAAAAACATAAAAATAAAAAAAATTGGTCCAGCCGTTCTCGAGTTATAAACGGTGTAACTAACACGACTTTCTTTTATATATATAGATAATAGTAATAATATAATTCTACTGATAACTTTACTACGTAATCACTTTTTCCATAAAATTTTTTGTTATGAGATGTTTCCAAACTTTTGGACATTAAGAAATTAAACGTTTTCGAATTAAATTGATAATTCATCATGGATGAAAAATCATTATAAGATCACTTATATTTCGTCCAAGTGTTTGCCACTGCCGTTCCTCTCAAAAACTGTTTGACGTAGAAACTTGAGATTTGACAAAGTGATAAATTATATTAGCCCACATATATTTTAATAGTTAACGTAAGATATTTTAGGAGACGGGGGATACAAGTAAATACGTTTTTTTAAATTCCATATATTATGTTAGGTATTAATTAAAAGACCAAGTTATAAGAATTCTAAAAGTATTTTTTTAGAAAATGTCCACATAAAATATGTTCTCTAGTCTCCAAGACAATATTACTAGAAGTTTATAATTTTGTATAAACTTCTAGTAATTATTGTCTTTTAACTTGCCGGATAACTATAGTATGGATTCTAAATTTCATAGTTTTTGAAGAATTCCTGTCAAATTCCTGTGAAAGTTATATTAGGTATGGTGAAAAGTAATATTAATAATTGTAATTAGTTTAATAGGAATACTATGTATACTTAATGTTAATATTGCTTATATGTAAACAGAACCCTCGCAGTGCGTGGTCTTCTCGTATTTAACAGGTTTTATTATTGATTCATGTCAAATTCTACTTCAAACAAGTTAGAAACATGCCACAACAATGTGATACTAGTCATTTATGTGACATGTGACAGGTGTTGTGATGTCATGCCACATAAGTGGGCTTATTTATATTGATTTTCATGCTCAAATATTTCCTACATCACTTAGACCTTAGAGAAGACCCTCATATATGCCATGCTATATAGAGTATGTTCCACTAGGCGATCGCAATGCTCAAAACGCTCACTGTATTGTTCCACTTGGAGACCGCAGTCATTGCGGTCGTGATCAAAACGTCATTGATGGCGTCATTGTTTACGACCGCTTCGAGCCCATGCCGACTGACCTATCAACGTGGGTTGTTGTGGTCATTTATCTGTCAATTTGAATTTGACACATTGATACATGAAATTTATGTAAATAAATTTATATTGTCTTTTAAAATTAAACGTGGCGACGAAGAGAATCACTTTATGCATCCCTGAGAAGTACATAATAAAAGTAAAGGTTACACTAAAAGGTGCAAAACAAATTTGTATAGAAATTAAATTAAATTTGCAATTAAAAATTGTAAAAGTAGTGTAAATTATTACCTAACGATTAATACATAAGAAAAAAATACAGTGCTGTAATTTCTTTATTTTCATCAAATATTTATATACAATTTTCCTCATAATTAAAATACACATCATTCATAACTCGTTCCACTTGAACTGACAGTTACATCGTAGACAAGCTAGTGGAATGGATTTGGTCGCGGTCATTGGCGCGAGCGTTGGGAGCAGCTAGTGGAACGTACTGATAATGTAAAAATATTGAAATTGTAAAGGGCTGATGAAAAAGGATTACTACTAATTGATTTTTGTGAAATTCTCTTTAAGCTATAAAAGATGAGGGAATATGTAATCATATATAAAAATAATGCTATGTGTTCATCTGGCTTTTTATTTCCTTTAACATATCAGGGGCGTTCAGCACAAATAGATAATATAAATAAAAAAACTTATGAATTAATCGGTGAATTTATTATTCTATCGCAGCCACCCTTCATATCGCCATCTAGCAGACCGGCTGGGTACTCCTCATCTGCAGCGCACTTTAAACCAGCAACTAACGAATCACATCAAAGAGGTATTGCCAAGCTATCGTGACCGCTTACAGAAGCAAATGCTGGAGCTGGAGAAGGAGGTCGAGCAGTTTAAGAGCTTTAGACCTGATGATCCATCTATAAAGACTAAGGCTATGTTGCAGTGAGTGACGATTTAATTTTTTTTGAGTGTTTTGATAATTATAGTAATTATGTTTTTTGATAATTATTTGTAAATATTTCAGGCTCTGTGTCCACCAAAAGCTAAGTAATATAGAAAGAACATGGCTAAAAGTACGACGTAGAAGTTAATTGAGTAGAAAGTAGTTTCAACCCTTTGAGCGTCCCGGTATTGTATTTGCGATGGCTTTCGCTTTTGGCGACTAACGCCAATAAAACATGAATAGTCAGATTAAAATAAACATATAGACAATTATATATCATGGGAAAGAGAATAAAATGACAAATTGAATGGTAATTCGAACATTTTTAGCATACGGTTATTTTTGCTGCTAAATTTTTTGGAAATATGAGTGTGACTTTCTGTTGTTTTGAAAATGTTATGTTAATATTTGTGCGAAGATTTTGTGTTTGCTCTTAATCATAATCAAATTATGGAACAAATGTAAAGGTATATTTATTATTTGTAATACACTTGTTCTTTTTATACGTAAACAATTTCAGTACAATGAAATAATATATTTCTCCATTATGCATAACTTTATCAGGAGCGGCGAAGTAGCCAGTTATCATATTGTGAGTCTGGACGCTTCAGAGGTTAAAGTTTAATATATCTTTTGTTTTTTAGCAGTAGCTGTTATTTTAATCAGATAGGTTTCAGAAATATGTTAGATAACCTAGGAAAACCTAGAAAATTGGGCGTTTTAATGTTCAAAATCTACAATCATCATATGTATAAATTTCAGAATGATCCAGGCACTGCAGACAGATTTTGAGCGCACGATAGAAGGGTCAGGTTCGTCCCAAATCAACACGCATGAGCTTTCAGGCGGTGCCAAGATTAACCGGCTTTTCCATGAGCGGTTTCCTTTTGAGATTGTCAAGATGGAATTCGACGAGAAGGAACTGCGGAGAGAGATCTCGTTTGCCATTAGGAATATTCATGGAATCAGGGTTGGTGTAGAATTTTTATATATAATTTTTTGTTATGATAAGTTATTTTTAGTTAGAAATAAGTTGAAAGCGTTTAATTTCAGTATTAAATGATATATAAATATTGTTTATTTTTTTGATTTATGTCACGTTGTAGTCATGTCAGGTTCGGGCAATATAACTCCTTTGGTTCGGGTGTCGGGTCTCGATGTGCAAGGGATCCCCTGTGTCAAAGACCGTGTGTAGTAAGCGATGGACTATCAAACATGTTATAGTTTTTTTTATTTCTTTGAGACTTTCTATTTGTTACTTGTTTAAAATTTATTTGAAATTATTGAAACTTAATTACTACTATGCCAACTAAACAAAACAGTATAATAGTGAAGTGCAGAAAAAAGTGAGAAAGACGATAACAATGGAGGTTAATCACTTAATTAATTGGACGTGAACTTAATACATACAATAGTACAGACAATATTGAAATATAGAGATGAATTTTTTACAGCTTTACATTCCGCATCTCTAAATAGCACTATCGTTGTAAAAGAAATGCTTTAATTTCTGAGATGGAAAGTGTTAACAATAATGGGTCTTAATGTTAACAACAAAATTAGTGATGCCTATAAGTGTTATCGAGATCTTTATGATAACAAGAAAAAAGAAGTAAAGCAAACTAGAATTGTCGCATTCTTCAAGCCAAGGCCTAATTACGTTATTGTGTTTCCGACTGTTATATATTTTTTTCAATTATTATAAAATTACTTAATTAAAAGCAAAAATCTAACGTTACGTACCAAACATAATTATTAATTTAATAATTATATATTTTACGTAATTTCTTTCAGTAGTATAGTATTTTTTTATGTATCAAGTGTAGATTTATTTTTAATAAAAGCCCTTGTAGAACCTAACTTCTGAATATTGTATGGAAATGTATGAAAAAATATGTTTCGACTTGCATTGATTTGATTTGCATCATATATTTCTGGAACCTAACATGCCGTAAGTATGAGAACTGCCTGCATTTTGTATAAGTGTCTATCCACTCATTTGCAAAATTTCTTGGTCTCATTCTCCAAAATTCAGAAAAAATTTACAGGTGTATGTTTTTTCAATTAGTAAAGGAAAATAAAAAAAGGCGCCCATTCTGTGATTACTCTGACGGTTTTGAGAAATTTAAATTTAATTTTTTCAATTGTGTGATTTATAAGGTAAACATTTTACGTAATGCTCCTGATTATAGCACCATCCTATGTATTAATGTTATATTTGGTAGATACTTCATACATACTGTACATAGAAAATACCATCTGTAATGCCCAACAGTAGAAAATACCATCCGTAATGCCCAACACTAGAAAATACCATCTGTAATGCCTAAAAATACTCCTTATAATGCTTGAAAATTTCTACTTAGAAAAAAGTTTAAAAGAACTCTCAAAACCGTCAGCTTTGCAATATGTGTTTTTTGCATGCTTACTATTGTGAACTCGTAACTGTTAACGTACGAACTGCTCATTGACGATTCAGTCTTAACTATAGCTAAACAAAGACTTTCTTTTCGCCGTATGTTTTTCTCAACTTTCATCGCATCACGTTACTTGTATAGACAAGCATAGAGCTAGAGAGTAAACATTGCTTTAAAAAAACATGGCTGCCATAAACAAAATGTATCATCTTTATGTAAAAAATGGCGATTTTGAAAAAAATGATGACTGTATGATTGTTAGAAAATCATTTTTTTCTGTTTCGTAGCATTAAAACATCAACAGGTTGCCCACCTGGATAAGGAATTTTTACAAAATTAACGCCAAATATATTTAACGTTTGAAATTTTATCATTAAACCATCACCGTGGACAAAGCTAGATTAGAATTAATAATAAAAAATTCATTGTAATATCAGGTTGGAATAAAAAATATTGTTTATTTTTTTCCACCATTATAATATTCTGATTTGAATATATTATTGTTTCAAATTGTTTAAGGGTGCTAAAAATAACTTTTATTGTATAAACAAGTGTATTTTCAAGAAATATGTTTGATGTTCCAAAGATACAAAGGTCTAATTAATAAAAATATGAAATTTATTTACAAAAAGCTTGTGCAGATGAGTAGACGTGTGAAATTAGACTTAAATATCTAATAACTTCTTTCTAAATAAACTTTTTTTACAGGTGGGCTTGTTCACACCAGACATGGCATTTGAAGCTATAGTTAAGAAGCAAATAATTAGGTTAAAGGAGCCATGTCTCAAATGCGTGGACCTGGTGGTGCAAGAGCTGTGCAATGTGGTGCGTGTCTGCACTGAGAAGGTATAATTTTTTTTTATTTTATAATAATATAAATTTTTTTTGGGTATAAGTTAATTCACTTATATGCAGATTTTATGTTAATAATTACTTTAAAACAACCATTTCCATCCTCAGATGTCACGGTATCCTCGGTTACGCGATGAGACGGAGCGCATTATATCGTCTCACATCCGATCTCGGGAGCAGCAATGTAAGGATCAGGTGCTAGTTCTAATCGAGTGTGAACTGGCTTACATGAATACGAACCACGAGGACTTTATAGGATTTGCCAAGTGAGTGGCGTTAATAACTACTATTTCGTTTGATTTCTTATTTGAGTTATTTTAATCTTTTTTGAATAATATTTCAATTTATTTTTTTCAAAGTCAGAGTTGAAAAAAATTATATCCTCAAAGTTATGTGGGTGATAAATGAAACTTGTAGATTATATAAATATATACTATTCACATAGACTGTTTTATCGTTGGGAAATAATCCAAAAATTGCCTGCCGCCACCAATCAACCTTGCTACTTATGAAATCAGTGAAAATATATGGTAATAATAAATCAAAATGGAGTATGTATTGCTGTAATTTCTCAATATTTGCGAATTTGCTATTTGTGATTTTGGGTTGCATATTTTAGATATTATATTTATCAAATAACAATATAAATGGTGCCATAATGGTATTAATATAAATGGGCTCCATGTATGCGTGCACACATAGTCACTCATACTCCTACCGTATGTGTAATCTGTTGAAAGAAATATATAGAGCCAATGTTAATATCATTGGGCCAATGTTAGAAAAATTGAAATATATCAAGTTGTCTGCTAAAATAATAACCCTACCGTATGTGTAAAAGAAAAATTTAGAGTATTGCTTATCATTGGGCCAATGTTAGAAAAATTTAAATATATCAAGTTGTCTTTGCTAAAATAATAACCCTACTGTATGTGTAAAAGAAAAATTTAGAGTATTGCTTGTCATTGGGTCAATGTTAGAAAAATTAGAATATATCAAGTTGTCTTTGCTAAAATAATAGCCCTACCGTATGTGTAATTCGTTGAAAGAAAAATTTAAGAGTATTGCATGTCATTGGGCCAATGTTAGAAAAATTAAAATATATCAAGTTGTCTTTGCTAAAATAATAACCCTACCGTATGTGTAAAAGAAAAATTTAGAGTATTGCTTACCATTGGGCTAATGTTAGAAAAATTAAAATATATCAAGTTGTCTTTGCTAAAATAATAACCCTACCGTATGTGTAAAAGAAAAATTTGGAGTATTGCTTATCATTGGGTCAATGTTAGAAAAATTTAAATATATCAAGTTGTCTTTGCTAAAATAATAAACCGTACCGTATGTGTAAAAGAAAAATTTGGAGTATTGCTGATCATTGGGCCAATGTTAGAAAAATTGAAATATATCAAGTTGTCTTTGCTAAAATAATAACCCTACCGTATGTGTAATTTGTTGAAAGAAAAATTTAGAGTATTGCTTATTATTGGGCTAATGTTAGGAAAATTAGAATATATCAAGTTGTCTTTGCTAAAATAAAGATAATTGCTGAAGAATTATAATCATATGATATTAAGGAATTAATTAGGTATGTCAAGTTAATTATAATTTTTTTTACCAAAGAATAATTTTGTTATTATAAATATTTGTGATTTTATAGGAAGAAGATTATAAAATTAAGGGATTTAATATACTACATTTATATCTCCCCTTTTTAATTGAAACTTCACCGAATACCATTTTTCTATTGATTAGGAGTCATCCAATTTGCAGTTTTGTAATATACATGATAATTTTAAGGTACCATACACTGACAAAAATCTAGACCTGTATTTTGGTTTGCAGAAATTATTCATTTTAATTAGAAGCAATTAATATTTTGATTTTTAAGGAGTTCAGAAATACTAGGCTTTGTTATATGTTCCATTTGAGTCGATATTTCCCTGAGAAACTGAATATTATTTATTTCCAAACAATAATCACTTCAGTTTTGTTTGTTTTTGCTGTGTAATGTACGTAGCTTATGTCTGAAATAGAAAAACATTTTCATTACTCTCATTTTTTCGTTCAACCAAAATGATGGTGCCTTAAAGAAACTTTTTGGTATGGATACACTGAAAGCAAATTTGAATTCAACCTTGTTATATTTTTTTCTAAAACCACTTTAACTTCTAAACAATTACAATTCATATAAGTGCTATTTTCCTATAACTACTACACTTTCCGCAGTTATGTTTATAACCTCACATATATCTCTCATCTTTTCATTTTCATACTAATCATTCATTGCAGTAAAGTTAAATGATGATATATTTTGAGTGTTGCTAATTATACATTAACTCTCTTATTTCAGTGCTCAGAATCAATCTGAAATGTCGGTAAAGTCTAGGACGCGACAACTCGGCAACCAGATCATTAGGAAGGGCTACATGCATATTCATAATTTAGGTTTTATGAAAGGTATATCAATTTGGTTCTTATTATCGAAGAATGACAAATGAGATATTGAATGAAAATTATTTTAACTTTTGATAAAACGTTTTTTTTTATTTTGAATGGTACTAGTTCATTTTCATTTTTTATTTAGGTGGTAGAAAAAAGTTTTAATTTTTTTATTTTTCATTATTACTGTATTTTTATGGAAGATGTTGAGTGGTCGGTAGCCACTGGTGAAACATTTTTACCTACTTGCAACACATTATGTAAAAGATTTAACCAGCCTCAAATCGCAGGTGGCTCCCGGGATTATTGGTTCGTACTGACCGCGGAGAGCCTATCTTGGTACAAGGATGAGGAGGAGAAGGACAAGAAGTATATGCTGCCATTGGACGGGCTCAAGCTGCGAGATCTCGATCAGAGTTTTATATCGCGGCGACATCTTTTTGCACTTTTCAACTCTGAGGGCAGGAATGTCTATAGGGTAATGTTGATTAATTTGTCGGGTCATTATTTTATAGTTTATTACTGATGTTTTTAAAAATTAGCTCTCATGCTGAATCAAAATATTTTTTTCTTGCTATTAAATTCCTAAATATGAATTCCGGTTTGATTGGTTGATGAATCAATGGGTAAGAATGGGTCTCGTAGTGAATCTTAGGTTCTAGGATTGATTGAACTCCTTTGTAATATCATCATATGATTCTGTCATTATTTTGCCTACAATTGTAAAGATCCAAGCGTATTGATCAATCAATATATTATTTGACATTTTCAAGTATGCAATACAAGTCATGGAGGATTCAGCATAATACGGAATGTGTTCGAAAGGCGAAAGACCATATGAAGCGTGTTTAAAACTGGGTTTACACCAATAAAAATATATATTTTCTGCTGAACATATCATTTGATTCCAAATTTTTTCATGCTAAATTAAAATTTTTTTTCACATAATGAATATGCTCAGTGTACTGGAACCTTATGCATTCTTGTGCAAATTGTTTATTCTATTGTGGCCATTGTTCCAAACTATGTGCATTATTTTACTATATAATATTTTTTAACTTTTTTAAATTAAAGTGATAGAATTTGATAAAGAATGTGGTTCTCTTGACATAAGAATTATAAAAACATAGACTCCCTTCTTGTGTGTTGCATTTTGCATTTAAGAATGTTGCATTTTAAGAAACAGAAAAGAATGATCTGCAAATGAAAATTATTGATTTATGAAAATTCTGTGCTCTAAATGTAGTGAGCTTTGAAGCTATAATGTGCTACATTCCTTTGATGTTAATAAAAAAAACTAACAGCGATTAGAGCATGTGAAAATTTTTACATATTTATGAAAATTCATTAGTCTATGTGAAAATGATTGCTAAATCTAATTCATAATACAAATTTTTACTAGCGTAATAACGACTTAAGACATTTTTAATGATTTATCTTTTTTAAACATTGGAAACGTTTATGGGGACATTTGTGCTCAATTAAATTATTGTTAATTACTACGAAAAAATTAGAACAAGTTAAAATGTATTCAGTGAATATACTTTTATTTCGTCGCTTTTCTAAATGTCATCGACTTAACAATAAAACACGTTAATCCTAACTTGTAGGTATTGGGTCCGGACATTTTGCTCAATTATGTAATTATTAATTATAGAAAAAAAATGAAAAAAAGTTAAAAAGTATCCAGTGAATGTACTTTCATTTCGTCGCTTTTCTAAGTGTCATTGGCATAACAATAAAACACGGTAATCTTAACTCGTAAGTATTGGGTTGAAATCTCGGAATGAATTTATTTTCTAGCCTAAAATAAACCAAAAAATCCAAACCAAAACTATTTAAAAATTGACATATTCATTGGTTTATCAACCAATCAAACCAGAATTCATTATTAGGAATTTAATAACAGTAAAAATATAGCTTGTGTATGAGCTAATTTTTAAAAAGATTAGTAATATACATTAGAATAATAAATCAACTAAAGAGTCTAAGGAGCCGTAAATCTGTAATCAAAATAATTTATGTAAATGTATTCGTCTAAACCTTCTTCATATTATGTTATTGAGACTATTAAAGTAGCACAGAAGCTCTAAGTATTCATTAATAATACTCATTGGAACAAGTCTACATAAATAATAAAATTGTAACAGAATGAATTCTGCACATATAAAATATTTTAAAAAGAGTGATTGATTTAGCGTATCGAATGATGGTAGAAGCCAGAAAACCTGTTTTTAGAATTTTTGTCTGTCTGACTGTCTATCTGTGTGTGAATTTGTTCTTCAATCACGCGAAACCTACTGCATAGATTTTGATGAAATTTGGTATGGTTGTAGTTTATAACCTCGAGAAACATATAGCATACTTTTTATGGAGGTGGTATTTTTATATCTGGATCTTATAGATATAAAAATAACACCCTGGCTTGGTGATTGTTATAATATTGATACTGCCAATAAGCATTGCCAAAGTCATCTTTTAGTGTTTTTGGCTTACTTTATGCTCGTAAAGGTCTGAGCATGTGAAGAACATAAAAAGCGCTGTACATGTGGAACATCATAAGAACAAATGGTTATAAAATAATAACAAATAAGACAAAAAGTAGTAACAAGATTGAGTGCATCTCGTAATACTATGTTGAACGATGAGAGTGCGTGAAAGACAGGATATTGTTGCGCGCTGTAGATAGAAAATATTTGATCGAAAGTAATTTCCATCAAACTTGAAGGGAATTACTTTTGATCAAATATTTAATTTATTTTTAGGTCCAAGAATTATTTAAATATTTTCTCCTACAGAGACCAGATGCATTTGTTTCAAATATAGTAAGGATCAAAGAGTTAAATAAAGAAACAATATTGAATGTTGTGAAAATCGTGGGAATGTGATAGGAGAAATCCCAGTATCTTGTACGTTTTGTAACAGGTTTCAATGCTATGACTGTGAAATGTGAGATGACTGTTCATAATTATACCGAGTTCCTACACAGATAAAACCCTTTCGGGTCTAGTTCCCTTCGGCTTATGACTATATGCAAGGAAGACTCAAAAGCGGTAATGCGTTATCATTGCACATTTACATTAAAATATAGCTTGTTGCTCAGATTCTATTGTTCAGATTCAGTTCTTATTGTTTAGATTCTGTTAATTTTTAAGTACGAATTCTATCATGTTGTCTCCAGAAGCCAATCTATTATTAACTCGCCTCAATAACAATTTAGGATTTTAAACAACTGGAGCTTTCGTGTGAAACCCCAGATGACATGGATTCCTGGAAAGCCTCATTCCTTCGAGCTGGAGTATATCCCGAGAAATCCATGGATTATGCAAACGGAGATGATGTAAGTTTTTTATATATTGATACGTATTTAGGGCTTAAACTTATTTGACGCCATAAATGTATTTATGTTAGATACTTTCACGCCTTGATTTGTTGATGTAAACACCCCTTTTGTGTACAGCCTTTTTTATAGTTGTCACTTTTTTGTTAGGGTGTATAAACATAATTGTTGATTTAGTGTTATATGTATTGTTTAAAGTGTTAAATTTTATATAGCTGTGTAGTGGAATAAGTATGCTTCGAAGGGTTGAAATTTTTTATTATTTATATATTTTAATAATTGATACGTAATGAGGAATGAATAAATATAAGTTGATATGAGATGAAGGAAAGTGGTATTGAAAAATTTGTTAATTATTAAATGTTTCCTATTTTTTTTTTTAAAAATTACATTTGTTTAAATGTCAAGTTGTTCGTAGCTGTCAAAGTCAAAGGAATTTAGACTCTATTGTCGATTAGTGACTAGAGGTGTGCAAAATGTATCAGTGAAAAGAAAAGGGTAATATATATTTGATTGGGAAGATATTAATTTATATCTTTAGCTCAGTAACTCAGTACTCAAGTTATTAACGAAATTTTTTAAATTATTGCGCATGTGTTGGGTAATGATCATTCAACGTGATGATAAAAAATAATGACTGAATATTATGTATTTGAAAATAAAAGAAATTCTACCAGATTATTCGTTTCATTTTGCATCATACTTTGCAGTTTAGGATGTAGGACTGTCCACCTCGATTCAAAATATACATAAAATAACTTTAATCGTAATTAAATAAATTTGAATCAGTTGGCGTATTTAAAAAAATTTAAAATAGAATTTTGAAATAAAACAAAAAATGTTTGTTGATGCAAATATTTTTAGCGAACTAATGTATATTTTAACTCCATATAGTACAGTGTTCACATTCAATCGTGAGTAGCTACATCGCCTACATAACTCCAGTTGCATATTTGACCAAACAGACCGATCGTTCTCTTTCAAATCTATTTTTTTTTATTCTAAAAAAACATACTTTTATATCTATCTTCACGACACAACAAGTGAGTGAAATTATTGATTTGGTGAAACGAAAAAGACGCCGATCGCTCCCGAGCTAGTGATATACTGATACATTTTGATTTCATTTGAGAGAGAGTGATAGATATGATTGTAATATATGAGCATTCTTTTATATCTCTCAAATTTTAAAATCAATAATCAATATTTAAATTTGCATACAAACAATTTTTTTTGGCTTATTTATTTATACTAAATTTGATTGATAACTTCATTTGGTGGATTTTTAAAAATCATTATAAACGGTTTAATATTGGATTCATATTTTATTTATGTATTACCATGCATATTTTTAAAACCATTATAAATACTCGTACTTGTTTATAAATATACTAGAAAAAAGCTATTTTAGTGATAAAGGATTTAAGCATTTATCACAGCACTTGTTGATTAATATTATGCCATGTGTTTTATGTCATATATGAAATGTCATAAAATTATGTTATATACAAATTATAAAGCATATTCAGTGTTATTTTGCTTATATAAAAAATGTTTATTTGTTGATTTTGGTATTACATTTTGTTTATTTATTAGTACGCAAACCATTTCTTAACATTATTCAATTTATTGGATGAAAAATTGTCACTTTGATGTTAAAAACCAATTTTGATGTTTAAATCAATAATATAAAACAATACATTTTGAGATGTATTGAAATATAAAAAATAATTCAATACTGGAGCAGATTTTATCCAAGTCCTACAGTTGTGTTTATAGTAGACAGTTTGGTACGCGAAACGTAGATATTGGTCAATCGCCAGTTTGACATTTCACTGTTGGGTTATGGTTATGCTAGTTTGAAGGAAGAAGTTAGCTGGCATATTTGGATGAGCTTGCATTGTGATGTGCAAGCACATATAAATCATGAGATTATTATTATTAATAAATATATGTTGAAGTGATAATTTTTTTTAAGTTACGTATTGATTAAATACATAATTTGTAGTTTATAGTAAATTATATATAACCAATGCTATTTATTATGTGTCCTTTTATTAATGTAATTTTTGTATACAAACACAGGGGCTTGACTTCGTGTTTGGTAACTTCGGCCGTTCAACCAAAAATGTTTGTCCTATTTTTTTTCTTGTCAGGTTTTTCAATTTTGCCTCGCACTAACAAGCTCGCCATTTGAGTTGACTAACCTTTAATTTGGTGATAGGTAGTTTGTGGTTTTGCTTTATTTAGTGAATTTGTTTTGCAGTTTGACCTTTTTGATAGGTTAGGTTGGAAGCCTGGATTAAATTGAATTTGGATGCATGCAAGGTTTTTAAAATATAATCGATTAAATGAAAAATATTTGATATACGTGTCATTTGGAAAGTTAAGTTATTTGACAATTATTGTTTCTACTATATTGCCTATGAAGAAGAATATAACTGTTTCATTTTTAATGTTGCTAGTAATATTAGTGATTCTGAGCACTGAAAGTATACAATAATAAGTATGGAGATTTAATTAACTGTGACGGTGGTTACAAGAGAAGTATATCGTTTACTGAAACTATTACAGAAGAAATAACTGTTATATCATAGACTTAAAAAACTATTCATAGAAATTTTTCTTACATAAGCTATCTATATTTTTATCTTTGATATATTAAGCAACTTTACTTCTCTTTTTGATAATTATTTCTTAAAATAGTAAATGATCTTTGAATAATTACATGAAAAAAGAAAAAAAAATAAGATATATGGTACACAGTGTCGGGGAAAAAATGTCAGACAAAGACGCTATTCGTAGGCTATAAAGGATTAAATTGTCATTGAAATAAAACGTGAAATACACTCTTTTTCTAATTAAGTGCAAAAGAAAAATATTACACATAACTCTTTTTAACATACCCTTTCAACACACGCTAGTCATGCGCAACCACTACATATACTCTACTATTCAAGGTACCGAACAGCTGATATTATTTTTTCGTTAATACGTACACCATTACGTACGTAAATATGGAAATTAATTTATTTGTTAAATGATATGAAGCATGACTATTAAAAACGTAATAAATGAATTACTAATGTATTCACTCTTGTAGTTTGTGGAAATCACTTACATAGTTTGTAGAATATTGCACAGAAAAAATATTTTTATTAAATTGTATTCACTTAACATACACTGAATTGAAGTAATTCACTTGAATGTTTGACTAGCCTTAAATATCTAATATTAACTGTCCTATTGTAAACACAATTGAACTCCTAATTATCAAGTTAATCACTGTATCCATCATCCGAGTATTTCTATTAATTATATTAAAATCTTGCTAATCTTTCGGATAAAGTCTCTTCATAGGTAGATTGATAGATACAATAAAATTAAAGTCTAAACTATAAAACAATTAAAAATATTTATCTCCAATTAGCTTCTCACCTATACATGGTAAACTATAACATCGATAAAATAATTCAAATTCATTTAAATAGTGTAACAGACGTAGGTATTAAATTTCTACTTTAGTTCTGTAGTTTATTTTACTAATTAAAAGGTTTTCGTGCGTCCAGTATGAGACCACACATATGTGTGTTTTCAGCAATGCCTGGTCTTTACTCAGAGAAGTTAAGTGGTTACTTTAAAAAGTGGCATGATAGAAAGGGGCGGGGTATTATAATACCATTAACGATTCCTGTTAGCTAATAGACCACACGAACTAGATTGGATTGGCTAACGTTTATCTTCCGATTATACCAACCAATTAGAAATGATTCCTTTCTCAAAGCAAAGCCGACATGTATAACCAGATGTTCCAAAACTGCGTTACATTGTTTATTTTTTTTTACTAATAGTTCCCATTTTGAGGATTTTGTATAGGTACCTTAGATTGGATTAAATAAGCAAGTATGCATAAGAGGTTTCTTATAGATATCAATGATTGTACTAGATTCGGACGGAATCCTACAAAGAAAAGATTTAGAAATGATAATTCTTTAATAAGTTTTCTTATTACCTATACTAAATGTAGCTTTAAACATGACATAAAACAATTGTACGAATTAGAAAAGTTTTGTTTTTTTCTTGGCTAGGTTTTGTTTTTTTTTAAGAACGGTTTTGTTTTTTTTTAAGAAAGGTTTTGTTTTATTTTAAGAAAGGTTTTGTTTTTTTTTCTTGGCTCGCAACATAAAATGATAGATAAAGACATAGAAAAATAATGCTCTGGTGAGTTACAGATTTGAAATGTATTGATTGTATTCACTTTGGGTTATTCTGGTTCTCGTACTTGAAGTACGAAAACCTTTTAATTAGTAAAATAAACTACAGAACTAAAACGTAGAAATTTAAACACCTGTTACACTATTTTAATGAATTTGAGATTATAGTTCTATCTGTGTTATAGTTTACCACTTATAGGCAAGAAGTTAATAGGAGATAAATATTTTCACTCGTTTTATAGTTCAGACTTAAGTTTTATTGTATCTATCGATAGACCTATGAAGAAACTTTAAGCGAAAGGATTAGCAAAATTTTAATACAATTAAGAAAAATACTCAAATTATTGATAATGTGATTAACTCAATAATTTGGAGAGTGCGATTGTGTTTATTATAAGACGGTTAATATTTTGAATATACATATTTAAGGCTAATCAGACATTAAGTGAAGTAATTTTTCAGTGAACATTAAGTGAACAAAATATAATTGAAATATTTTTTCTGTGCAATATTTTACAAACTATTTAAGTCATGTGATAAGTGATTTCTGCAATTATATTACTAATATACACATGAGTGAGTAAATTAGTAATATAATTTATTATGATTTTAATAATCATATTTCATGTCATTTAACAAATAAATTAAATTCAATGTTTAGGTACGTAATGGCACGGGAATAGCGAAATAACAATCTTAACTTCTTTCAAGTGATCGAAACGGTGCTATTATTATGTTGATTCCCAGGTGTTCGGTAAATTCAATAAAAGAGAATCTATATGTAGTGGTTGTGTACGGCTAGCGTGAGCTTGTGTGCGTGCGTAGTGGCTCGCCAAATCGTTACTCCGGGTAAGTACCGAATTCCCCAGGTAAGTATTGGGTGTGTTAAAAAGAGTTACGTGTAATATTTTTTTGCACTCAATTAGAAAAAGCGGGTGTTTTATATTTTATTTCAACGATAATTTATTCCTTTTTAGCCAACGAATAGTGTCTTTCTTTATCTGACTTATTCGCGGACACATATATATAGAGTAAAAGGGGAAAAAGTTGTTGCTTAAGATACCACTAGCCATTTTGATAAAATTATAAAGAGCACATAAAATTAGTAAATTTATTACGAGGACCAGTCTATCAATTAATATCAAGAACCCGGAATCTTACATAGCCATATCAAGAACTATATATGGATTAAAATCCACCTCAATCATGTTCTACTTTATTTATTTCATAAACAAACATTTTTTAAAATATTTGAAATTTTATTAGTACAAATAGTGAGACTTAAAGACCTAAAAAAACATTTAGACTGAAAAAATTGCATTTGAAAGGAAAAGTTGTGGGTGCTTTTCTGTTTGTCATCATCATGGTATGTTGGGTTGATCATAAGATATATGGTCTTTAACGGAGTGGTGCAGAGAACAGCATTTAAATTCCGGTTGTTTGCGAAGAGGGGCTGGACTGTTGTCTTGGTTGACTGTAAGAAATTGCTCTCGTATTAATAAGTCTGTCATATGTATCAATGTGGATTTGACCGTTTGACGTTAAACGAATCGTCATATACCATATGGTGTTCCTTGACAGTATACTACCAATTAAAGAATTACATTTTTTAGTTACAGGAATAGTTTAAAGCGGTTTGTAATTTCTATCATGCTATGCTGTTTTCCTGTACCGGCTGTTTTCACGTAATATAAACATTGCAAATGGTGTTTATATTTTGTTTATATCAAAATACTGTTTATTTTTTTTATCTTTACATAATTGTTTATTTCATTGTTTTAAAGTATTTATGACAACTGGTACTGATTATTGAGTTTTCATTTAATGTCGAATAGTCAAATCCACATGTTTTATTAAAGTATGTAAATAAACCAGTAATAAATAAAGGGATAAACAATTTTGTTAAAGCAATGTATATGTTACATATTACGGTTTTGTTTCCCTATCATAATATAAAATAATAAATTGAAAATAAAATGACATTTGAAATTATAGTCACTCCTTAATTTCACTTTTTTCTTACCTGCCCAATAAAAAATACAAAAAACACTTTATAATTTTTACCAAAAATTTATTAGACGTTGGGGTAGAACCCAGCTCTAGTTTATTTCTAGTCGTTTTCATTACAACACTAATATGATGAAATATGTTTAAACATTCAAAACCCTACTGAAAAAAATTTATGCCATTTTTAGAATGAAATTGACCTTTATTTTTTAAGTTCTGTTTTTTTTATATTTTCTTCTCCTTGCTAGTCTCTTCCTTTCTATTTGTTACTCTGTACTTTTAATCCACTTTGAGTACTTTTCTTTCTTATATTTATAACGAAACAAAATTAATTGATATTAGAAATAAAATTAATAAAGGCTTAGATACAAAGGCTTAGATTGAAAAGAAAATTGACATGACGATTACAAACTTCAAATTTACCTGTAATAAATATTAATTTTTTTCCAAGAAAAAAATTCCAAAGGTGTAGAAATGCTTTGTAATTCACTAATAATTAAAATGTGTCTATTGCATCATCGCAATTTAATCTTTAGAGAATCTAGTAAGACAACAATGTTATGGGTTTAATTTTTTGTGCAACTTGCAACTATAATTTCTATCGGTGTAAAACCATTGATTAGCAGGCATGTTTGAAGTATTGATTACTGCTATTAAGTCTTACACTCTAAGTGTATGACAGATTCAGTTTCTTTAGTTGCAAATATGACAGGACATTCCATCATGGTCTATTGTTCATAGGTTATTTAATACATATAATCAAAATTGATTTACGTTAGGTAGGTTAGGGCAATAAGATAAAAAAAATAAACGTCATGAAAGCTTTAGTTTGACCATTGTTTGTCAAAGTCGTGCAGGTGTTATGTTTGATCTATGCAGAATAATCTCTACTAGTATATAGATATTTTAAAGTACTTTGTGATTAGAACGACTTATGAGGTATCTAACTAAGGGTTAGAGTTGGGTAAAATTGTTTGTTTTGAAAAGGAAGAAAAGTTAAGATACCTATAACTGAATATAGCTACTTTCATTTATTAAGTTGTATCTTGTTACTTTATGAACAACGTAAACGTTATGGAATTAATAGATTATAAGCAGAAGTCCGCATGTTGTGTCATAATGAAACCTTTATTACATGTTATGTGACAGTTACTTATCCTAAAATGGTAAAATGGTATCTTATTTCACTTTACGTAAAGGTAGCTAAAACAGTGGACGTTACAGCTAACTTTATAGGTTATTTTAATAATTGAAGCAAGGTAAAAAAAATGTGGTCGTATTTTTCCTTTTCAATATATTCTCCCTTAACACTAATACATTTCTCAGACCTGTTAATAAATTTATTTATATCCTCAAAAGAAAAAATTTTCTCGTTATCTTGAAAATAAGCTGAAATTGTAGACTTGACCTCTTCATTATCGCTGAATTTTTGTTCACTAAGCTCGTTTTTCATTTTGGGTACAAATAATATTTGCAGTGGGCCAAGTTTGTGCAAAAGAACAAACTTGGCTCACTGCAAATATTATTTGTACCCAAAATGAAAAGAGTTGTGCAAAAGCAGCACACTTATCACTGATTTCCCTTGTCTTTTTTCCTTCAACGCTTCTTTAAGATGCTCCAGTATGTCAGCGTAGTCTTCTCCCGTTATAGAAATATTGTTATCTTTGAAATCCATGAGCAGGATAACCTCTGTCTTTTTGGACTCATTGCGATACCTTGAACTTTCTAGGGGGTGGTGTACTTTTTTTATGCCACTGCTCGTGCACCCTAATTCAATTCAAGATTTCATCCCTATCCTTTACAGAGATCCAAAAAGTCGCACGACCACTTGACACGTTATTGTATTTGCAGTGTTGTGAGCATTCTTGACACCCATCTTGCGCTGATTTTTTAAATGTTGAGATAATCATGAAAAATATTAAAAATGGTTGTTGAAGATACTTCAACTACTTCTTCCCAACTGCTTCTTTTTTAATTGGGCATCTTACGATACAAGTTTTTCATCTTTTTCAACAATGGCCGAGAAGGTGGTCTCGATTGGTCGTCCTGAGTGCGGGTCGCCTTAGATTGAATCTGTTGTTTGAATAGATTATGCCAATTGTAAATAATGCTTTTACAAGGGCAAGGTTCCTCGTAAACCAATGACTTCTTATTCAATGTGACTTGTGGTGTTTTTCCTTGTTTTGTCAGGAACTTCATGACAGCTCGAGATTTGATTTTCTCCACAGCCAATGATTTCTTCCAGAACAGAGTTGCTCGATCGATGATGGCTCAGAGGTTAATGACATATTAGTGCTAATGAGATCGTAATGGGAGACTCATTACCGGTAAAGTCATGGTCGAGTACGGGCCTTTAGTGACTATATCCACGAACTTTTTGACCCATCCTCGTATTACATCAGATACTTACAAACATCATTACACACCTCATCTCATAAAACTATTTTACATTTACAGAAATGCCAATAAAATCTTTATTCAAATACTAAGAGATGTCTCTGATCCATTTATTTTACCGAATAATAGTTTTATAAAATACTTTTGTCTATCTAAAGACAGATGTTTAAAGTGACACCACGAATAAACCTTACTTGACACATAACTAAATCAAAATAACCTATAAAAATGCATCGTCTGTCATTGTTGGCAAAATAGCTCCATCCTTTTCTTTCACTTGTAAAATTATATGATGCTATCATTTTCTTTCTAGCTAACAAAAATTAACATCAAAAAGGCAAGGACAATGTGAGTGCTTGTTTTTAAAGGGAACATTAAGACCGCCGTTATTGTCATGCGTTAGCCTAAGTAAAATAAAGTAAATAACATGACATAAGGCTGATTAACATTAATAGTTATAATAAACTGTATAATTTATATATTGCACTAGTAAATTTTCAATAATATCATTCTTTATACCTTCCCCGAAAGGAAAATGACAGTGATTCGTCCTTGGCTGGCAAAAGTGGATTCGGCAAAGTAAATACTAAATTCTTTTCTATTTCATTTCTTCTATTTGTATTGGTTAAGGGATTTTATATATACATACAGGTTTTATATATACATACATGTTTTATATATACATATATATTTTATATATAAAATGTTTTGTCATACTGCTTCCATGGATGCAAGCCGGCTTCTATGGATTCCTGAATGTAAAATAAGACGATTATAATTTGTTATTTTTTCATATCTTATTCCATTGTTGAGATACACTATTTCAACATAAATGCAATGGTTAAACGTCCTGCAGTACACGCACACTGGCCTTTGCATGGCATTATTCGGCAAACCCCTTATTTTATCACTTTGTGTACTGAGTGATACAATTATTATTTCACAGAAAGAAAAAACTATTATAATTTATTATTTTTTTAAGTTATTTTTCTTATGTAAATTCTGTTTATGATAATGTAATGTTTAAATATTATTACTATAAAGAAAATATTGGAAATAAAAATTTTTTTTACTGAAAAATAAAAGATTTCTCGGTTTTAAAAGCTCGAAATAAAATAAATGTTAAAGGTTATTTTTGTATTACATTTTCGAAAGGAATCTGAAAAAAATTTTGCTATAGCAATTAACCATCGGCCTGTATAATTCTCTCTTTTATTGGCTTTCGTCTTGTCTGTTTTTTCTCTGCTTTTTAATCTGCGTTCCTGCATTGGTTATGTTGCTGACTTAGCATTAAAAACTTTTATATTACACGTGATCTGGACTTACTTATTAGCTATAGAATTTATAATGTTATTTCAAATAAACAGAACCATTGATCATGTTTAAATTTGATTATTTTAATCAATTTAATTAAAATAAATTTGCAAATTGTAAGCAAGTAAATCACTTCACTATTTGTAATTGCTCAAATGCATATTAATTAAGAGATTGTTTCTTTTTCTGTAAAGACTATGAACTGCTGGAATATTCTCATTTCCACTGTTTCCTACTGTTTAAGAGGAATTATTTTTAAGCATCAAAATAATAATTTTCTAAAATTTAATGACTAACAGATTCAGGTTCTAGGGTTAAAAAATGTTCCATTATGGGAAAATCAAAGTTGGTCTTACTTTACATAGTCCATATATTCCATTGGTTTTTGCAAATAGGGGAAAAACTTTGGTTTTCTAGTGTGGTACTATCTCCTCTTTGGATAAAATAACCAATAATCATGTTTCTCACAAAGTAATAATTATGTTTTTATTTAGTTAGAAAAAGTTTTACAGGAAAACTCACTGTTAAATTATTACCTTAGTTTTGCCAAAATTCCGTAAAAGGAAATTTAATATTTCTGCCAAAAAAACCACAGTGCCATCTAGTTGACTTCTAATGGAAACTTAATTAGTGGTTGTACGGCTTTCTATCTAACTCGCATGAGCAAAATATATAATTAATCATTCCTTTTTTTAGTAAGTGATAGAAAAAACTTTCTAGATAAAACTAAACATATAGTATTTTAACACATTGTATGCGGGAAACGTATTTATACATTTTACGTTGACTGGTAGTAGAGTGCGGGACACATATTAATACGTTTTTTATAGACTAGCGGTAGAATGTGGATAACGCATAAATAAGTTTATTTTTATACTTTTTTATTGCTTTAAAGAGATGCTAACATGTAGATATTCGAATTCCAAAGGACAAAATTTGGGTCTCTAACACATACAATGGTGAATTATGTAAGTACTTCCGGGTATAACAGTAATCTATTCAACTGCGTACAGTCATCCCTTCATACAATTCTCTGCTTCGCCACGCATTCAGTGTGATTCTAACAATCGGAAAAGGTGCACACTTCACAAAATCTTTGTAATTTTGATAAATGACATTATTTCAAGAGACATGCGCCAATTTGACGGCGAAAGTGATGAAGAATTGTGTGTTGATCGTTTATCGGATCTTTCGTTTGATAGTGATATCGGTGATCATTCAGAATTAGAATGTGACAATGAAAGCGACAGTGAAGATATCCCCTTACCTACAAATTTTACTCGTAGAACTATATCTTCAAGTTCTGATGAATGGTTCTCGACTGATGAACCTCCGGTTCTTGAAGATTTTATGGTCGTCCTGGAGTTATTTCGAATGCTGCTCAAGAATCTCTGATTGACGCGGTTGAATCACTTATAAAACATTATTTTTTTCAATACGTATTTGATGAATCAAACAGATATCGCTATCAAAATATTGAACGATTCCAAACATCCCGTAAAAGTTACAAATGGCGAGATGTTACAATCGCAGAAATGAAAATATTTTTGGGTCTAATAATTTTGATGGGACAAGTTCACAAAGATAAGCGAGATGATTATTGGTCAACAGACCCGTGCTTGGAAATGCCTTTTTTTTCAAAATCATATCAAGGGTATTATGTGGTTTCGAGAGTATAGAAATGTTGTTATGTGAGTTTATAAACTTTCAAGTTTACTTTGGATTTGGTTTCTGGGAACCGTGATCGATGAAGACATTGTGAAATCATCTCCAAATTCAACATTATTCCTCTGCCTAAAATACAGTCTCTCAAAAAGGATTGTTTTATTTCATTTTCTTTTTTACCAAAGTGACATATTGAGAATCTCAAATGAACTATTTGCAAGAATTTTGTTCAAAAATATCCAATTAATATCATAGGTGTAAGCGTTACTCCAATGATTCTATAAAGAATGATTTCTCATCCAGTGTGGTACACCTCCCTAAGGGGGCATAGAAATCGTAAGGGGGTGTAATATGTTACTAAACATTTTAAAGAAAAATCAGTTTGAGGTCTTTTAAATCCACTCATTACTTCATTTGGTCGTTGTTGCAAGTTTTGACAAGCCTCAACTTGCAGTGCTCCACCTGCTCTCCCAATTCCTCCACAGTGCCTGCATGAGTCTCTAGCGCTCAGATCAGTCAGGCGACATCAGGCGTAGAGAATAATTGCACACGCATACTATATGACTGTTTATTCATTTCATTAATTCACGATTGTTCCACCATGAAAGATGATTTCCACCTCTTGATATTGGAGAAGTTTTCGACAAACCTTTCTTCTAAATTCAAGAGTTACCTCCCTTGTTTTGCGAATAATTGTGTTTTTTTTCTCTACTTGTTTATGTGACTCAGGTTTTTCAGTATTAAAACTAAGCAGTAAAATCGTCTTGCCGTCAACGGCGTGTGGATGGATAGCTCTGATCAAAAGAAAACTTGAAATCGACTAACTGGTTCAGAACTTGCAGGCGCAAACATTGCTTTAATACTATTTTTTTAATAAATAAATACTTAATTATTTTTAAAAGTGAACACTGAAGTTCTAATTAATTTCATTACGTTTGTAATGAAGAAATAAATGTCATGAAAATGTGGTTTTTTTTATTATAACAGGGAAAAAAATTAAATGAAAAATTAATTGAATTTTTTTAAAATAACCTGGGGAGTCCCAACGCAAAAAAGGTTGAGAATCCCTGCTATAAAAGTATGTATTAAGACGTAGTCTATTGTACTTACCAACTAAAATAAGATTTCTAAGGAACAAAGAATTTTTTAAATTGTTTCATGTGTTCCATAAGAAAATGGAAAATTAAAAAGAAAATTTTGTTCAAAAGTTACTTATAGAAGGATTGAAAGATGATTTCATTGTTCTTAGTATTAGAAATTTTTCAACAAAACTAAAATCAACGAAAAAATGCATCAAATTCAAAATGATGCAATTGTATATTTGGAATTTTTTTCTTTTAATAGTTTTATATTTTACATCATGTTTTTATCATTTTTAAAACAGTAATAATTGTTAATTAATAATTTCGAGCTTGGAGCTATTTTGCTTTGAGGTGACGGATGATTGCTTTAAAATTTGTTGTTTAAAACGAGTTGATTGGTGAGTTGTGTTTCATTAACATAATGTCTGGTTTTGCCCTTGCGGCGTTTAAAGGAAATGTTGGGGTGAGTATTTTGAAAATGTTTGTTTTTTGTTTTAATTAATATAAGCTTTAACACTAATAATGGCATTTTTGGAGGACCAATGTTTGCGATAAAGATGGTAAGCTTGTTTTTGGTTATTTTTGGTTAGTGTCATATTCTGTGTATATATTTATTATCAATAAAATAATTAATAATGCAAAGTATTAAACTAGCTTTTTTATGGAAGATTTTTATATATAATTTATTTGAATTGGGTTACTTTGGAAAATTGAAAAAAATAAGTTTAATGGAGGAAAATGGTTGAAATATTGTGCAAAAGTGAGATTATTACAAAAAAATAGCACTGATGGGGAATTTAAAACAAATATATAATGTGTCTGGGTCCCCTTTTTCAAAAATACTGGCATTAACATTATATTTCTGATTCTATGATAAAGATTGATACTATCAATTTACTCTAGATAATTCAAAAATAAAATATAGTTCTAGATTAAAAATGTTTAACCCCTTTTTATGGAATATTATTAGTATAGGTGCGTTACATTTGACTTATTTTTTTTATTTGTTTGATCATTAGCTGAATAAAGCTGCAAGGTTTGAAATTCAACTTGAAACTGAACTTTGAAATGAATAATACAATAATGAATTAAGAAAAGGGTTATATTCAAATATAGGACTTTAAAAACAAAATTCTTTTCTTTGGTAGGTCTGTATTTTTGGTCATATACTAGTATTTTGAGCTCTACTGTGTTTTTCTATGGGATTTTTTATATTTGTCTAAGCCAAATAAATAAAATTATGGTTTGTATCAGAAAAAGAAAAACTTTTCGATTGTTATACAGGTGTTGTTAAATTGGTATAGCAACCAGAGTTCTATGGTTTTCAAAGTACAAATTAAAGGTAACTATAGCCAATAAAATTTTCTCACATCTTATCCTTTTACAAGATATACTATTTCAATGTTAACCAAAGGGTTAAACTTAAATTAAACCTTTGACATCGTGACGCACCGTGGGGACCTGGATTTGATTTCCGACCCCTCATCTAGCAGGGTAGGACTGGTGTTCTGGTCGGTTGTAAGAGAGTGTTCCCACAGCAACAAGTCCGCCATATGTATCAAATAGATACATGAAACTACATAAATAAATAAACAAAGTCTAAAATTAAAAATATAGTTACATCTCCATAAAAAGGCTCACGTGGAAATGTTGTAGATTATTTTCGTGCTATACTTTTGAGAAGAATCTTAAAAAATTCTTGCTATATCAATTAACTGATAACACTTGTATATGCAGCAGGTTGCTTTGTATATTTCTGACAGACCCTGGTTTGATTTGTAATATATATTAATTTACCTTTTAAAATTTATTTTTAAATTTTAATGAATAATTAAAATTTAAAAATAATTGACTATTTATAATTTCTTGTAAATGTAATAATTAACTTGAAAGATATATTGTACATATTTTATTTATTTATAAATCACCTTTATGTAAATTTTCTGTAAGCTAATGTTATTGTTATTATGGTGAAGTGTACAAAAGTGTATCTGATTTAAATATTTGTTTTATTGTTTAAGATAATCAATATTTCAAAAAACTATTAGCATTTCATTTATTGTTGTTTTTGAATTTTGGACTTTACCGGGAATTACCATAAACAATGAACTTAAAAAGCATGATGAAAGTAATTTATTTTAATTGGAATTAAATTTTTTTTGTGAATATATTTTATATATTTTATCATTTTTTTCTATGTATACATACATTTATTTCATTTTCCACCAATATAGGTCATATGCCAGATCAAATACATTTCTATTTTTGTAATTTCCTTTTGAATATTCATTCATTTGGTTTAAATACTGTTTTCCATATTATTTTTATCTATTCATTATTCAATATAAACATTTTTATCAGTTTTAGGCCATCCCTATGTCAAATATGATGAATCTCATTTCATCTCATATAATCACCCTATCTCTCCATCTCGTTTTGCTTTATCTTTACATTTCCATTAGATTTATATGTCTATGTCGATGAAAAGCAAAATACTTCGTTTTCTTCGTAGAAAAATTTGTCTATTGACATTTTAGTTTATGACCCACTTAATATAGGAAGGGATTGATGTGAAATTTCCATAAAGTAGTGATTTTTATTATTATAAAAGTAAATGTTTTTTGTCATGCAGTCTGCAGTTGTTTGTCATGCAGTCTGCAGTTGTTAGTCATGCAGTCTCTGGTTTTTTGTCATGCAGATAAATATTTTTGTCTCTAAAACTGTTCTTTCCCTGACTACTAAATACTGTATAAAATCAAAAATTTGTCAGAATAGCCAATCATTTGACGGTTTGAGAAGTTTATTGAGTAAATGTGTGTAACTATATTCAAATATTTGCTTCATGTTTATACAACAGTCTTCGGAAGGCGGTGGATCGAGCAGCATGGACCCGCAGCTGGAGCGACAGGTGGAGACCATTAGAAACTTGGTGGATTCATATATTCGTATAGTGACAAAGACGACAAGAGACTTGGTGCCTAAGATTATCATGTTGATGCTGATAAACAATGCCAAAGAATTCATAAATGGAGAACTTCTAGCTAATTTGTATGCTAAGGGCGACCAGGTGAGTGAAGCTACAAAGTATGTTATGAAATATTTAAATGAGTAATTATCATAAATCTTTTTACAAATTTAAAAAAATTTATTTTCAAAAAATAGTGATGCAATTCTAAGATAAATATTTTTCCTCTAAAACTTATTCTTTGTCTTCACATTTTATTTCTTCAAATAGAGAATTATAAATTCCGTATTACGTAAGAGTTCATTGTTCAAACCAAATAATTTCTCGTGTTTGTGTCATCCTCGTTTTTTGCTGTATCATGACTGGTATTTTTTTTGCTGTGGAATTCTCCAAATTCCCGTGGCTCACAAAAGATTGATATCTGAATAGATTAAAATTGTTTCAGTGTGTATGTTAATATTTTTTTTTTGTTATCTACCGAGTGAGACATATTTACAGACAAAAACAATCAGTTAGACCACATATACATTATATTAATTATAATAAATTATATTAGCAACAGAAGCTATAAAATTTTATTTTATAATAAAAGTTAGGAGTAATTTTAACAAAAAATTTACATAATTCAACCCGTCTTCTTGTAAAATGTTAAATAATGTTTAATATTGATGGTGTGGTGCACCGTGGGGGAACCCGGGTTTGATCCGGTCGCCCGCCGAGTGGGGCTGGACTCGTCTTCTGGTTGGCTGTAAGAGATTGCTCTCGTAGCAATACGCTCACCACATGTATCAGATAAAGAAAATAAGTAAATAAATAATTAAAAGAAATGTAATCAAGATCGGCTTAGAGCTGAAAGAGCTATGATGCTGTTAGTGATGAACAGACGGACAGATTGTCGAGAGGATATTATAAGGGTTCCTTTTTTGTGATTTGATTACAAAATCTTAAAAATTATTGCGTCATGCAGTCATATCGTCAGTATGGTCTAGCGTTATAAGCAATTACATCTTATTTAGGAGTTTTTTATAAATATATTCACACTTCTTTTTAACTTTTACTTTTCAAATTATAACCTTGATTTTCTTTAAATTTTTAGTATTTACAAGCCGAATAATAGACCGTATCTTATTTTTCTTGAGTAATGTATTATTATAATATTTCTCATACAAAACTGAAGTAAATTGTGCTATTCTTCAAATTTGTTACATTGTTAGTATTTTACAAGCCGAATAATAGGCCATATCTTATTTTTCTTGAGTAATGTATTATTATAATAGTTCTCATACAAAACTGAAGTAAATTGTGCTGTTCTTTAAATTTGTTACATTGTTAGTATTTTACAAGCCGAATAATAGGCCATATCTTATTTTTCTTGAGTAATGTATTATTATAATACTTCTCATATAAAACTGAAGTAAATTGTGCTATTCTTTAAATTTGTTACATTGTTAGTATTTTACAAGCCGAATAATAGGCCATATCTTATTTTTCTTGAGTAATGTATTTTTATAATACTTCTCATATAAAACTGAAGTAAATTGTGCTATTCTTTAAATTTGTTACATTGTTAGTATTTTACAAGCCGAATAATAGGCCATATCTTATTTTTCTTGAGTAATGTATTATTATAATACTTCTCATATAAAACTGAAGTAAATTGTGCTATTCTTTAAATTTGTTACATTGTTAGTATTTTACAAGCCGAATAATAGGCCATATCTTATTTTTCTTGAGTAATGTATTATTATAATAGTTCTCATACAAAACTGAAGTAAATTGTGCTATTCTTTAAATTTGTGACATTGTTAGTATTTTACAAGCCGAATGATAGGCCATATCTTATTTTTCTTGAGTAATGTATTATTATAATACTTCTCATACAAAACTGAAGTTTGTACAATTAGAAAACATAGGATGACATCCCTGTTATGATAGTGCTTTACCAGCACAGCAATAAAAAAAGCTCCACGATAACATTTTACCATGTCATTTATAAAAACAACCAGGATTGCATTTCGAAGAAAGTATGTGCAGGACGATCCTAATGTTTTTATGTCCATTCATTCAATATGGCTACCTTTTCAATATTCTTTTCTTTGCCTTTTGACATCGCAAAAAATACTTGTTGTATGTAACTTACAGCACTTAAGTAATTGTAATTTTGGGAATATTTACAGTATTAAAGTTTTATGATGTTGTACTATTAATATTTAAGTAACTTTACTCAATCAACAATACTTTAGGCCCAAATGATGGAAGAATCACAAGAAGAGGCACAACGTCGTGAGGACATGCTCCGGATGTATCATTCGTGCAAGGAGGCATTGCACATCATCAGTGAAGTCTCCATGAAGACAGTCAGTACACCTGTGCCGCCACCTGTGAAAAATGACTGGCTGGAGTCTAGTATTAATCGCATGTCGCCGCCTACGAATAGAAATATGATGATGCAGCCACAGCAAGGTAGGAAACTTGTATTCGAATAAAAATTTGTAAATTATGTAAGTTTGATAAGTTTATAATTTTCAAGTTGTCTATTGCCCAAAAAAATATTCGAATAAGTTTGAAGTAAATAAGCATGTTACATTATTTTTCTCCTACAAACTTTGGAACCCTGTTTTTCTGAAATTCATCTTGAGGGGGAGGTGCATTAGGTATAGAATTAAAAAAAAAATTAATAATGAGTCTGCATGTTGAAACAATCTACTGTCTAAATTTCATATTTCTAGATTTATTACTTCTTCAAAATTAAGGCCCAATATAGAAACATTTCATAATTTTTGGTAAAAATAAAAAAGATATATTTAATATAAAGACTTATCAGCCATAATTTCTCATAGTAAATTTTTTGTGTTTTATGTCATTCTAATGCTTTAAA